>JAPDSC010146043.1:0-26627 GCA_026290005.1 Latrodectus geometricus | reverse complement strand
ATATATAAATATTAGTTTGGGGAAAAAGAAATCCATTATTTTTACATAACTTTATGTAACTTCTTTTGGATTCACTTTGTAAAAAGGTTTAAAACAGCTTTCATGTAGATTTTTAGGTCTTGCGCGTTACGACTGCTGACATGCGGTTAATTTCGATCACTTTTGATATTTTATAGACATTTTCGACGATGCTGTATCCACATGCGAGGTTCGTCTCTAACATCAAAAATACCCGAACGGAAACGACCAAACGAAAATTGTACGTAACTGGTTGTTACAGTCTTATATAGGACGATAAACACCTTTCACAATTTTAGCCACCCGGCTATCTTTTTCACCGTGACAAGCCAAAAACGAAAATGTATCGAATTTTCTGTTTGTTGTCTTCCATTTTTAAAACCTTGTACTCGTAACTGAATGAATCAAACAAAAAACCGCAAGAGGATATTTTAGTGTCAAATGCCACCTTTCCAACGAGCATAAATCTGAAATTGTTTGATAGATACCTCACGAGATAGCGATCACTACAGATGTCTACCGAAAAAATAATGGATTACTTTTTCCCCAACCTAATATATACTTCATAAATAATTGCAGCAGAGAATTCAGATACTTTTAATAAATTTTAAAATTATATCTTATATTATCTTTTAAAAGTAATATTTTTTGTTGGGATTTTGAAGTTTATCACAAGTAGGATATAAAATACAAAAAATTAAAGAGATTATGTGTTAGAGCTATTGTATAATTAAGAGAAATGAATACTTTTTCTATATATAAAAATATAGAACGAATTTCCGGAATAAATTTCTAGTTTTCTAATACCTAAAACTTAATCAATCTTTTACGATTGAAATTAGCACTTAATAAATATGATAGTGAGTCCGATTTATTCGGAGAATCAATTTTTTTTAACTCAATTAAATACCATAACAGAGTTATTGAAAATTTGAAACGAATCAGACAAGTTTGACACTTATCAAGTGAAAATTAATTGTGTGAACTTAATTGCTTATAATTATTGGACAAGTAACAATTTGTCGTAAGTATTATTTTTTAGAGAGAGGCATTTACAGAGAGGCATTAAGGTATACGTTAATGTTGAAAGTTTATTTTCACTTACATTTTGTCAATTTTTTTTTTAATTTTGAGTCTAGAACTCAAAAACTTTGATGTTTATACACACACGCGTATATATATATAAAAGAAATTTATTTACAGGAGTTTTAAAATACGTCGCGTCTTCTGAAAAACGAAACAGGAGATTCCGTTTTTCAAACCGAAAGTGGTTATGAAAAAGTAGTATTTCATTTTTTTACAATTTTTTTAATTTATATATTTCTTTACAATATGCTGATTAATAGTCATAAGTATGAGTATAGCTGTTTGGCTCATACATTCTCAAAGAATTAGCAGTGGCATTACTATCACACACACAAGCAAGACTATCACTTTAAAGAAGATTTGGTGAAAATGTGCTTTAGGTCCCCTGCTTGGCAAGTTTTCAAAATCGCTGATGCCGTGGCAAAAACTCTACTGCTATTTCAAAGTGAAACTTAATTAGCGATCAAAGAAAAGGCTAAAATAAAATAGTAATTAATGAGCATGCACGAAAAAACGTTTCAAATTCGCGAGTTGGCGAAGAAGGGGACCTAAAGCGCAATTTAACCGAAGGTTTTTTTGAAAACTTAGTTTTTCACCAGATCTCCAAACCATTAATATAAGATCTTAAGTGATAATAAGATATTTGAGTGAAACTAAGCCTACGTGTTTTATATTATTTGGAATATATATTATTTTATATTATATATTTTATTATTTATATCAGACTTAACCTACATATTATAGTCTATGAAATGAAGGAAAATTTTGAGTAAATAGGAGAAGTATTTTCCTTTTATACCTATATTTAAAGGGAATGTTCAGTAAAATTTCATATGTCCATATTGCTGTATATTTTTATCCATATTTTTTTATATCTGAATATATTTTTTGGATTTCGCTCTATTTCAAAGAGCATTGTCACGTATACCTCATGTCCAAATTAAATTAAGATTTATGCATAACAATTTTTATAAAATATTAGCCGTTTTGTTAAAATGTCATCAAAATTGCCCAAAAATAACTGATTTTACAAAAAGTATTCCATTTGAAATTAAAACTTTTTATGTTCTTATATTGTAATTTATCTAAATACAAGATAAAGGGAAATTAAAATTAACTTTTAAAAAAAAGTTGTTTAAAATGTAGTTGAATACCTTAATTATTTATTGTAATTTATAATTACATTTAGCTTTTTACCCCCTCGTTTTATATTCACGATACTGTTCCATATATAGGGAATCACGAAACAAACATTTACAAAGTTTACATCGAAATTTACTATCACATTCTACAACATAACTCTTCTTAGAAACAGACATAAATCATTACGAACATATTTGTTACACTGTATGAGAAAATAACGACCTTTGCACACTAAAGGTTAAGCTGCCAGTAAGTTTTGCCAAAAAATACAGTGTTGTTGAAAAAAATGTTGCTTTTACAGACACTTTAAAGGATAATCATAAAAAATGCATTCAACGGTTCATTAAATTTTTCTATGTGTATATGAATAACTGTTTTACAATGATATAATTTCGGATATAGCTGAATATATCTTCAAAATTGGCCAACAATATCTTTATTAATAACTGTATGTTTTGAAACAAATATTTGTTGCATAGTTAGCTTGTTTTACTATGAATATTTAATTGCGAAGTTTATTGTTGATCATTATTATTTATTTTATTTCCTTCAAATTCAAGAAAATTTAAACCAGATATATCTGTTGGTTTATTTATTTATTTTTTGATTTTCATGCAAAATTAAATTAATATTAAATAGAAGTAATTAAAATTATGTTTGATAAATTATATTTTAAACAATTTTAATAAATTTGTTCTTTCGAAAAACTCTTCATTATGTGGTCACCTTTTGTGATAATTTAAATAATTGTATCAATTTAAAAAGTATTTCCACATAATTCTATTTTTATTTGCGTCGTACAGTTAAAATTTAAAAGTTCTGAATTTTTTTAACCCTTTTATGGATTGTTTATAATTAAATGATTTTGGTATTTCACATTTCAATGACTTAGATATTTCTTATTTTTATGTATATAAATCTTCTTTTATATATTTCACAATTCAACAAGATTTAATTTTTAACAAATTAAATATTTAAGAACTTAAAAACAACTTTAAAGGAGCAGTAATTACATATAGAAACAAACTATTTATATAAAATTTTCTTTAGAACTAATAATTCCATATAATTTTTTTAAGACGAAATACACTATACGCCTAAAAATTTCTTAAGAACGTATTTTTCGACATTAAAACGTACAAGTTTCAAATTTTAATGTCCAAAAATAGAAATTATAAAACTTTATATTAAAATGATCAGATGAAAGCTTATTTACAGTTTTATAAATTAACAAAAATTATACTCAAGTTAATAAAAGAAATAAAATATTACTTGCAATTTTGGTTTTAAAACAAAAAGTAAAATTTTCCTAGTGATAAACAATGCATTAATAAACTTTTAGGATAAAAGACTAATAAAAAAATTGTTACAACGACTGCGCAGAATAATTAGTGGGCGTGTCTCATTTTTCCTTAATTATCAAGCCTATCTCTGTAACTACGATGATGATACAAAATCATGGCCATGGGCGTTTTCATGGTAACTATTTTTATTTAAAATTTTAGCCGGAATAAATGAGCATAACTATGAATTTCTGTTTTATTTCATTACCTTATCTGTGTGTTTTCTCATTTTTTTTCTAGAAATATAAATTGTTTGTGAAATAAAAAAAAACTAATTTATAAATCAGTAACATTTTTCCAAAGTTATACCTAACACGTTGTAGTAAAATCCATTCTTAAAACTTAAAAATTGTAAGATAAATATTTTAAAGTTAAACTTATCTTAATTTTAATTGTTTAAAAATTCGAAGAGAATCTTCGTAAATGTAAACACAGATAAAGAATATAAAGGAGCAACGATTTCGAAAATTTAAATACAAATTCTAAGAGAAATAGAAATTTCACAAAAAAATATATATAAATTATAAAATACAATTTAAATCACTCAACATAAAAAAGAAACATAGCCATTTAAAAACATCTAAAAAATTCAATCGAGATCATTGCAAAAATTCCTACTAAAATCCGAAAATGGAACAAAATGTTCTAAATTTCCAAGTGATGACGTAAAAACTATAGTTGCCAAAATAGAACTTTCTACATTATTCTTAGTATTCTTGATCCCTATAACGTAATAAAAATCCAGGTTGCCAGGTAAACAAGGAAATCTGCCAAAACATTCAGCGAATTCAGAAATTTGCAAAAGGGATTACGCTTCAGCTGGGCCAATATTAATATTATTTGCATTAATAACTAATTATATTCATATATAATTAGAATTATTTCTTTTCTATTTTGGCAACTATAGTATTTACGTCATCGCTTTAAAATTTAGAACATTTTGTTATATTTTCGGATTTTAGTAGGAATTTTTGCATTTTTTTAGTAGGAATTTTTTCTCGAGAGAATTTTTTAAATGCTTATGTTTCTTTTAAAAAATGTTGAGTGATTTAAATTGTATTTTATTATTTATTTTTATTTTTTTGTGAAATTCTTATTTCTCTTAGAATTTGTATTTACATTTTCGAAATCGTTGCTCCTTTATATTCCTTATCTGTATTTACATTTACGAAGATATATATATATATAATGATCATAATAATAAATATGAATATATTGTAGATTCACACAATACAAGTTTTCCTTTAGTAATTTTAAGTAAATTTTGATTACTTCAAAAATTGATATCAAAATGACGAGTTTTAATTTCACCTCTTTGAGAGAAAATATGTGTCTCATACCATCTTGCATTAAGAAGTTTCAAAATTAGCAAATAATGAAAGAAATAATTGTATTGGAAACGGGTTTCCGCAATTGTAATATTCTAAGTGAAAAAATCCATTTTATAAATTATTATTGTTGACTTTTACATAAAAGTACCTAAGCATCAAGAATACATAAGAAAATTCCATAACTACGGCTATAATACAAAAAAAAAATCTGATTGATTACTTTAAAGAGACATAAGAATTTTCTTAATTTTGAAATTCCACCAGTTTCTTTTCCTTAATATTTTATTATTTGTATGTTCTTAATCTCAATGATATATAGTAAAGTCAAAAATGCCATAAAGTTCATATATTTTTGCAGTATAAATGGTTTGAACTTGATGCCCAAAGGCTATTATAATCCATTTTAATATCCACCTTGTAAATTTTTCTGGAGAAAGGGATTTGAACCTGTATTCTTGAGGTAAGAGTGGAAGAAAACATTCAAGTACCTACCCTGACATATGTGTATGTAGAAGGAAAAAAAGTAACATCTATTTCTCATTGTTCATCAGTGGAATTAATTCGAACCTTTAGCTCTTAAAATGCCCTATAGTACCACTAGGTTACAGAATATAATTGAAGTACATATTTTATGACTCATCATACCAGAGAAATTCAATTTCATATTTTTAAGAGAGCATATTCTTCATTGCTGTTAATTTATTATAAATACAAGTAATATTGACATGTTTTGCCCTAAATAATTATTTTTTTTAATATTTAGTATGCTCTAAACTTAAAAAGTTATGTATTATGATACGATGTCGTTTTCATTAAATGCATTTATTTTATGTATTTTTTAATAACTTTATGAAATTTTAATACTTTAATATATATTTCATTATTTCTCTACTATCATATTTACAAACAAAATTCAGAAATTGGGGAAAAAAGCAAAAAAAAAAAGAAATTATTAGCATATTTTTGTTTTTTGCTTAAATTTGGTAGTAAAAGTAATTAACTTTAGGAATGTTCAGATGATAAAGGAAAACCTATGTTTATAAGAAAATCCGTTGACATGTAATACACCTGAGATTCTCTTCGGAATCGAATCATACAAATGTTGAACAGTTTTTAGAGGAAAACTTCCTCAGAAAGATATAATGAACTTTTAAGACTTTGCTTCAGAAAGATATAATGGAAGCTTCAAGAGAAATGCACAAAAAGTTTCAGAGCGTTCATTTAGAAGAGACTTCGAGTTAAACTCTGTGAAATAAACCATCATTGCGGTAAGAAGGCTGTGCTGGCTCAGGTAGATGTTTCATTTCCACCTTGTGTTCATCAAATAACGATTAAACGCATCTGGTTACATGGATTGGTTCCCATTAATATTAGATAAGTGAAACATCATTTTGCCGAGGACAGGATTGGGAGGATGACCACATTCTCCCTCTATGAATTTCTGGTGCTCTGTGTTTTGGGGGACGTGTCCACGCTAATCTGTGACTTCCAAAGATCTTCCTCTGGTGTGGGATGGATGTGAAGAGAAGAGTGACAGCTCTAGTGTTACTTTGTCAACTGACTGTGGTTCAGAATTAGGAGGCACTTGGTGATGGACGAGTATTCCAATCCATCAACCTTAAGGTACAGTCTGGGGCTTGCTGCACCGCTATGTATGAATGTATGGATATGTACTATATCATCCTTGAAAATTCCATTTCTTGCAAGAAACAAAGGTTATTTCCCAGGATGGACAAAGTCGGTTAAAACATCTATATACTTCTTCTTCCGTCTATTAGTTTGCCTTTCTTAACTTCTCTTACTACCCTATGTCATGCTGCCATGACTTTAGACATCGTTTCTCTACATGTGAGATGTTTTAAATGGAACGTAATTCAATCACATTTGATTCAGATATGCAGGTAAATATAATGTAAATTCTTTAAAAGTCTGAGTTCCGCATGTTATGTAACTTCCTAAATATATATGGAAAATAAGCTTCCGACAAAAATATAAAACGTAACCAGCATTACTAAAGTTACCTTATACTAACAGCATATTTACTTTTCATATTAAAAAAAAAGTGATAGCTAGGACTATATTTCAATGCTTAGAAAGTGGATTCTCAAATGCTTCTTTTATTCGCAAATGTTTCCATTATTTTAATAATTACCTGCATATGAATGTAAAGAAATTTTAGGAACAAAATTATTGTCTGGTTGTCAAACCCAATATATGTTAATTATATATGTATACAATATTGATTATATACAACATTGAACATAAGCATTCAAGCAATTTCTTTTACATAAAAATAGTCTAAGACACTAATCATTCTTCCAACTATAATTATTTATTATATATGAATAATCCAAATTAATGATTCTAATCTTCTAAAATAATTTATTGTCAATATGGTTTGGATTTTCTTACAATATGTGAAGCCCTTTTACTTCAATTACAAAAGCATCGAGTAAAAAGAAAAAATTTAACTTACTCCAAAATTTCAAAATGTGTGAGACTATTTGTAATGATATAAGGTCGACTAGCACATGAATCTGATACATTCATCAGAATATCATATTTAGTCTATATTTTAAGAAGCGATTAACTTTGTTATCAAACAAAGAATCAGGCTAAGTTTTAATTAAAAAACAAAAAGAAGAAACTCCTTTATGTTTTGCAACTAATGGCTAAAGGAATCGAAAAAGTTTTTTTTATAAAAAATAAAAAAAAAAGATTTAATGAAAGTAACCAAGTACAATATTTTTTTTAATATTTCCACAGTAAAATACATTTTAAAAGTAAATACTCAAAACTTCATGGAAATTTCTCAACATGAGAAATTTGAAAATTTAAGTATTTTATGTAACATATAATTTAAAATAAAATTGAATTTCCGTAATCATTAATGCCAAACTTTCTGATTAAAATAAAAATTTCTTTAAAATAATTTATTCAAAATAATTAAACTAATTAAAAATTTAAAGAAAAAAATCGAAACTAATTAATAGCTAATTCTCAAAACTGTGCTTTATAAGTATATAGAAAATATAATAAAAAAGGCTGATTAATTAATATGTTTATTAGAAATCAAATACTTTCAAAGAATTCAAAAATGCATTTAATTTATTGTAAAATAAATCTTAAAAATAATAATTTCTGTATAAGAGAATAACTGTGTTTTGATTTTTAATTAATGTATTAAAATATTTTGGTTTGTCTTAGATTATTAATTCAACACTTTTATAAGAATCAAAACTTTTATATTATTTAGAAATGCAATCTCTAATAGTTTAATATATATTTTAATAGTCCTAAATTTCTAAAATTACTTTAAATGGTTTCAGACTATTATTTTAATTTGAGTTTGAATCTTTTCAGCTTGTTTTCTTTAATCTAAAAAGTACTTGTAATTAACAAGACACTATATATTTTTAAACGTAACAGCAAATTTAATTAAATTATTAAAGTTAGTTTTGAGGTAAAGTATTTTTCCAAAACGATCGTTTTAATGATTTCAAAGGCAACGGTAAAAACTGGTGGTACCCAATTCTTTTAAAGTACTTAAAGTGATGTATAGTGTTAAGCAAAGTGAAAATGTATAGTGTTAAAAAATTTACTTGAAATTAATATTTTTTAATGAAATAAATCTTAAGAACTTTGCTTCTTTTGTAACTTATTTAATTAAAATGGTGATTATTTTTTTTTCAAACCATTAATTGACTTTATGAGAGGGTGCCAATTATTTCTGGGGGAGTTTTATTCAGATTAATTTTCAATGATAATTTCTAAATGAGAAATTGTTCATCATCAATATTCGTTCTTTTAATATATACACACAAGTATATATATATATATATATATATATATATGGTGAAAATGTGTTTTGAATCCCCTGCTTGGCGCGTTTACAAAAAACACCGTTACCATGGTGAAAATTATACTACTATTTCAAAGTGAAACTAATTAGCGACCAATGAAAGGCTAAAACAAAAGAATAATTAATGAGCATGCGCGAAAAAGTGCTTCAAATTCTCTTCTCCGGAGATTGCCATAAAGATCTCATTAAGGATGAAAAATGTCCGGGTTTCCATGCTTGGCGCGTTTATCGCAAATTTGGCAAGGAAGGGGACCCAAACCGCAATTTCACCATATTGAATTTAAAACACTTATAATTTTATATTAACAATTACTGAATTATTTTTAACACTTTTTACGTTAATGCATTAAATATAATATATATTGGCGTTTTAAAAGTTATCCTTCATTAAGTGAGTTTAAAGTGAATAAATATATATATTTCATTGGATTTCTCTGTTCTCATTTCCAGATTTCTTGGCTTCTCCGACAAACAGATCTTAGATTATCTACTTGATAAAAGTAGATATGACAAGCGCATGCGGCCCGTAGGTAATTATATTATCTCTGTTTAATATTTAATTAATTATCCAGTAATTATATTATCTTTGTTTACAATTTAAAAGTTTGCATTTAACTGTTTTGTAGTTTAATATTAAAAAGTAATTATGTGTTAAATGCTTTATTCTTGAATACATATCTTATCCCTTTTATAATTCATTCAATATTATAGATAAATTAATTTATACTGAAATAAAAATCTTATTCTAGAATACAGTAAAATATGTATAACATAAACTTAGAGAATATTTAATTAATTTTGAGAATATTAAAAAATTAACAATTAATTACCTTAATCACTTTTTAAGTCACTAAAACTATATTTCCATTTACTATGCCATGTGGAAATTAATTACCTGTTCATCAAGATTAAAAACAAAATATCGTCAGCTGTAACTAATTGATTACTTATATTAGTTAAAAGTTTATCGTCTAATGATGTTGTTTCTAATAATTAATTATTTGTTAAATGATTTTTAGCATTTAATCAATGAATGAGTATTGAATATTATCTCGTAATAATATTTATTATTCATTCATATATTTCATTTAAAATTTTGTGTTGATAAAAGATGTTTCATAATTGTTTTCATGATTCTACAATTCAATATTCATCCTTTGATATTTTCTTGCAATAGAGAATTTTTCCACAAGTACGTACTTTATAAAATACTCTTATATGGTAAAGGTATTTATAGATTAGATACGATATTGTGATTTTCATTGAAGTTTACTTTAAGAATGGAATGAATATTAGATTTAATGTTTTTATTTAGATTTAATGTATGATGTTTTAAATTTAAGAAAAGAGTGATAAATGTTTTCTCTATTTTTGAATTGCACAGCTAAGCGCGTACACAAACACGCATGCGCAAAATAAAACTCGCCTAATTAAAGCTACAAAATTTCAGAGAATTTGAAACATTTTTTAAATTGAGTTCACTTCCAGATATAAAATTTTTTTTATCAATTTATTATTATCTAATGCAAAATATCTGTATTTGAAACATTTACATTTTAATTAACAAAAACTTGAAAAATAGCTTTTATGAAAATCAAATTTATATTCAAAAGCATTTGCCAGATATTGATAATAAATTCTAAATCTAAGCAAAACTAATATTAACTTTTGTTTTGCTACAACTTTTCGTTTGTATTTTTCTACAAAAATGTAATTTATTTTTTGAATTATTAAAAAATAACTTTTATAGCTGCTTTAAATGAAAAGACTTAAAATAACTTATAACTGTTATCACATTTTCATAATTACTTTTAAACAATTTGTAAAAGTTTTATTAGCAATAAAACAAAATAAACGAAACAATTTCAATATAAAATTTTAAAAGTGTAAAATCTTTCTAATTTATTTGATGTTGCATTTTCAAGACATTAATATGTTTAATGTTTATTTATTTATTTTTTATGTTTTTGTTTAAATATTTTCAATTAAAAAACAGATGCTGATGTAATTAAAACCTCTAATTAAAACCGCGTAATAGTTCAACTTTTTAATTGATTAAATTATTGATATTTAAAGTTATTACATCCTCTCTAAATATTGATACTATTGCTACGAAATATCAATACAATTAGGTTCAATGCAAAAAAATAGGAACATAATACTCAGTAAAACATAAATAAATATAGTAAACTGTATATTAGTTCATAAATAGAAACAATAAACACACACACATTTAAACTATAAATTAATTAGTTTAGAGGCAAGCAATACTGAAAAGATCATGAAAAACAGAATTAAGTTTATTTCTCACTTTAAAAATGAAAAACAAACTCATTTTATAAATATTGTTAAGCAGATTAATTAAAAACTGTATTTCTTCGAAATATTTTTATATTGAAATTTACGCTTGTAATGCAAATAAGTAAATAAAGTCAAAATAACTATGGTTAAAGTAAAAAACTACCAAAAATAATATTTTTTCAATAATTAATTGTTAACTTAAATAGCTTTTGAATTTTTTTTATAAATCATAATCTATTTCATTCTTTACCCTTCTGCTGCTTTTTCGATGTCAAGAAAATTTATTATTTTCCTAAATTCTGTTTTTCCTATTTTTTAGCAATAAAAAAAAATTCATTTTGTTTCTCTTTCTTTTGCACTTTTTAGAAAATATTCAATTTTATATTTACTAGTTCTCTAAAATTTTATTGATTTTTGCAATTTTAATATTTAAAAGTATTTAAAAAATTAAATATCAGACATTTCCAAAATATAAATAAACAGTTGTACAAATATAATGAATATTTTTATGTAATTTTCAAAAAATTTTACAGTAAATTTTGAAAGCGGTATTTTTTATCTGATTTCTATCTTCAAAATGTGATTTATTGTATTTATATAAGGCTGAAAGAATTTGTCAGCAACGAATTCTAGAGACTAGGCACTTTACAAAATGAGCAAATAACACCAAATTGAATGCTAATTAGAAAGAAAAATGGCGATTAAAGATTAATTTATGGAGCATCTAATTAAACTAATTTCCCATCGCAAATCTCAAATTGAATCTTCCTGTTCCCACTGATATCATACTCTCGCCCACTAATGACTGATATAAAAATTTATTGCTGATAAATATGATATTGGAGTTCTGTTTAATGTTTACATTTTTTTTATTTCATTGAAAAGAGGTTAGATAAAAATTGTGCTGCCAATTATATTTCTGCATTTCAATTGAAATAGACAGATATTTGTTGTATAGAATTTTAGATAATAGTTTTTATTTTTATTGAAATCTAATGTGTTGCCGTTTTTTTTTCCGAAAATACTAAAAACAGATTTTATTTTATATAACTTCGTATTTACTGGGAAATGGAATTTTACATTAAAATTTCCTCAAATATTTATTATTCCTTTATATTTGTAATACCAAACTTAATAAAATTTAAAATTTGGTATTACAAATGAAATTTTTCTACTTTAACATGTGCTCTAAATTACAAATTGAAACATTCTATTAATAATATTAAAATTTTTATTTTCATATAATATAATTATATACCTTTTTTATATGAAATTAAGAAAACTAAAAACAATATACATAAAGTGCCTGACTTCTTAGTAATGAAAATGTTTAATATTAATATGAATTTAAATTTTATAAACAATAAATTGGTGGCATAATTTTATCTATCTGTAAAAAATAATTAATAGGAATGAAAAGAGAGGCAATATCATAAAATATTTTTGTATAATGAATCTTTTTATTAATTAAATTTGGTTGCATTATTATGCTATTTTTTATTGTTTATCATTGATTAATTTTCAGTGAAGTTCATTGAATTTTCCGTTCAATAAATTCGGAGATACATCGGTTGTTTACTGTATTAAGGAAATATCTTCATAATTATTTATTTAAATTTTTAAAAAAATATGAAAAAGCATTACTAAGAAGTAATGGGAATATTAAAATTTATAAGTGTATGAAACTATTAATTCAAAATAACTGTATTTTGAAAATTGAATAAAGTTATTTGAGTCCACAAGTTAAAAATTATTTTTCTTTAAAAAATAGTAGTAAATAT
Source organism: Latrodectus geometricus (assembly GCA_026290005.1). Taxonomy (NCBI): domain Eukaryota; kingdom Metazoa; phylum Arthropoda; class Arachnida; order Araneae; family Theridiidae; genus Latrodectus; species Latrodectus geometricus. The sequence continues at coordinate 13,762 of JAPDSC010146043.1, read as the reverse complement.
CAATATTTAATATTGAAATCTTTAATAAATTTTATACAGCTTCAAAAAGAACTGAGTTGAATACCAATCGTATATTTTCTTTAAGGGAAAATTTAATAACTAAAATATTATATTTTACAATCAGAAATGGCCAGTTGGGGCATTTCTGATTGACGTGATGGTTTTGATCGATCGTTTTTGACCCATGTGATTGCTCTATTTTTCGATTCAACAATTCCAACCTTGGGTGTGTTCGTGGTTGTCTACAATGTACCAAACTCCTCTCAAATCCACTCTCGTATGAAAATAATTGAATACAGAGCATCAACTAAATTTAAAATTAAAAACAAACCATTCCATATTGAATTTAAAAAAAAAAATTTCTTGCATGTAAAAAGACTTATTAAATGAAATGAATTCTTAATCTGTTTACAAAATGTTATCATTCTGAATGGCTATTTAATAACTAATACAAGATTTTTACTCTAATCTTTTAAATGAATATTACTTATTCATTATTAAAATGCTATGTTGTGTGAAAAATTAAAAATAAACAAAAATTATTTGATCACATCTTTCATGCCACTTCCATAAGCTAATTTTATCCAACAAAAGTTTGTGTATGATAACTAAGAATAAACCGCTTTAGCTTTTGAGAATTTTAGGATTATTCTATTTTCCAAATATTTTTAATATGAAGTGATAACCTGACAATTTTTATTTATCATCCCATATTTAATAAATAAATAATCGCCTTAAACTTTATTGAATTTTGAAATAAATTCAATTTTTCACGTTAAGACTAATGTAGCGCGCGTTGCGCTAAAACGTTTTGTGTACGAAAGCCATATATCAAGTCTAGACTTGCAATTTGGATTCTATTTTCACCAAAATTTATATATTTGGCGTTATTCATGGCCAAATATATAAATTTTAATATTACGACTGAAATTTAAAGATTTCTATGTTACTAAGATGCTTATATTATTGAAATGTTTTCGTTCCTTTTCCAAAAGCTCTGTTTGAAATTATGATGATAATTCTAGTCCCACGTCGATTGTGTGGAATGCGGAAAATCTCATTAATCCGGATGCGGTTACGGTCTTTAATTCGTTTCTCCTCTGCCCACTCTTTGGGGTTCGAATTGTTGGAGCATCGTCGGAAGATATATTTACTTAAGGCGGAAGATTTAGGGAAGGATTTATTGATTCCTTTTCAATAAAATGACCATAAATACTTCTTCAACAGCCGTTGGCGTTGTTAAACATGAAATTTCTTATACTTTTTCCAAATTTTCAGGAAAACCAATTTAAATTTCAATTAAAATAACAAATTCAAAATGTTACAGAATTCATGTGTTTATAAGATTTATAAACTTACTTCAAATAATTTTATTAGAAGTTTGAACTGTTTTTTAAGTGTAGATACAGTTGAATACTAACAACAGTTATCTTTTGGACTTTACCTATTGCCAAATTATGCCTGTAATATTGACTTTTTATTTTTCCCAAAAACATGTTTAGGTAAAACGTAGGAAATAAAATTCCAGTATAATATTTTGACACTTATGATCAATAATGTATAAAATTTTGAAATTTATTCTGACTGTTTTATAATTTTGGCATTATTTTACACAAATTCATGCTCCTGTCTTACTTTTAATAACTATTTATGTTTTTATATCAAGTTTTTAACATAAAATGTTTTAGAAATTTTAATATGTTATCATTGAAATTCTTTTTTAAATTATTATTTATCAAGTGGTTGAAGAGTTAGTTTTCTAGTCACTAGTTCAATTGTTTCAGTGAGTCCTTCGTTAGACATTAATTTTGTGGTCAAAAATTGACCGTAGATAAGAACTGATAATGATAAATGTTTTGTAATAAATATAAATTCATATATTCAGAAGGTTTTCCTATATTTATATTTATTAAAATCATCTTAAAATTTAATGACTTTTTTCTTTAGCCTTTCAAAAACTGTTGAAGCATTCAAAAAATTGAGAAAATGATAGTTAGATTTCTTAACATGACAAAGAATAATATGAAGTTTATATTAACAAATGAGAACCTTAAGATGAGAGATCACACCCATAACAGTTTTAAACAAAAGTTTTTATTTTATTATTTAACAATTGACCAATTTTACTGACTTCTTTATTTCATTATTATACTCTAAGTTAAATTCTTATAAATTAGTTGTAACGTATGACACAGTTATAATTATTACACCATTTTGCAAAAACTATTTTTGTTAATATTTCTTAAAAAATCTCAAGTAATTTTTTGTGAAATTTTGGATTTATTTTATTCAACATTACATACAATATTCTGTAAATTAGGATTTAAAAAACTTTACTTTATAGTGTGGTTGTTGCATTTATGAGTAAATATAAGTTGTTAAGAGTATTTGGATAAATTCTTAATTGGTTGTTCCATTAGAAACTAATTCCTATGACATAGATAATCATACTTTTTCTTTTGTACTGAATCTTTACATTTAGTAAATATTAAACTGCTCAACTAATTTGCGTAAACTAAAGCGCGAAGCTTTTTATCTTCTAATAAATTTTAGGACACATTGAAACAAAAGGACTTACACAACTATAAATAGTCAACGCAAATAATTTAAATCATGTTTAAAAGAACTGTATTTATTATTTTCAAATGACTCTTAATTAGGGACTTCTAATTAAAACATTAAATATCGCTTGAACTATTAGTTTTCACTTAGTTCATTCGTTAATTTGATTCCCACCTATATATATATAGGTGGGAATATATATATGTATATATAAATGTGGATTTTCATAACATTTTAAAAACCGCTTTAAATTGTACATAACTGGGAAATTAATTTTTGTGAGCAAAATATATACTCTTTTCCGCCACTAAATGAGATCTCCTGTATAGTCAGCTAAAAACAAATTGAATGAGGTGTAGCATGTTTGAAAATTTCTATTATTTACATTACAAAGTTTTGATACTAGATTTCCATTCGTCTATGTATTTCTTATTTGCGGCGTACTGGGAAAAGCGTAAAAACGGTACTTTTTAGAAACTCATAAAAATTGTAACTATTATTCTTTTAAAAAGTAATTTGACAGTCTAAATATAGAAAGAAGGGTAATTTAGGGCTTCTAGCCTTAAATTGTTTTCGGATGCTCTCAGTGGTTATGCATAGATGGCAATTTTTAAAGCAAGAAAGGCATTAGACGTTTATTTTTTGAAGCAAAAATGTTTTGAATTGTTGTTACATGGTTTTATCTGATTACCAAACGGCATGATAAGTTTTTTGAAGAATTCTAAATAGATATACTATAGCTTTATTTCTCTAAAAGCTTTTATTTAAGCTATTATCTATAACTTTATTAGCTGTTATCTATAGTTTTTATTACATTTAAAAGCCTAAATTAATTGCAAACACAGCACTCAAAGTTTAAGAATGAAATTTAGTTTTCATTTTTAAATTAGCCAAAGACAATTATCTCGATAATAGTTTCACTCCAGAGCGAAAAGCCGTTCTCAATTTAAACCTGGACAAAAATTAGGAAGATCAAAAGCCTTATTTACATACATTACTATTAAGAGAACAAAGATTTTTATCTCTTAGTTGAATATATTGGTAAATATTTAATGGCAACAGTTATACGAATTTGGATAAATGTGTGGCTTAGTTCACTACATTTTACGATATGCAGTTTTCTTATGAAAAGCTCCGTACTTCATTTTACATCGACTACAATTATCTAGCGAACAAATCAATTCTTCAACTCCACAAAATGTTTTCAAAAAAAAGTTGCAGCACATTTCTTTATTATTGGTATGAGACAGCAATTTTGATTCTGTGGAAATTCCCGTTCCTCAAGGACTTCAGAGAAAACACCATTACTTAAACATGATTCATTCTCTGGCGGTATTGATTTTGGAAACTTTTCCCTTCTTTTTAACACTGGTGGCCGTCTGGACTTTTGTATCGATTGCTTTTGTGGTAATTAAAGTTGCATAGTTGATATAACGCATTAAATGGTTACTATGAAACACGATGACAGGAAAAATATATGGGCACTTATAAGAGATGAGAACTTCTTTTTATATATTTTTTTCACAATTTTTTACACATATGTACGTATAATACCAAATTTTTTCAATTATTTCGAAGTTAAATGAAGAGAAAATATTCACAATTTTTAAAAATTGATGTTATTGATAGAAGACGTAGGAAATGTACAATGTTATATATATATATATATATATATATATATATATATATATGTATTAACGAATATTAATTTATATATAATAAACTTGGTACAGATGCCACATAATTGATCATACTAGGTTTTGAATTTTTTTGGCGACGAAAAACTTTTGTCAAAATGATGTGATTATGACGTAATGCCACAAATAAATCGTAATTTGGACATAATAAAGTCTTGAAAAAAATCTTACACATTAAAATAATAAATTTGAATCATAAATAAAAAGCATAGGTATATATTTTTGAAAAATTTTCTTTTTTTTTTTAAAAAAAAGGAAATATAGGAGTATTCACTAAAATAAAAACTGAAACAAAATCTTTAATATGTAAACATTAGGGTTGCAAAAATAGAATTTTTTACGTCATTTTTATTTCTCACCACCTCTATGACGTCATATATGAGAACCAGGTTGCCACAGATAGCAAGGAAATCTATAAAATTTTATTAGGCTCAAAAATTGGCATAATGGATTATACGGCATGTGTGCCATAAATTTCAAAATTAATTTAGCTCAAATAATTTTTTCCTTCATTTGGGCAATCTGAATCATTGAAGTATAATGTGAAAGGAGAAATTCCTTAGAAAAGTAGTTTGTAACCAATTGCCGATTTCTGATGACAGAAGTGAAGAAACGCAGACAACTTCTCCACCATTTGGAACCACTATTAAATAACTTTCCTTTCTATACTTTCACACCAGCAGAAGATAGTTATGCCTAGTCGAAGTTTAATGGCATAATCTTTCTAAGCACAGCTTCTTCAGTGACGTCAGGTATCGATTCGTCATCTATTGAACAACGCTTTCTACACCAAATTAACATAATCTTTCCTAAAATAGTGTCCAATTAGCCCTTCGTGTGTAGAAGGCCATTGTGGGAAGAACCAAACCTTCATAATTTATATTATTCCTAGTACTACGGCAACTCGCTTCTAATACAAACGGGTTGCCGTACTACTAGGAATAATGTAAAAAAGGAAACTATGGAACTAAAGGAATTACGATGAATCTCATTGTTTTGTATGAAGGTCGCGGTGGTCTTGTTGGTTAAGGAGTCTATTTTATTATCGGAAAGTAGTGAGTTCGAATCCTGCCTGAACCGAAGATCAATCGTGTTCATTAAATGCGGTAGAGCACATTAAATAGGACTTGTTCGCAATGTCTTCCAAGTGAAATTATATCTCAGAGGTTGACAGATCAAGTATTGGGGATTCTTCTGGTTGGTTTCTCCTTTTATATTACGAAAACTCCCATTAGTTGATTTGACCTATCTGGTGAAGACTAAATCTAGGATTGGTGCAAGGAAATCTCAAGTAACCAATGGTGTAACAACATTAATTATAGCAGTATAAATTTTCAAAATTTTGCTTTAATGGTTAACTTTATATTAATTTCAGAATTTTCCTTCATTTCCAACGTTCAGAGAAGTGATAAATTTTGGTTTAAACTTCTGGAAAGAATTTATTTTTTTCCACATAATACCTGATAAGTCTTAGTTTGCATGTGCTTAATAATATTAGGTTGGGGAAAAAGAAATCCATTACTTTTACGTGAACTTTTTGTAACTTCTTTCAGATTTGCTTTGTAAAAAGGTTTAAAACAGTTTTCATGTAGATTTTTAGGTCTTGTGCGAAGCTACGACTGCTGACATGCTGTCAAGTTTGATAATTTTTGATATTTTATAGACATTCTCGACGATGTTGTATCCATACGAGGTGCATCTTTAGCATCCAAATACCCAAACGGAATTGACGAAACAAAAATTGTATGTAACTGGTTGTTACAGTCTTATATAGGACGATAAACACCTTTCACAATTTTAGCCACCCGGCTTTCTTTTTCGCCGTTTCAAGAGAAAAACGAAAATGTATCGAATTTTCTGTTTGTTGTCTTCCATTTTTAAAACCTTGTACTCGTAACTGAATTAATCAAACAAAAAACCGCAAGAGGATATTTTAGTGTCAAATGTCACCTTTCCAACGAGCATAAATCTGAAATTGTTTGATAGATACCTCACGAGATAGTGATCACTACAGACGTCTACCGAAAAAATAATGGATAACTTTTTCCCCAAACTAATATGAGTGGGTCATGATTTAAAACTTATGAATCTTTACTTGAAAACAGTTATTAAATTATATTTCGCTTTCTGATCATAATACTTAATAAAACATCTAAAGAACTCCGTGTCAGAAGTTTCCCATCTGTTAAAAACATAAAATAGACTATAAGTTTTAAAAATGAAAACATTTGTAAATTTCCTTTTTAATGCGTACTCCTCCAATCAAAATAAGTTACGATTATATTCCTCAAATAAAAATACGTTAGAATTATACTCTTCCAATCATAATACGTTCTCTGGAAGATATTGTTTCAACTGAAAGTGTGTCGGCCATTGAAGATTATAGAATATTTTAAAAACAAAAGTCATAAGAATACAATGTCAAGTCTACAAAAATATTGTTTCTTTTATAATTCAAATGCTTTACCTTATTAGCTAAACTATTCACCTATTATTTTTTTATTAGCAGTTACATCAAATGTTAATGACCGAAATTTGACTCAAATCATAATAAACCATTTGATTCGTACAATTAGTACTTTTTAAAGATTAATTCTTGCATTTTCTATATCAGACCTTACCTTACATAGATTTCAACTGCTTTTAGAGATGAAACTAAATTAAGTATGTGTGTTCGTGTTCTGTATATTCTTGGCCGTAGTAGTCGTTAAAGAGCCATAGAAGCTGTCAAATACTTAAGAAACTGCTCCTACAAAAGATGAAACTCAATAATTAAATAGTCCATGTTCATTTTAGGTAAAGGGAAATTGGGTGTTGTTAGGGCTTATCCTATAGCTGTCTGATGAAGTCAGACAAGATATATCAGACTGTTGACCCTAAAGATGCCAAGGACAAGAAAAGGGGACGAATATATGTCCTCTATGAAAAGCTCCAATAAGTAAAATGCTCTCAGCAGCAGCCTGAACATTTGAACAGGCTGCAAAGATTTTTCTGCCTTTGAAAAATGAGAGCTTCTTTGTATGGCCCCTTGCCAGTATTGAAATTGCCGCTCGAGAGACTTTGTCACAATTGGCAGCAAACAAAGGGCCAGGCTCTTGGCCCACATACCAGGAATGGTTAGGAAGGACCCTCCTCTCCTTCAAAAATTCAGCTTTGACAATGGAATGATTTTCTAAAAATGTGAAGACTGTGAAGGAAAAATTGGTGTGGGCAGCCAACCCTTTTTGGTGAAGCTATCCGTTCTCGCAATGCCGTGTATGTCAACATGCGATACCATTGAAATGAATATAGTGTGGACTCTGTAATAAGTCTGAGTTTGAAGAGGATGAAGAATACTTGTTTTGTATCCAACAATGATCCAATTGGTGATATGTTGAAGAGCGACTGTCCGAAAGGATCCGGAGTTCCTTAAAGTTTGCTAATTAAAAAAATTAGCAGCTAAATTAAGTGACTTAAATTCATTGCGCCATCACGACAAAAAAGGCTCATTGAAAAACGTAGTAAAATAACGCACATTTAACATGAAAATGAGGCCAAGATAGCTTTCTCTTAACTTATTATGTCTATATGCTATATGTTTTAACGTCGTGTTTATAAAAAATGGGTTATGTTTGTAAAAAAATACCTATGTGAGGAAGAATAATTCAGCAAATATTTGTCACAAGATGATTATTACATTAAAATCAGGAAAGGCTTTTATCTCCTTCATTAAATGTATATTTACATAAATGTCTTTTTCCTCGCATCAATTGAAAGCTAAAAAATATGCAGACAATAAACCCTATCGTTATATTTTTTAGCGTTAACAATTAGGTCTATATGCAATGTGTTTTAATAAAGTGCTTTAAGAAATGATTTAAGAACGGCTTAAGAATTTGAATGACATGAGATTTAATTCTTTAATGACTTATTTATCTTTAAAGAGTATAAGAATACGATAGGGGTTTGAGTTTTCCTAAAATTTTAATTTCTTTTATAGATTCTAAAGAAATTTTATTTTTTAAAACGAAATAAATTGCAAAAAGTGTTTTCGTTAAAAAAGAGCAATGATACACAATATAAATGTATATAAATTGTGAGTTATTGCCTTTTTTAATTACCTTCTTAATAGCCACAAGTGAAAAGAATGCTGTTGCTTACAATATAATGAGCTTAAATTATAATTAAGAATAAAAAGATTAAACACATGCTAATTTTCAAAGAGATCGTTTTTTTACTAACCTTTCCTGTTAATCCTTCCACAAATGAATTCACTAATGGAGAAAATTTTATAGATTTCCTGGAATTATCTATTATCCGTCTATTCTCTTCTGGATATTATATATTTTAAGATGAACATTTTTCATGCAGATATTCAAGTTTTGAAAATTAATGGGCTCATTATAAAGAAAAATATGTTTCTTAAAAATTATCTCAATCAAATTTATTTGGAGTGAAGTTTAACAAAAAAAATTTTTATTGCTTTAACAAGTAAATTGTTTCATTTTAATTATGTTTCTTAATATTTTAAATTTCTTTTAAAAAGAATGGCAACACTACTTATTGCAAATTTTGATCAAGTTAATTAACTAATAATTTGTCATAAATTTGGTTGATTCTATTTAATCTATTGTTCTTGATTCTATATAATCTATTTTATTCTATTTAATCTACTTGATTCTAAATTTGGTTGATTCTAATAAATCTATTTATTATATTGATTTAAAAACTTGTTATTTTAAATCAATATGAAGAAAAGTTAAAAAATATGGATTAAATAAAAAAAATTATTTATTAAAGAAGTTAACAAAACAATAATGTTGTGCTTAGAAAAATTATTCCTGCCTATATATTTTTATTTTATTTCAAAAATACGCTTATTTAAGTAAATTTAAAACTGATCCAAAGAATTTTTTTATAAATATATTGAGTAAATTATTTTAAATAAAGCCATCTTTTTAATAAAAGGGAGAAAATATTCAAACTCTGTTTAAAAGACTAGCTTGTCTTTAAAAATTAAACTTATGATTGAAAAACGTATTGCATCTAATTAAATCGGCTGAATCAAATGAAGTAAATATTAATTCTTAATTTAATTATGATCCAATGAATTAATGCTAAAAAGTTTTAAACATTTGTAAAAAAAAATTATTTGTTGATGCAGTTGTGAACAAGAGCCACTAATCTGTATATAGTGTTTATTTACGGTGATTTTAACAGATATTTAAACTGAAATGAATACAAAATTACTTTTGTCATTTTGTATTCATTTTAAATTGAAACATTGTGTGGCAAGGCTACTTAGGTTGGTGAGAAAATTTAGAATAAACGTGACTGTGTAACAATAGATATAGTTTTAATACGAATTACACACGCCACAAAAACAAAAATAAAAATAAACAAACCAGTAAAAAGAAAGTAAACATTAAACAAAAAGAGGATATTTTTATTTCTCTATTACACGAAATTCTATCTGCTGGGGAGTTTCCAACTTTTACCACCAGGGAATGTTATCAGAATGCTTTTATCTCATCTTTCTGGAACATTGTTGTTATTATTGTTACAGCATTTTTTTTAAACTTTAATTAATTTAAATTTATTTTTTTATGATGAATGTGTTTATATAGAGATTATAATGTGCCTCTAGCTAAATTAAAATATTTACCTATTATCTAAATTAACTGATTCTCATACTACTTCTTATGTTTTAACAACCTGCTTTATAAAGGTATTGCTCTGATACTATTGTTAAAGGTACTACGCATTCTAAAGTATCAATAATAATTAAACATAATCGACAGTGTTTAAGATTTCAATTAAAGTGCGTTCATTATTTAAAACATTTTTTCCACTTAAATTTAAAGGCTAAAATAAATATTTAATTGAAAATTTGAGTATTTTTAAACACTTTAACATAGTTTAATAATTTACTTTATATTTTAATATGAATATGTTTAAAAATATTGGGTTTTCATTTATTTAATCAATTGCTTAGACTATTCTGGCATTTTCAGTTTCATCCTAAATATTTCCGATCCAGTTATCATTAAAAATATAAAATATTTTGACCATTGGTAATTACGTGGTTTTATTGATATGAAAGGTCTTAGGCATTTCACAATTTATCTTCTACACAGAACTTTCAGTAATATTATCACTTAATCATCAATTGTATATTGGAAATTTTTAACTGTAATTGTGCCACATATCACTGTTCTCCAGGAAGAAAACAGTATTTGATTTTGATTATGTATTACGGTGTTTTTGAAAAATGACAATGTGAACAGTCCCTATGACGCCCCACTTGATACTGTTTTTATCCCTTTCTGTTTCATTACTTATTTTTATTTTGTCACAGCTATAATTTCTCACGTATTGTTTAATAGTTTTTAGCTCAAATTTTAAAATTAAAACAAAATAATGTACATTAATGATTACAAAGTTCAGCTAATAGTTGTCTTCTCTTTTTTTAAACTTAATTTGTATTAATAAAAAATTATAGTAATTTCAAAGTCATATAAAAAGGTAAAAATATGGAAATGGTAAAAAATGCCGATTTCTAAAATTTGGATAGAGCAAGTAAAAATCACGAGTTTCGTCAAACAAATTTAATAAAGTGAGAATAACTATTATATATATATATATTTATTGAATTAAAATTAATATTGTTGATTTGACATGTTAAAACTAATATAATACTTAAAGTAATAAATAAAGTAGAAAAACGGATAGAAATATTTACAAATTTTACCTGTAATAAATAATTTGTTTGTTAATATACAATATTTGATTAAAATGTAACTTTATAAGAAAATCTAAATCTCCTTTTTTGTGTGTGTGTGTGATCAGTCGACTATGTGACAAAAAGTAAACGCACACTGAAATATATGACCCACAATTATAGAACATAGTATAAAATGTTACAAAAATACCTAATGAATAACTTTGAAATATCAAAGGAAATCACTTTGACATTGCAAATGTATAACCCTAATGAAAATTGTAGAGACGTTCAATGAATATGGAAACTATAAATCAGATTGAATTCAAAAATGCTTCTAGATTGATTGTGAACATTTAAGACCAAGTTACCAGGTTAGATACATGACATTGACACTGTAGGTACCTTTGTAGATTTGCTGGGCAATGCTACAAGTGATTACTCTGATCATGACATAATTCCATCTGGCATAGAGTAGTTTGCAGCTTCTTTTTGGAGAGGAACCACAAGGGCAGAAGACTGACTTGATCTCTGAATTCACCTACAGTCGTTAGCTGAGCAAAATGGAATGGCCTTCATGCCTAGAGTGACCCTACCAGGAAATAACTCTCCCGACGTACATCGCCCGTTCCGCCCAGGAACACTCCCGCGCCACTTTGAGGACGGCGTTCCAGGTAATGCAATGGTCTCTGTCATGCAATAGCCCCCGGCCTCTTCAATTGGCAATGGTGAGATTTAGGAGTAGACACATATAATGTCTGAGGTTCCTTAATGGGGAGAGGATTTTCTCTCCTTGTTTTGTTCCCTCACTGCCAGTTCTGCTCACCTTCTTGTTTGTCTTGGTACTTCTTGGAGGCATCTGTGGGATGAGCAGTATCTAATCTATGAAGATCTGGCGCGTCAGGGCCTTCTGGACCTGGTGTAGTCTTTTGTATACCAGGGGGATAAGCAACAACAACATGTCATAATTCTTACGCAAGTCGTAGGTTGAGAATATTGTTGGACCAGGTATTAGACATGGAGATCCATGATTATTGCTCTGCCTGGGAATTAGATACTCTGTAGTATCCCTGAATATTCACAGATAAACAATGCTTTAAAGACTATGGCGCAATAAGAAGTTAAATTGTGCTTACGCCATTTGCGATTCTCTGATCAACCCGAGATCAATTTATCGAATCTCGATTCTGATTTTATCAATCATTACTCTGTTTATCACAGTCTACCATAGACTGTTTGGTCTATAATGGTACAATTCATTAATAATTTGGTAATCTTTTAAGTTGAATCTTGTTTTTTTCCTTAAATGCTGATGTATAATCGCATAGTTGTAAGCACTTTATAACCACATTATTTTATATGTTTTTAATAGTGGTGCAATTCGGCAATTACGTATGACACAGAGTGATTTGATCTGGGGCAGCAATCTAGAGATTTATACTCTTCAAAAGATTATCACATTTAGTCGTAATACGAGATACTTTCGCAACTTGTAAATATGTCTAAAATTTGTCTGTGGTATTTTCAAAGTCCTGTTGTACAAAAAAAACTATAATTGAAAGTTCTTCAAAATTTTTTTTACATTCAAATAGCTCACAAGTTCCCCTGTTTTTTCAACTAAACACGTTTAGTATACATTGGACAAGTAGGCTTAACCTACTTAGAATCCCTCTGAACTATTTTATAAGTATCTGCATTTCTAGCAGAAAATCTCTGAGATCTGATTCCTGATTGATTCCATGTCTGTTTACATCTCTATTAAGGAAAAAATTACTCCTTATAGCAGAGTTTGCATGGTATTATTGCAATTTAATACAAGTTTTTTATTTTATTGATAATGTGTAACCTTTTATTCACTTTACTCAAAGCTAGTGTCAGAGACATGGTTTCCATTCTTTTTGTGGTTCATTTTCTCCTTTAGTTTTTCTAAAGTACAATTAATAATCCTAGCTTTTTCTATCTAACTTTCTGCTCAAAACAAAATAGTTTGTCAGTAAACTAATTTTAGATGAAAATTTCTTTATTACTCTTGTTAAAATTCAAAAATTTATCTTATATTAAAAATTTATCACTGAATATTTTAACGGAATTACAAGTTACTTTTTTAGAATATCGTAAATGTATAAATCTGTAGCTTTCATTCTTAAATACACTAATGTTTGTAATATTACACAAATCTATTAATTATTGAAATCCATATATATATAGTAAATAATTTATTTTGTTTTCATGATAAATGTATCAGATAATAAAGCTAAGAAATATGATTGAAGAAGGAAAACATCTGACTCATTGATAAGCTTTATTTAAAAAGCTGATAATTCAATTTTGTCATGATTTCTTCGAATTTTAGTGAATTTAATAACAAACACTAAATGTTAAAGCGAAACATGACTTCATTGGTTTACGAAAGAGAATCGCATTAGATTAAAAGCTTCTTCAATTAACAAGAGCTTTGTTTTCGATAGAAAATCTGCAGAAATTAAATTCTAAACGAAGTCAAAAATTTTATTTTTATCTACTATCACCAAATATATTTGAGATTCATTTTTAATTTTTGTCTCAACATTATTACAAATTTATGATATCTTTGCATTTTTTAAAAAGATTGTTGTGATCGATATTTTGGTAAATCATCAAAATGACATGATTTTGAATCGACCAAAACTTTTAATCCACATACAAAATTATTTTGGATTCAGGATATGCATTATATATGCATCGAATTTATTTATTTTTCCAAACCAGTTTGAACGTTGGTACATTTCAATTTCTCAATTATCATAACTCTGAAGTATTTTAA
>JAPDSC010146028.1:14541-31635 GCA_026290005.1 Latrodectus geometricus | reverse complement strand
TGACTATCTACAATGAATTAGATTCTATATTACTATTATTAAAAAATGAAGAATAATGTTTCTCTTTAAAAATATCAATCTGTGTTTTCAAATAACATAACTTAAACTTGCTTTTCTTTAATTCCTGAACTTTTTTTATTGATTTTATTGCATATTTTTAGCCAAAATTATAGCAGATTTTCTGAAAATTGTGATATTGGAAAAACTCTATCTCGCGAAGAATTGTTTTCATCACAAGCAGAAATTGACAGAGTTGAAATCAATAATTCCATTATTTTGCAGTCTTATTGGCTTGTCTCAATATTGGTTATTTCATATTATTCAAAATAATGCATTAAGTTGTTTTGAATCTTTATTTTCTACTCTAAAGTTATCAATCATTTTAGCAGACGCGATGGTAGTACCACGAAAAGGAAAGAAGAGTTCTTTTAGATCTCTGTCTCTTTCTTGTATTCTTTTATTTTAATATGACAACAAAAAGTTCTAACAACTTGAGAAATAAAAATGTTGATTCTAGAACAGAGAGACAGCTTATTATAAAATATATTTCTTTTACCAGACATTTGACCTCGTGTAGTAGATCGTTCAATGGCCTAAGACACTTTTTATATCCGCAGAGAAAACGGCCATCCAAGAGGACTTTTCATAGATATTGGACCATATCCATGAATCGCAAGGGAGAAAACCTGGAAAATTCCAAAACACTGGATTATGCATGAAAAAAGCATCTTACTCCCGTTGTCCATCAGTGGCTAAGATCGAAGCTGTGATCTTTCACTTCGAAAAACACTGTTTTATCACTAAGCAGAGTAAGTTCTGGTCACATACAAGATAAATAGGACATTTCTGTCCGTTTTTAGTGACTCAAAAGAATATGACTTACAGAAAGTGTAGCCCCCTAAATAATCACCATCGGCATCCAGCACTTTCTGGCAACGTGTCTCCAGTTGTGCAATCTCCGTGCGGTGAAACGTAAAATTTTTGGATGCAAAGAAGTTCGTGAGTGTTTGCCACAAATCTGTTTCATGGTGAAGGAGTTTCCATGAAAATGATTATCCAGGGAATGGAAGAGGTGATATTCCGATTTCCCAAAGTCTCTTAACCAAATCGCTGTATGGTTTTCCAGGCTATCCAAACGGTATGCGGCCTCTCACCATTGGCCAAGAAAAGTACAACTTTGCAATTAACCAGTGCTGGCTCTTTCTGTTGCAGTGCCTGTGGCACACGTTTCAATTGCTGAATGTACGGTCCGCAGGTCTGTCTCGGTGGTAACAGATCATGGTGAGCCACTTGATGGCTAGTCCACCAGACACAAAACATAATCTTTTGTGGATGCATAGATGACCTTGCGCTGTGTGGGACAGTATCCAGGGGGGGGGATAGTGTGCAGTTTCATTCACAGCACTATTCCCAAACGCTTGACATATTCTGCTACTTAATTCAGCAACTGATTGCAATTAAGTAGCAGATTCAGCAACTACTTTGAAGACAGGAAGCAAACAAGACCGAACGTGCTGTTTCGACTCCTCCATTTCTATTCGCTACTGTACGAGTTACGATTGGTGAATGCGCCCGGTAGACTTTATAACGACTGATATTCCTACTCTTGACTGACTAGTATCTCAGCATGGCATTTTGAAATTGCGTAAAATTTTGAAAATAATAATATATTTCCATATCTTGTATGTGTAAAAAATTTTGAAAATTTAATACTTATTTTAAATTCAACAGTTGTTGGACATTGACACTTGCATTTTTTTATGACTATCACACCATGGCATCTACTACTCATTTCCCTGTCATTCATCCATTTGGTATAAGTACTCACAATGATAGTTTGCTGTATAATGTTAGAGAACTTATTCCAAGACTTCGGATATCACAATCCATTCTATATAAAAATCCTTTATATCAGCAGCCTTTCTCATGATATGCACACATATTACAATAAAAATAGATGGCAGCACCATCTGGGTCTTCTAGATTTGGAGATAGGAAGCCAGAGAAGACCCAAGGCCTGGCTCCTAACAACCCCAGAGGTTTTAATTTGGAATGGAAATGTGGAGGACATTGGCGACCACGACATGTTTTACGTACCCCAGTCACCATAATGAACACAACGAACCTTCAAAAAAGCTGGGATTCGAACTCACCACCTTCCGGGCAACGATGACGACGTTCTAACTAACCAGGCCACCGTAGCCCCTAAAGTCAAGGTCGTATTTCCACCCTTCTAGGGGTTGCTCTATTAAAACGAACGGAAGAAACGCTCTTTCTGACTTTATTCGCCCAATCACTGAATCGCCAAGTGTCATATGTAGCAACATCATCATAAATATTATGCTTAACATTTTCCATGGCGTGTCTTGCCCGTTCCTACAAGATCACGTGTTTTCTATCTCATCTAGGTGGACTAAAAGTAAAATGGTGATAATCTTCATAATGTTTTAGGTCTTTAGCGCATATCTTTTATAATCATAAAGTTTATATATATATATATATATATATATATATATATATATATATATATATATATATATATATATATATATATATATATATATATATATTTACATTCTCCTTCCTCTACCTAATTTTTTTTGTTCTTAATTAATTTATACTTAAAATCAAAACTTAATAATATAATATTTTCAAATAAAATCTGAGACTTAAATATGTTTTTAAATACTGATAGGAGACAAAGAAAATATTTAATACAAGTCAACTGAAAAATTAAAAGAATAAATCTCCAAACTGCAAAAGTGACATGATTTAACGATTAATCTACTTACAATGAATTCATTATAGTGTTACTAAAAGTATCCTTGCAAAATGATTTTATAGGCTTCAGTTTAAAAATTTTTTTTATTATTTACTTAAAGGGTATTTTTTTACTTTAAAAGCCTATTAATATTTGATTAAAATTAAGAAAAATGATTTTTAGAAACACATAAATAGGTGCAAAACAGAGTATTCTGTAATATTCCCTTATCTGTGTTGAATTATTAAGTAACTTTTATACACTGAGGGGTTTACAAATAGCTAAAACTAATTTAACTATTAATTAAATTTATAGGTTTCTCTTTTCAGTCTCAAAAATTAATTAGCAAAGAATATCAAATGTGCTCTAACAATAAAAATGAAAGTTAAATTAACTATTGATCTGCGAGCTAATGAGAAACGTAATTAAAACTAATTTTCTTAGAACTAAAAAAAATATACGTCAGTTGAAAAAAAACAATCATATAGTGAATAAAAGTGACTGTAATTTTTTGCTGAGGTTAATTTTTTAAAGTATTATAAGATTAATGAACTAATTTAAATGCAAATTTTATTTTTTAACTAAAACGGAAATAATCCTATGTTCCTTTAAATTATTCGTGGTCTCTTTTAGTGAGAATACAAATTAAATAACACGATTTAAAAAATAATCCCTAAAAACGAAATAAATATATTTTTAGTTAAAAAAAAGACTCGGGCTTTGGTTTGTTAGCTTTAAGAGTTCAATATTGGAGTATTTTCTTTTGTATTTAAGTACGTGGTAGCATAATTTTCTAGTAAGAAATTAAATAAAATGTCAATAATTATTTTAGTAAAAGTACGTAAAAATAATGTCTAAGACAATAACTTTTAGTTTCACATTTGATCAAATTATAAAACATATATTTTTTTCAGCAAATACAAAACGTTCTCTCGCTAAATACTTTCAAATATATAGGTATATTTTAGTTAAAATAAATGTATGAATGTTTGTTTTTAAATAATTCAAAAATTTATGTTTTGTTATAGATCCAATTATTAACTTTAAAATGAATTTAATAATTTAACTGAACTTTTTAAATAAGTTTAATCTGATACGAAAATATGATGCAATATTTAAGCAATATATTTCATACATTTTTCAAATAAAACATAAAAAACATTTTCAAAGAAAAATTGAATTTTTCAAATAAAATTTTTCTTTGAAATTATGAAATAAAAAATGTAGTTTCATGTAAACAATTTCAAATGTATGAGTTTAATTCTTCAGAGATTTATTAAAGTAAGCTTATATAAATTTTAAGTAAATGGAAAAGTTTCCAATTTAATATTAATTTTAAATAAATACTATAAGTATTTTTATATTGTATATACAATACACATTATATATTGTTTTTCAAATACTTTACAAACATAATGAAAAATGTAAATAAGCATGATGTGCATTATTAGTGTATTAAAATTGATTCTCATTTTTAGTTATAAATATATATTTGCTTTAAATTTTTAAACGAAATATGTATATAGGTCTGAAATAAAAGTAATGTGTACATATAGTTCATTTAATAATATTATTTCAAGAATAATCACATTAAAATTAATTTTAATGTACTTACTTCTTGAAATAATAGAATTAATTAATATTATTAGAATTGAAGAAACATTTTGTGGCTATAAAAGCCCAGATTTAAAAAAAATTGTATCAAGTACAATTTATTTCAGTAAATATTATTTTTAGCAATAATATTCACTGAAATTATTTCTAAAAGTTGCATGAACATAGCAATTGAAAGTTATATGTTAGTTTTATCGAAGGAAAATGTATAACAATAACTGTATAATATCGTAAATTTAAATTTCCTTAAAAAAATTTTTTTCATTAAAATTATAAGAACTTCTTTTTACAGGATGTATTAGTACAGGGGTGACAAACTTTCAAGAGAGGTAAAATACACCCAGACGGTGGAATATCGTACAGCACGCGAAAATTCTTTCCCTAGTGACGACACAAAACACAAGAAAAGAAAGTCTCGTCAACATGATATCACATATTTATTATTTTTAGTGCATCAAAATTGGGAAATATTTGGTTAGTATACAGATAGATGGCGCTGTGTAAACCAAAGCACCGGATGACGTTCGTGGTTATTGCTGACTTGATTCGCAGTGAGATTTCATTTCTTCTGCCGATACAGTAATAATTACATGGAACGTTATTCTTACCAAAGCTAGCTGTAATGAACACGACATAGCTATGGGTAAGCTATAGTACGCATGGTTAACACGGATCAGATGTGGTGATCCATTACATGGACCTCTCACCAAATCTCTCTAGCGTTGATTACTTAATCTGAAAGTACGTCAAGACATTCGTGTTTGTACTAGTAACACTTTTTAGGGCCTTGTAGCACGCATCGTGATTGCTTTTGGGGATGTCCAGGACATGTTTTCCATTTTCGCTTACATTAGTGGGCCAATTATGAGTTCTGCATCATGGTCCTTTATAGTAGTTTCAAATACATTCTTCGGTGATAATAGTTATCCATTGGAGCTCTTCTTTTTAGTTTTCAGACCTACTAAAATTACTAAATATTCCTTCCTCATTTTGTTTATGTCCTTCTTTTCTTGTCATTTATGTCGTCACTACCATGTCAGAAAAGAATTTCCGACCACAATTCCAGTATGATTTCACATCGTCTAGATTTATTCTATCTCTCCTGAAAATTTTGTAACCCCTGTACAGATTAAACTGTATATAAAAGCTGCACAATTGGTATAATGTAATAACTTACAAATATTTAATAAGAATGTTTTACATTAATGTCTTTTCGTAATAGATAAAAGAAAAAAATCTCCCCATAAATTAATATTTTAATTATGAATTTTTAAAAATCATAATACCTTTTGCTCATAAAAAAATTAAATTATTATTAATTCGTAGAAAATTTTAACAATTTAATAAATATATTCTAATATAACATTAATTATAATTACAGTCTTAATTAATGAAATGTCACAATTAATTACTGTAGGATTATCTATTAACCTGATAGTAAGATTGTATATGTAGTATTTATTTACACTAATATTCGTTTATTCAATGTAATTATTCCAAATTGATATCTGTATATATTAACTGGGATTTAACTATTTCAATAGTTGTGAATCAGTTCAGTTAGCAAATAATTTGCGGTAGTTCTAATTAAATATAAAGAAATAAATATATTATCCTTGTATCATTGGAATTAATCTATGTTATATTACTATTAATACAAGCTGTAAAATATAAAAATTAATAAGTAATATAAAAAAAATAACAGATTATATTTGCGTTTCCTTATTTGTATTTAAAGAGCAAAAATCATTTTAATTAATTTTTAATTTCTTAGGTGTTTCTAAACATATTATAATTTGGCACAAGGAAGGAGACAAAATGTTTCACAAGATGTTTATTATCTTCAATCGTAAATTAACTTCCATGAGGTCTTTTCACAGATAAAGAGCAATACTCACGTATCTCAAGGAAGAAAAGCCAGGAAAACTCACAAGCACGCACCTTGACAGAGAAAGCAGAAACGCAACATTGATTTCCCGTTGTTCAACAGTGATTTGGGATAAATCCTAGGGCCAATCGTATTCAAGAACACTATTCAACCAATAAGCCAGTGATTTTAAATACAATCTGAAAAAATTTAAGTAATTCTAGAAACTCCTTTGACAAAACTAGTTTTATCTAAGATAAATTATTTTCGGTAACTGTATGTCTAGCAGAAAATGACTATAAATTTTTATTCTTGTATTTAATATCAATTAAAGAAACGAAATATTAATACATATTCTTTAAAATAATTCTAAGTCTTTAATAATTCTAATTAATTCTAACTAATTCTTTAGAAAAAATTATTAAAAAATTAAATATTTTAGTATTGTACTTTTATTTTCTGAAAATATTTTTTATTCATTCATTTACATTCATTTTTTTTGAAAATTATTTAATTTTAAAATATTCAAAGCATAAGTTTATTAATTTTTTCATTTTATTTGTATTTAAAGCGCTTTTTAATCATATTTTAAAACCTGATATAAATTATCAAGATTTCTGTGTTTGGACACTTTGATGGTTGCATCTAGTTATTTAATTAAGTGTTTCCTTTCTTTGAAAATCTGAATTTAACTTAAATATTTTAAGAATTTAATAATTGCTTTTAAGTGAAAACATCAGTGAAAATTTGTACTGTTTTCTGTCTTTACTATGTTAAAATACATAAAGCTTTCTGCCCATTTGAATATGAATTATACCATTGTTTTTTAAATATATTGAAATATAAATTTATAAAAATCTATCAATCATCCATTTATTCAACATAAGAATAATTTTCTAAAAAATAAAATGACATTAAAGTAATAATTCCTTTATATTTTACGTTGAGAACAAAATGCTATCAATTATTTTTTACTTTTTCAACGGACTTGTTTACTTGATAGTACCTAATAAAAATATCTCATACGCACTTTCTTCATTGAAAATTATTGATTCATTTTTTGCTTACTTTATTTAAATTTTGATAAAGTTTACTCTTTCTGTCTTATGTAGATAACAGAAATATTTTTTGTACTCGTTACCAAGTAATCAGTATTCGTTAAACAACGATAAAACAAATTTGGTAATTGTAGTTAACTTTATAAATTTTATCAATTAACAAATAAGTTGATTTTAAAAGATCTGTAGATAAATTATTTTTTTATCATATTGTCGATTTTATTATATATATATATATATATATATATATATATATATATATATATAAGTTCCCTTAACTCAATCATTCTTTAGCTTATTATAAATATTTTTACTTAAAAGTAAGATTCCACGCAATTACTATCTGTATAAGCAGTTTCAATTTTTTAGTGATAGTTTAAATTTTTGCATGAAATTAACTATGAATTACTCCATTTTCTTAAATATAACTTTTTTCCAACGGTTGGCACTTGGGTGATAAACCCTTCGCCACAACAAGGCCGGAAACTGCTAATCATTTATCGTCATCAAGTGGGCACCTGTGAACCAAGTCACGGTGGCGAGTAGCATTACCCACGTCACACCATCACAAATCCGTTTATAGGGCTGGTCATATTCATTCATCATCTCAGGAAAGGACAAGAAACATAGAGAAAGAGAAAGTACCTCCATTCCTGAGCAGGGGTTCGAACTCAGGTCCTTTCCATCCGAAGTCAAGTACGCTAACAACTACAACAATACTGAATATGATGAGACATACTCTACATTTACTAATGCAAGCATGCTTAAATAAAAAATAGCAAAAATACAAATTTCACTTTATTTCAAAATCATTAAACTAACAAATCACATTAAACTTTAAACTTGAAATTTTAAGCAGAAGCTTTTAGAATATCGAGAATTTTCTAATTACTCACACCACATCAAAGTAGTGATTTTACAGTTTGTAAAATTAATGTAATTTTTCATAAAATATTAATATAGTGATCTAAACACCATATTGTCAGAAGTTTTTTGAGTATTATTATATAATCTTAAGCCTTTAATTTAGATAATTCGTAAAAAAAATTGCTAATTATCTTTCCGATTCCAAATTAAGCCTGTAATATCAAGTGTGCATAAAACACAAATGGCGTAAAAAAACTCTCGGCTTGTGGTTTCTCAGATGATAGTTTCAATCTTGCATATTATTTGCATGAGAAATTTATTCCAATAATCAATGCGTATACAAGCACTTATACATAAAAACATATGTGTTTAGTAAATAATTTTATTTTTCTTCATCGAAAATTTAAAAAATAATGAATAAAAATTTTGCATATAAGCGATTTAGAATTCAGGAGGTAACCATAGTAACTAAACTATCCTGATTTAGAAGTTAAAATTTCAATGAACATTTTTAATGAATATTTTCTGAATACTAGATTTTCTTTTTAAATTTTGTAATTAACCTTTTTAATCTAAAAACCATTTTAAAATTATTAATTAATTCTATTGCCAAATTAACAGTTTTTAAGCTGTCTCTATAATCCGTTTTGGTGAAAATATGCTTTAGGTCCCCTGCTTGGCGCGTTTTCAAAAACGCCGATGCCATGGTGAAAATTCTACCACTATTTTAAAGTGAAGATTAATTAGCGACCAATGAAAAGGCTAAAACAAAAGAATAATTAATGAGCATGCGCAAAAAAGCGCTTCAAACTCGCGAGTTGGCAAAGAAGGGGACCTAAACAGCAATTTAACCACCGTTTTTAATGGATATAATATTGCTTATACGTTTCTAAAGTTTATGCCTAAAAGTAGCATTTATTTTTAAATAAAAATTTGTAAAGTCCATAGATTTTTGTATATTTTAACTACAGTTAAACAGCATTTGAAAGCATGACGAAGCGAAGATTTCTTTCACCAAAAAATGCTTGTAATATAGATTTAATGCAGTTAATTAGATCCATCAAGAGATATTCCTAATCATAGTTATATAAAATTGAAATGTAATCAGCTTTACATTTCTATGTAGTTGTCATAGTATTTAAACATACAATAAAGAGAATGTTTTAATTCAATCAAAAGGACTACAGTATTTTAAATTATCTAAAATGACTGTCTTTATATTTTGCTTACATGAGAAAGATTTAAACAAAAATTTCTAATAAATGTTATAAACATCATCATTGCCCGTCAAGACAAACAAAACTTTTTTAATCATAATTTGGGAAATCCTTTGGAAAAAAAGGGTGTGGCTGCTTGAGTCAGCATGATCCGTTTGATAGCAGTAATTTTCTGATCATCTTTTATTTTTCTTCGGATTAGTATAATCTTTCATACTTTGTTTAGAAATTGTTCTTTAAATACCCTTCCCAAAAAACAAAATATTGAGGCTCATTTTATAGATACTATGTAATTAACAATTTCTAGAAGTAAATAAACCGTGAAAGATTATTTAAGCGTGTCAGTTATTTTCTTTCTTGATTTACAAGCAATACTGTACTACTAGGACCAACAAACTGACTCATTTATTTCTAATAATGTAATAACTAATTTCTGGATATATTTTTCGTATATTCATTATTTGACAGTCCCAGGACAATACTAATGTTTTCAAGAAGTGTTTCTCTAAACCTACGAACTACTCTAAACCTACGAACTCAATTCTTGATCTAACAGTGCCTCAATTATTGATCTTGAAGATATCTGGTTTTTATTGGGTGTAGTCCGTCTGAGGTCAAGATTTTTCTATGTACAGTTGCATCAAAATTTAACTAAATAATTGGTACCTATTAACAGAATAGGATAATTTAGCACACCATATTTCAACTGTTTGCTTAAAAATAACCTACTTTTTGTAAAATAATTGGAGGTTTACCTCTGGAGGAGCTTTAATGGTGAAAGTCATGACCAGTCTTGTCTTGGCTCAAATCTAGTCATCTTAGGATTCTAAGGTTTCCCCGATGAAACAAAGTCTTTCCCACTTGTCAAAAGTGCAACACTGAAGAAGCCAGACTCGAACATTTTCTGAAATGTTTTGGCTTTTCGCTGATTGACCTTCTGCACAACCCTGGTGCGGTCCTTGAGGGGTTGTGGGTGGAGGATGTCATGGACTTGATTTGATTCAGATCAGGGGATTAGAAAGAAGAAGAGCACCTTATAATAAGCAAGTTTTATGTATACACAAAATCTTTTTAATGAAATATTATTTAACAAAAAAAATTTTTTTCTCAAAATATTTCTGCAAAAGTACCATCAATTTTCAACAACCTGAGGCAAAAATTCTTTCACCATTTCAACACAATAAACATTTGATTTTAAAAATCTTTAATTTGTTTCATACAATAAACGCAACAGAAATGCCATATCATAGTTGGTAAAACGCATTTGTTTCAGGAAATGATAAAGTGATTGCAGTATCCATCACTGAATAGTATTGCTTGTAGTACTATTCAATGATAGATTTATTGCAAAAAGTCTTGTGCAAACTTTTCAGATCTTAAACGAATATTTACTGAATCTGTCTCATGAAATCACTGAAAATATTGTTATCGAGAATCTTCGCTTAATATCAATCTTCACTTGATATCAAACTAAACTAAACTCTGAAGCACAACAGCCAACCATGGTGTCAAGATCTACAGTGCTCATATCTGCTATCTGGGGTGGGAAGCATATATCGCGGTTAGGTAGTAAGCCTAACGCGAAATCCCCAGTATTTAGTCCCCAAATTTGCTTGCTACTTAGTTTTATGGATCCACTGAAGAGATGAAAGACTGAGTCAACCTTGCCCAGCCCGAGTATTAATATCAAATCACTAAGCATTAATGTTATCAAAATTATTTGCATCTTTCATACATATTATTAGCATTTATTAAGTAAAATGATTCTCTTTATACATGTTAAAATAATTCCGCAATGATTAAGAAAATAACGAAGAGCCTTTTTATTCAAGAATTTCAAAGCATTAAAACACTAAAAAATAAAAGCTAATTAATAAATATAGTATGTAATAGTTAATTTTCAGAAAAATATAAAGATTTTTTTTTAGATTAAGACTTTGAAACTGTTATATCACTCTGTAATTAGGATCTCCGAAAAAAGGCTTCAATGAATTTAAAAACGTCATTAAGACAAAATATTAGTTTGGGGAAAAAGTAATCCATTATTTTTTCGGTAGACGTCTGTAGTGCTCGATATCTCGTGAGGTATCTATCAAACAATTTCAGATTTATGCTCTTTGGAAAGGTGACATTTGACACTAAAATATCCTCTTGCGGTTTTTTGTTTGATTCATTCAGTTACGAGTACAAGGTTTTAAAAATGGAAGACAACAAACAGAAAATTCGATACATTTTCGTTTTTCTCTTGTAACGGCGAAAAAGATAGCCGGGTGCCTAAAATTGTGAAAGGTGTTTATCGTCCTATATAAGACTGAAACAACCAGTTACGTACAATTTTTGTTTCGTCGATTCCGTGCGGATATTTTTGATGTTAGAGATGCATATCGCATCGTCGAAAATGTCTATAAAATATCAAAAATGATCGAAGTTAACCGCATGTCAGCAGTCGTAACGCGCAAGACCTAAAAATCTACATGAAAGCTGTTTTAAAACTTTTTCCAAAGTGAATCCAAAACAAGTTACATAAAGTTCACGAAAAAATAATGGATTTCTTTTTCTCCACCTAATACAATGATTTAAAACTTTTGTCAACTAAAATCAATTATTGTTGCATAAAATGGAATTCTTCTTAAAGATATTTTCTTATTCGAAGTATCAACATCAAATATTGTTCTCGATATTCATTTTAGTTGGATTAATATATTCTGTGAAGAAAGAAATCGTTGTATATTATTACGACCCCTTTTTCACGCCTAATAACTTCAGTAAACATCATCTGAATTAAGCACATGGTCCAGAGTATTCTTATGTTGTCGATACAAGCTGGAGAATGATCACTCATCGAACGGTACTTCGATATCCGAAAATTTTAAGAGCAGAAACTGTCGAATTTAAGGCAGGATTCACTAATCTCCCAGTAAAGAACAACGCTACTGGCGATCGTTTATGTTGGCGTGCAACTCGTTTGTTACCCCGAATTTGAATTCTCGACAATATGTCATTGCGATTAAGCAACCGAAATTTCTGCCTCTTTTAAAGGGAAGCATCCCAAATTAATTATTGCAAAATATAGAGAACCCGTTGAGAATTCGAAAATTATTGGGAATCAATGGATAATAATATATTAAGTGTGAGATCTCTTAAGTAATGTGCTTAAAAATATTTGCATCTTTTAGTTTGTGATTTAATTAATAATAAAAGGTAATTAAACATTATTAATTTTTTATTATTTCAATTTTAATTAGAAAAATTTCAATGCAAACTGACTATTTCTTATGCATATTTTCTGCTTAACTAAAAATAATCAAATGAAATTTAATAATTTATATTGTTTCGCATACTACTATCAACCTTGATTAGGATTTTGATATAATAAAACCCTATTTTTAAAGTTTTGTATTATTCATTTTTTATTATCATCATTCTAATATCATTATTATTATAATATTATGTTCTAATAATGTTATTATTTATTACTAATTATGTTATTATGTTATTATTACTAATTATGTTATTCACATTATCATTCTAATATTGTGCATTTCAAAAATGAAGATAGTTTATTTATGTAGTTTATTTACTTATAGTAATATCTTATTTATGCAGACAATATACATAATTTTTTAATAATTTTGCATAATTATATAAGTAATTATAGGTTTAAATTTAATCAAATATTTTAACTGCAATAATGAAAAAAGTTCTAATTAGTAAAATTGTAAAATTCTGACAAGTACCATACAGAAGTGTAAAATGACATGATTTTATCTGATTTATGTATTCAAAAATTCTACAGGGATAGCAGCAGATAGGTTGGTATCCGTCAGTGTATTTCCCTTCCAGTTGGATTTCTCGCAGATAATCCTTGTACTTTTGGCACCGGACTTTGGATTAAGGCTGTTGTAAAGAATTTTAGCGTCCACTGATTCTTTCCTTCTAAAAGATTTTTTCATAGATTTAGACAGTGGTCATATATCTAAAGGGAGAAAACCCTGAAAACTCCCAATAATCTACCCAGACAGATGTGCATACTCAAAGCACAAATTCCATATCCATCACACAATATTCAACCGAGTTTAAAAAAATCTGTGCCCTGTCACATTGAAATATCATGTCCTACCACTCCGTGTATCTAGGCCCTATTCTTTTTTCAAAAAGAAAATAAAACCCAGAAATGATTCAAATACTCACTTCAACTCGTCTTCACATAAAAATTTCTATGAAACAGTGACTAAACATATGACTTTATGCCCTGATGTGCTCTGCTCAGTCGCAATACCAGACCCATGTAATCCAAGAATTAACGTTGAGGAACAGCTTTTTTAAATATAAATTTACTGTGTAATATCATTCAAAATATATCAATCATATTGATACTCTAAGTGTTCATGCTTGTTTTTGCTATTAAGTAATATTTTATTCATATAATAATTTTTAGAATATAAATGTATTCCAGTAAAAGAATAAATAAGTAATTAAAAAAAGTGTCAATGTCCAACACCTGTTGAATTTAAAATGAAAATTACGTATTTCGCAGTAAAATTTTTAATTTCGAATAATTTTATTAATTTTAGAACCTATTCTGATCAAGATCTGGATCATTTTATAAAAGAAAAGCCTATAAAATTATATTTAAGAATAACTTTTCAAAATTATTCCTAATAATCCTATATAACATTTTTTTTTTTAAATTTACATTGAAGAAGTCTTTTTCTAAAATATAAAATACTTTTTTTCAAATAAAAATAAATTAAAAAATATATTTAAGAATGAATTGCTTAAATATAGAATATTTAGGTTTAAGTTTAAGAACATGAATTGATTCTGAGAATATTTTTCATAGAATGTATACAAGGTGAAAAAAAAATAAATAAAAATATAGGAAAAGGAAGCAAGATAATTATTTAAGTAAGTTGAAAGCATTTAAATAATTATTGTTTATCTTAAAATTTCTTTTCTTCTTAAATGTAATTATTATTTCAACTTCTTTCTTCTAAATTCTCGTAGTAATGTGCTTAACAATAACAAACCATATTAAAAACACATTAATTTTTATTAATTTGAAAATAATCCGTATATATTAATAATATTTAAAATATTTTCATTATGATTTTAAATGTATGGACATAATTGACCATTTTCTTATTTCCTGCCTTTCATATTTTAGTTCTATCTACTTTTTGATATTTTCTTTTTTAATTATATTTATATCAGAAAATATGAAAGAAATTCTGCAATTCGCCCAGTTTAAAACATGTTCCACTATTTCTTATCTTTAAAGAAAATATTGAATCCAAAACAAAATAATGTAACAATTTAATAGAATTAAACGATTCCAATATCGTTGTTTTTCTTTCTGGAAAAAAGAAAAATGCTTTTTCATTTCTTATAAATACTATGCTTTTATTTTAAAATTTATTCATTTTCCTTATATTAGATTAAAAATGAAATTTGCAAAAGTACAAAAGTTATTTATTATAAATAAACGAAACATTCACCTATTCATAAGAAATGAAATATTGTGAAAACCTGGTTTTTTTTTTTTTTTTAGTTTTTCTTCTTCGGAAAAATAAATTAAATGCATCAAAACAAATTTCATTTCATAAATATTTCGATTTAATATATACATATTTATACATCTTAAGCAGTTAGTGTAGATTGTTTATTTTTGAATGGAATTACTTCGAATGATGCAAGGTTTTTGCGGTTTATCAAAAAATTCAAACTAGAACACGGAATTTAATTTCACATTTCATAGAATAAGTATTCGCAAATCATTGCTTTCTGTAATAAACAAAGATTTTAAGAAAAGAGGAACTGAAAAAAATATGAAATTCTTTTGTATTCTGTTTCGAATCGTTGGAAACACTATCTCGCATGAGTTTCTGTTTCTAGTTAAATATATGTTTTTGGAAACAATTTTATTTCTCGTATTTTGTGCAAAGGTACTTAGATTGTTCGCATTTCTTCATAATAAAAATACAGAAGACAATTTTTCCTGAGTTCAAAACTGTTATTATGTATTTCTATGTATTCGGGACATAGTCTCTTGTAAAATATTCTTTATAACTTTCCTTTTAATGGTAATAGAAACGTAATTTTACTGAAAAAATTTATATTCCCTACTTCTCAATTATTTTCTGTCTTTGTTATTTTATTATCAACAAGAAATATGATAAAATATTTTGCTAAAATTACAAAACTGATAATGCCTCAAATGAAGGGATAAATAAAATGCTGTTAAATAATTCTATGTTTTATAAGCAAAATTGTTGTGTAAAATTTGATTATCTATACTATTTTTTCCTTAATAATATATTCTGAAACAAATTTATTTCTATTTTATCTACAATTTTAAGGCTTTCTTGTAAAATTTTTCTACTAAACTAATGGATTTTAATAGCTTGCTAACATAATATTTCTGACTTCAAGAAATTAAATAATTCCGCAGATTGTATTTGTTTATAAACATTTAAACACGAATCCTAACATAACTTTCCAATATTATTTTCTCACTTTAAGTCTTAACAAATTTTGTCAATTTCGTTTGATATGCAGAATCACTATTTTTCCAAAACATGTTTCAATGCATTTCAGAAACCTAGAGTTAGATGTATAAAAATATATAGAAACACACATATTTTTTATATATTTACACTAAAACTAATATAGTTTTTTCTCAAACATTATTTCCACGTTTCAACTCCAAACAAACATTACCAGGCATATATTTGTAGAGTCACTTATTTTCATAAAATTGCGTACACAAAATTCTTATGTTATTGTTAAGTATCATACAATTAAAAACGAAATACGAAATTTAGAATTTTTAAATGTATTATTTTTTATATAATCAACAATCGATTATAAAGGAGTTGAAAGTATTTTTAACGCGACCTAATTGGTAATATTTGGATTTCAATATAACTAACTTATTTTTTTAGCTTTGTTTTCATTTAAAAGAATAGATTTTTATAGGATCTTATAAATAAAATTTATTCCTGGTAACATGATTATTGGTAGAGATATTTTATGAATTTCATCGATCCTAAGTAATGGTTGAAAATAGAATATTTTTAATCCATTTATTTAAATGTTTTCATAATAATTATGTGTCATTAAAATAAGATTTTTTTTAGGCCTAAGTTTCGAGGAAAAAATTAATACAATTACCTGTAAAAATCAACATTCAAATTAGAGTAATATGAATGCAATAATTTGCAGTATTATTTATATAATTTTGCATAAGAACATTTCCTCATGACGTACCATCTTAAAAATATCGGGTGGAATTCTTAAATGCTGTGAGTTTTTTTTTTCTTTTACTATCTAAAACTCAAATAATTTTGAAAGATTAAAATTAACTCTTAAGAAATATTGTAAGTCAATCAAACAAACAAAGTGGATGCAATCTAATGAGAATCAAATATTTAACACTGATTCAAAAATAGCAAAAAAAAAAAATTAAGATGGTAAATGAATGTAACAAATCAGACACATCGAATCCTGAAAATCTTTCGAATTTTTAACTGTGTGAATGATGGAATTCCTTCGAATTTTTAACAGTGTGAATAATACAATTCCTACGAG
This sequence comes from Latrodectus geometricus, assembly GCA_026290005.1. NCBI lineage: Eukaryota > Metazoa > Arthropoda > Arachnida > Araneae > Theridiidae > Latrodectus > Latrodectus geometricus. Next base: position 14,661 of record JAPDSC010146028.1, on the reverse strand, counting down.
TTTTCAAAAGTGTGAATGATGGAGTTCCTTTGAATTTTTAACCTTCGAATTTTTAACATACAATGTGAATGATAGAATTCCTTCGAGTTTCTAACAATGTGAATGATAGAATTCCTTCGA
>JAPDSC010146027.1:0-10209 GCA_026290005.1 Latrodectus geometricus | reverse complement strand
AAAATCAAAGTAAAAAGTGCCAATAATAAACAAAATTAATATATGCCCGCGTTCTTAAATCACTTTTGATATTTTAAGGATCCTAATAAAACACATACATAAATTTTCAATTGCATTATAAAAAAAGCAATTGCTGTTTTTTAGATTTCTCTAACGTAATTCAAACATGTGTGTGTCAATCTTTTCTAATATCTTACTATTTTAATATTTTTAGGAAAACCCTTTTTTAATTTATATTTTCAGTATGATACAATATATTTTTGTAATATTTTATTCTATTGAAGTTCAACAAAATGTGAAATTATTTCAGCTCTACTTGATGATGGTATGTTGGATTTATATAAAAAGCTATTTATTACAGAGTTTTTGAAAATAAAATATAACATTAAATAAACTTTTTGAGTTAGATCATTCATAAACGACATTACCATTATTTTATTGATATAATGCCTAAAGCTAGCACACGAGAAAACTTTATTGAAGACATTAAAATACATTTGATAAAATTTTATAGAATTTTATATAAATTTAAATATTTTTTTTCTTTTTATTCATCTTATATTAAAATAATAAAATGTAATATTGGCATGAAAATTAAATTGATAAAAAAATTTTTAGAATTATATATATTTAAATAATTTTCTTTTCTTTTTGGTTAACTTACAATAAAACCAATTTGCAGAATTACTAAAATTAAGTCCATAGTTATAAACATGTTTTGATACGCATTTTAATAACTAGAATTTTTAGATGGACAACATTTAATTCTAAAAACCTAAAATAAATATAATATTAAGTATATATACATGTTATACATTCACTAAAATGTAATTCTTAACTTCTAGTTGGAGACATAGTTGATGGTAAGTAATTACGTTTAATATTAATTGATATTTATTTGTTAACGATATAATATTTCTTCTTTTTATGCACATTTTTCAGTGTATTGATGGTGTAAAAAAAGATTTATACTAAATCATGAATACTCTTTGGAAAAATATCATATAATCTATCTCTTTAAAATAATCATTTTACTGACCTGCTTATCATAACAATTGCATAATTTTAAATATTTATGCTTAAATTGAAATAAAAAATGCAATGTGAAATAATTTTCTACACAAATAAAAAAATGCTAGACATAAGAAATAATATAGTAGTCATCGGTTTCAATTGCTTTGTAATCTTTAAAACATTTAAATATTAAACCTATTATTTCCTGAAAAGGTATTTGTTTAGAATACAATATTTTATAACAATAATATGAATTAATTTTTATTGACAATGATTATTAAAATTTTAATTTAACAGAATTTGAAACATACATTAAACAATATAACATTTTATTTAATTAAAAAAATACGAAATCCGTTTTTTTTTTTAATTTTCATCATCGTAAAAATATTTCAAACTTTTAAAATAATTTTGTGATACAATCCTTGCAATAATATTTTGTTATGATAAGGAAATGTTTCAATTTAAGCACAAGAAAAAAATTTTGAAGGCGAAATATGATTAACAGTAACATTTACATTCAACATGAACAGCATTAAGAAATAATTCCTTGAATATCGGTTAAATAAGTGAATTTTTCAGTTAAGTTGTAAATATAAAGTGTATTATTAAATTTTTTAATTTACATACATCATTTATATGTCTCCCAGTAACAGATCTTAGAATTTAAATACTACATATCTATTACTTTTTCAAAAGCTCCCCGGAATTAAATGTCTTCATAAAAAAACAAACAAACGAAATTACAATCAGGAATTATTTAGTTATCCTCAATATTTTCTTTCAAAATTTAACTATAATAATCTGCGAAGCGTAGCAAAATTTTGAAATATTTTGAAAACCAGTATTTTTTGTAAGTAATACACAAATTACTTTAGAGAAAAAACAAAAAAAGTACATATTTTCAATTCATGAATTATATTACATTATTTAAATATTGAAAAAGCTTTTTATCTAGGAGTTAAATTAAACAGTCAAGTGTAATTTTTAGAATTACGAATGAAATTATAAGATCAATTTTACTAAAACTGTCATTAACAATGGATTCCTTCATGGTGATATCCTTATTTAATAAGGTATTCAATACATATTGTACTTTTCATGTCAAATAACTCTTCCTAATAACTTTTAAGTTACACTTGCTATGGGAATCTGTTGATTACTCTTTTTCACATGCCAATTAAAGAACTTACCTATTATCACAGCAAACAAAGTGTGAAAATGGTTAAATATATAATAACATTAAAGTCACGTGATGATTTTGATTCTTTTGTTGATTGACTCGTCATACAGCCTAACTAAATGTTTAAGGGAATGTCCTCATAAAATGCTTTGAAATAATTTATTTTCTGCATTGTAAATCATCAAATTATTAAAAATTAATGCTTCAATTTTTAATTTAATTTTTAATAGTTAACTTTGAACACATTTATATCTTATTTTGAAACCTCCATTTTTGTTACTTTTGTTGATAAATTGAAATTGAAAAGCAGGTGTTAATATATTTCTTAAGTAGGTTAATGAAAACTAATGAAAAGCATATATAGGTTTTGAAATTTTATACGAGAAAGAAATCAACATAATATCAACATTTAATTTATTTTTCAGCACAAGTATATATCTTAAAATACTTGTAAAATATGTATTTTATCATTTGTTGTATTTTTATTACGACTTACAAAATTTTATTATATTGTATTAAATGATAATATTGATTAGAATTCTTTATTTTAATATATTAAATGGTCTGTACCTTTGTTGCTTTTCAAAAATTATTATATTACGACATGTTGTAAAAATAATTTATTTTTCTGTGTTTCAGATCTACTTGTAGCAGGTAGTGTGTTCAGAATTAATTTTAACATTTTTTCCTGCCTATTAATGTACTTTTTAAATGTCAGTTTCATAAGAATATGCCAATGATTATTTACAAAAAACAAAACTTTTTATGTTAAAAAGACCTAAAATGTTTTAAAGCGGATTCTTTTTAAATATTAAGTGCAATTAATATTATAAATTTATATAATTTATATAATTTAAAGTATGTGATAATTTAATAAATAATGTTTTAATTAAACATTATTTGGAATGAAAAATATTTATATTATATAATTTGTCTATAAATATTTATATTATAAAATATTTATATAATTTGTCATTAATTTTTCTATAAATTAAAAACATTAATTAAAATTAAAAAACAATTATCCTCTCTATAAAAATGAATTTTTTCAAAAGTATTTCTGCCAGGAATTTCTTTTTAAATACTTCTGAAATGAAATATTTCTTCATTCAAAAGCTATAATTTTGGTAATTATTTAAAGCAAGAAGTGTTTTATCATTACATTTCTCCTTCTATATCTATTATAAATTTGATGATAATATAATATTTTTGGAAAACTATCTTTTTGAAAGATAGTTTGTAATTATATCAAAGTCAGGTACTAAGACTAAGAAAATAAATATCTAACTATTCTTATTCTTAGTACCTGACTTTGAAATAATTAATTTATTAATGTAACACACATCGATGTGTGATAAAAGAAAATATGTTACTTTGTGATTTGAAGAAAACAAAAACTTAAATGTTAAACCGTTCTCTTTTTGTTATTATTCTATTGGTTGGTACATTTATGAAGTAAAAAAATATTACAACCACAACTAAAATTAAGATAAAATTTATGCTTTAGTTAAATATATATTTTGAGGGGTTATATTATATTTTAAACGACATAACAATAAATAAGAAGAGATATTTACTGAATGAAAATTGTATTTATTTGTAGACAAAACCAAGTCTGAAATTTTAACGCAAAAAAGAAAATAGATAGTGAATATTTGTGCAGTTTTGTAAAGCATTAGAATTTTAGAAAAAAAATTATCAATGGTTTTAAAATAGAACTAAAATTGTCATCACAAAATTAATTATTAAACTTGTTTTCAAATTTAATAGTTTGTAAGGATAATAGATAATGAATAACAAAATGAATAATAATTTTTTATAGATATAAATTAAATAATAATTGATAAATGTTTCAATTTTTTCTTGTTTTAGTTCATGACGCTGTTGACAGTAAGTACATGTATAAATTATTTCTCAAAAATATTATACATATTCGATTAACCAATTAAAATAAAATAAAAAATTATTTAAAAATCAATTAATAATTGTAAAATGTTTGCATCCAATTTTATCTTTTCAGTGCAATTTAAATATAATGCTTAAAATTGTTTGATTATTGAAAATAATTCTTCTTTAAAACTAAGTAATTCATTTCGACAGAAGTTTCTTTTTAAAGGAGATGATTCAAAACTATGTTAGTACATTTCTATGAGAACGGTTGTTACCTAAATTATAATTATTTTATATTATTATATTATATATAATAACATGAAATAAAATGTGTTTTTCACATATTGTAGTATTAATAAAATAACAAGAAATGTAATTATATTGCGTGAATTTCTTTAAAAATTAATTTCATAAAAATGAATAGTTACATTAATAAAAGCTTTTAGTTTTTACATTCTTTTCTCGTAACTCAAAATCTTTGAAAATTTTTTCGTGTAGAATATTAAAAATTTTTTTGTGTAGAAATTAATTTTAGGAATATTCTTCTTTCTTACAATTATCAAAATTATTATTTGTTTTATAGGTGCCGTAGATGATCGTAAGTAAACTGAATCATACATTTATATGTAATATATTACAACCCGATATACAATGGTAACAAGAGTGTTTTCTCCCAAATTAAATTATATACATTTTAATATAAACATATTTCAAATTTAAATTATATACAATTAAATGTAAAATATCTGAATAAAGGGATTTATATTTTTATAAGTACATATCTAAGTCTTTATTCACAATCCGTTTTTAACGCTTGTTAATCTCTGTGTCAGTGAAGGAAAATGCATTTTCAAATTATTTTATTTAATTGAAGATTAGTATTAACACACCACCCACTCTGTCTAGCGGTCATCATGTCTGATTGCGCTTAGAGAAGCCATGGGTTTGAATCCCAGTTCGGGCATGGGTGTATTTTCTCGCTCCTATTTTTGTCCTTTCTTTGTATGAATGTATGATAACGGTTGCCTACCCTATATGCTGGTATCTATACGGCATGTGTGTACTGAGGAAGTCGAACTCCACATCAAATTATGATTCAGTTGAAAAAATAGAGCAGCGCACCCCATATTGCTAGCGTGGCTGGCACTTGACAAAAAAATAAGTTTTTATATAATCAGATTAAGAGTATGCAATTAAAATTACACTTATGTATAACTATGGAATTTTATATATAAAGAGAATATATTTTTTACATATATATGTCACTGCACATGTATGATTTAATGATAATAGATTATACAATTGACGTATTGAATGATATTGTGAAATGTAACTGAAAGGTAGAAATTCATTCTTTTAAATATAAGAGCATTGTGAAATTGATTTCCAGAGATTAATTTATTACCATAACAAGAGTAATATTACAATAAAGAAATTTATGAAATTTTTAAGTGGACTTCTTAATTGACTTTCATGTCAGATAAATTTTGTTATTAGCAATTTATGGTTTGTTTTTAATTTTATTTAATAGAAATATTTGTATAAAAATTATATAAATAGATTCTTTTAGAAAAATAGTAACTTTTATAGTTTGATGTTATTTGGATTGAACACACTCAAAATTTTCATTGGACTAAAGAATAATTTGGTGGAATAAATGATACAATATTAGTAATTGTGTAGGTAAGTCCCGGAATATACCTTAAGATTAACAGATTAAAAATAATCCTTTATCACCAAGTGTTTAGTACTCTTGAGCCACAATCATGTGTCGAGGTCACACCTGAACTGGCGTGACATCCTCCTCTCCTCATTCTCAGCACACCAGTGATAGAAGTTTGGATGACCTAGATTAATGTGGACATTTCATTGTTCACGAATCTCCAGCAACGAAATGGTGTGTGTGTGAGAGAGAGAGAGCGAAAGATAAAGTGAATGTTTTCATCTTCCTTTCAACTTATTATTTTCCATCCACTTTAACAGATTGCCAATCAAGGCAGTATAAATTAGTTTACACCATCTGGTTCTATTCTATACTATATTTCTCTATCTCATCTATGTCATAGTTCCAAACCCTTCAACAATTTTTAAACTCCATCCACCTATATTTTGATCTTCCCCTTTTTCCTTCTTATGTTTGCAAAGGAAATCTTTAACAGAACTTCCATTGTATTGAAATAAAAATTCCAGCTACCTTATCTGGAAAGTCTTGAGTACTTTCTTTGTGTAAGGCTCCAAGTATTTCGATTAAAATTCATGCTCTTCTAATCACTACCAGTGGCAAATGATGCTCCTCTTTATTGATCTTTAGGGAAGTGACGTGAAGCAACTGAGTCTCTGGAGCTCTGATATAAATAATAATCAAACATTAAAATACTAATAAATCGAAATGTTATTTTCTATCAAAAATACATATAAAGTGACACTAAATTTTTTGAAAAAATCTATAATGAATTTGATATTTTTTATAACTAATTTTTAAGCAAAATCCAGTTTTATGGCTAACGAATTTATTATATGTAGTTATATTTAATATCTTGTTTTACTTTTGAAAATATTTGGTCACAATCACCAACTAACTTTATGTTATTTGCATATCATGAAAAATAAAAGAAATTCTTTTCCATTTTAGTTGAAAACTTCGTCGATAAGGATCTTTAAATTTAGTTGCATCGTAAGTCAGTTAAATTTTCACATCTTTTAAATGAAGTAAAATATCTGTTTAATACTTCTAAAACATGTTTTCAAAGTAAAAAAAAAATAATTTAGAATTATTTTCACGCTTTCTATCATACGCCATTCTCTTTATATTCTTTGAATTTTTATATTTGATCTATATATGTTATAGATCTCCAAAGCTCTTATATACATTTCTATAAATAAAAAAATGCTAACTCAGTTTTTAATTTAAATACATTATTGAATGTATGTATATTAAAAATACATTTTTTACAAATTCAAGAATTTTTACATAAATTAACATTATAGTACAAAATTTATAACATATTATAGATAAAAATTATAGAATCTTATTTTATATAATAGATTAAAAACTTATTATAGAATCATAATGATGAAGGAAAATAAAAATATTTCAAAAATTACTTACTTTCATGTTTTTCATTTTAGTCATTTTACGTGCAAAAGTACATTGACAACATTATGCACAATATCTGTGGAGTGTAATTTTTATTGAAAAAGTTACTAACTTTTTTAATCAAATGATTAAACGTGTTCTTCACAAGATTTGACATTTTATCTGCACTTTAGTTGACAAAATTTTGATGAAATGAGCAATTACAATCAAAAAGAAGAAATATAGTGAAAATTTATCAAATTATCATCAGATATTTAAGACATAATTATGAACTAGACACTCCATTGAGAACCTATCAGACTTTATAAACAAAGTAGGTGACGCAAGACAATGGAACTAGGAAAAAATTGGGCTTGGAGCATGGTACAAAATGCAACAATGCAGAGGTGCCACATATCTGACAAGCTCAAGAGAAGAAGAAAAACTCGATTGGTGTTAATAGGATTATTTTAGTTTAAACACAAAAGAATCAATATTGATTGTGTGTATCCATGTATATATTTTAACTAAATACTTAAATTACTATTTACATATATGATAAAAGCTATTTAAATTAGCATTTATTTTTTACAAACACCTTTGCAAAATAATTAACTTCATATCTTAAAAACTATGTTTACTTATTAAAATTGAACATTTGTTGTTAAATATTACAAAAAACTTTTCTGTCTTAACTAACTAGGTAATTAATATTGCAAAAAATTGTTCTCATCGTCTTTAGTTTCTTAAAATAAAGCAAAAATACTAAAAACTCTCTAATATATGATAAGACGATAAATACCATGTAAATATTTTCATTTGTTTTCAAATAAAAAGTTATACCCGTACATAGTTGCATCAAGTATCATTCCTTGAATCTGAAAATTCATAACAGCATGATCTCATTTTTTAATTTGCTTAAAATATCTATTTGAATATCTATGATATAGAACTGGAATTCCTTTTATAACATAAACATAAATTTGTTGCATTTCTTATGGTCATAAATACCTGAGAGCTTAGGAAGATTCTATATTTCACTATAAATACGTAATCTTATTAGAAACCTAATGTGCATTCAAGGTTGCTAAATAAATTAGGAAATTTATTATTCATTTAAGAATTTTATTCCATTATCTATTTAGTAAAATTATTATTATTCGGTGTCAATATCGGTAACAAATGCCTGGAATATGCGTTGGAAATACATATATTAATTATCCAAATTTTGAATATAGAAAATCAATTTTAAGTGTTCACTTTCCTTCAAAAAGTGAAAATTTGTAGTTTTTAATTATGGATCATATGTTTTTACCTATTTTAGATTGTTTGAAGATTGGACAAGTTACCAAGACACAAGATTTTGTTGTCTAAACTATATTTTTTCACTAAAAATGTATTAAGAAAATATGGTGTAAAGCTTTGAAAAATAAAAATAAATCTCTGATGTTTTGTCACTCATTTTTATAAATCTAATTATCAACGTCTCATTTTATAAATTTAACTATCAACGTCTTGTAATCATATTTATGTAAATATTGTTATTTTGAATAATTCGAAATTGTTTGTAATTAACCAATATTGCTGCTACCTTAAAAATTAATAAATCTCGTATTATTATATGTTAATAAATGCTATCTGAGAATGCTTAATGGCACGCGCTTGCGTGTGTGTATGTTCTTATGCTAATTATTCTACAGTTCATATCTTTCAATAGTATTTGAATGTATTTTAAAGTTATTTTGCAAATATTTTGTTAAAATACAGATGAAAAGAAAATTTTTGTAATTTCTCTCATATTTTAATTGCAACACAAAATTAAAACATAAAAATGTAAATATTTAATTACAATAAGTCATCATTACAATAAGTAAAAAATAAGTCATATTCTTCATTTATTATTATTATATAATATAATGTAAAATGATTAGTAATTTCCGAATTGCGAAATAATTGTAATTTTCCTAAATATATTTATTTCATTGATTTAAAATTCTCACCATTAAATGAAATTATTATTAAAAAAAATTTTTTTTGAAATCATTATAATATACTATTCCTTAATTTTAAATATGTTTTTAAGATAATTATAGTAAATCTAAATATTATTTATCAGAAATAAAAATCTGAAATTAATGGACTTAAATTTGTTGGCATAATGGTTTTTAAAATCATCAAAAACTGAAGAAAATTTAACTGTGTGTTCAAAATTAAAAAATAGTTATTTCTATATCAGTTTTATGTCTATAATGCCAATGACTATGAATTATAAATACTACATATGATTTAATAATGCTTAAGAAATATTCCATAATATAAAATTTACAGAAAACATACCTTACACTTATTTATTCTGAAATTTGTACAAAATGTCTTATCTGCATTAAAAACTGCATTTAAAACTAGGAAAAACTACATTAATTTAAGCAAATATGAAAGATATTTAGTTTAAAGCAAATGCAAATTATATTGTACATAAACTAAACAATTCCATTTAAATTATCTATATTTTTATATTAAAACATTTACCATTTTATTTTCTATATAATCATATATTTTCAAACGATGTATACAATAGATTAACATTTTTTGTTACCATGAGTGGGTTTGGATTTTCAGTTCAAAGTATTGTTACTAAAGATGAAAAGTAATTTAGATGAAAAGTATCGTTACTAAAGTTGTCATTTGATTAACCAAGAGTAACACCCGTTCTTTATATTTCATGATAAAAATGTTATTATGTATGACTAAACTCTTTAACAACGTAAATTTAAAATTTAAACAAAGGGCGATACAATATCATATATATCACAATTAATATAATGTAACTTATATTAAATGATATTACATTTGATACTATTATTTTGATTATATGAAATGCTATTGTGGAATTTTCCTTTTCATTTTAATGTTATGCTTAAGTTATAGATATAAATTTTTCTTATAACAGTTATTATTATCTGTAATCCAAACTTTTTCTCATACATTAAATAAATAATAAACATAATTCACAGATTATATATAACGTATATTCCGTAATATATAT
>JAPDSC010146016.1:182-11612 GCA_026290005.1 Latrodectus geometricus | reverse complement strand
TAGGAAGAAATGACATTAATACGAAAAACGAACTAAAATCTATTGTGATGGAAGAATGAATGAATACACACTGATGTGGATATTACAAAAAAAAATGGTAAATTACATACTTTGATATTTGGAAGATGTTGCAAATGCTGCAAAATATCCTGCAAAATACTAAATGACAAAAATACTACAATATTTATTAATATGTGCAAATTTCTTTGAAGTATACGAAGATTTTTGTGGGTAATATTTCTGTTACTTTTCGATTATTGATTTTCCAAAAAAAATATTTACCATGTTCATAAAATATTTTATGCAGTTTTTCTAATAGATATATATATATATTAGAAGAAAATTCTCATTTTCAAATACTAATTTTTGTTAACAAATAAAGCAACAATGAAACTCGTAAGTGTACGAACAATTTTGGCAGCCACTGTAGCAAGCCTGTGGCTAATATATTTATACATTACTGCACTAAAAAAACAATATTAATTTTTTATTCATTTTAAAATTGTAAAGAAATGTGCAATATAGTTTTGCATATGTTCTATAAAAAAGAAACGGAATGTAAACAATGAAAATATATACATGTGAAATAATATTTCCCATATAAGAATAATTCCATGTAGTTTTTTTTAAATATCCTGGATACTAGAAACATGAATTTCAATACTTCGTTTTCACTACAATTTAAAATAAATTCCTCAAAATATTCTTTCAAAAGTTTCGTAAAATAAATCATGAATTTCAAAAAATCAGAAAAAGGATTTTTTTATTTATGCACAATACCTTCCTTTAAATTCGGAGAAATGGTTTTTATCTATTACGTGGATATTTTCTAACTTTAGTTGAAAACTGGAAAATATATGTGCCTTATAATAAAATTGCGAAACTTCTATTCCTTTTCTTATGGTTGCAAAATAAAACTAAGCAGATAAAGAACTGGACGGAAATTCTTTAGATCATTGCCGAAAACGTGTTAGATAAGAAAGCAATCACGCAGTTTTTTCATTTAACCCTGGACTGTTGCCAGATATTTTGATTCTTTAGAATACGGACAACTTTTCTGAGAAAATGATTGGACATTGTTGCTCATGAATTCTTTTTAGTTCCAAATATTTTAAGTTTTTTACAATTTACTGATATTATTTCTTATGATATATTTGAAATTCTCTTAATTATTTAGATTCCAAATAGAGTTAGTGCAATTATTTCAATATATTTATGTCTTAAATGACCGTGATACAACACAGTTACATTTATTGGATATAAAATAAATGGCTTTAAGTTAAAAGGCGATGCATCAAGATTATATATTCTGGGATGGGAATCTGGAAAAATTCCTTCCAAAAATTCTTTTTTAATTATGAATAAATAGAAAACCATCACTTCAGCTGGTGTGTTGCACCCTAACACTTCTTCCCCTCTCGAGTAGGAAAATAATAATTCAAGATAATGCAAAGTATATATACTTTATAAGTATGTAACTTCATAAATTTATAAAATAAAACAAAGTTAATTTACTTTACTCAAATTAAAAAACCAATAAGCGAAAGTATATAAAAAATTTAAAAAAAATTTGAATTTATAATATGCAATTGTTTTATTATTAAAATTACAGGTTACAAAACTACTTTACAATTGAATAGAACATATGTTAGATTTTACTTCTTAAAATCGTCACTAAGAATACAGAATGACACATTGTGTTGCTTAAGTTGTACTTATTCTAGGTTTTGTATTCGTGAAAATGTCCATTTTGACCATAAAAGAAACTATTGGGGCCATTCGCTATCCATTTCTGATATACATAACGTATAAATTCTAAATAAATTGCAAATAAAAGTGTATGCGTGGGTTCGGTTGAGTTGAGTTGAGTTAGTGAGAGAGAAAGTAAAACAAATACGTATATAGCTACATTTCAGTTTCTTGATTAGTCAGATTAGACAGGAAAACTAAAATAAAATTGTTATGGTATTATGTTTGTTCATATCACAATTCAATTGCCAAAGTTATAAAATAAACTTTTAACCTTTTTATTTATCACAAAGTCATTAGGAGATTAATAATTATAATAATAATAAATTATCTTATAAATAAAATTTAGAATGATTTAACATATAGCTTACTTTATAGGACATAAAACAACTGATACTATTTATTTTCACTAAACCTAAATAAAAACATATTATAAATTGTGTCTATATTTAGAATTATTCATAATAATCCTAAATATTATATAACTGTTATTACAATTGTACTTTGTCAGTTTCTGATATGTCGTAAAGTACTTGTCATAATTTTTGCGGCATTTAATTTAAGAAAACACAAAATCCACTCTATTGATAAAATTATATTTTCCAAACTTTGTAAATTTTACAAAATTTACAATGTATTTGAAATAATGAATAGTTATATTTATTATCGTAATAGAAAAAAGGAAGTTTGCTTATATCAACGGTAGAAAGAAAAGAAATTTTCTTCTTAAAGTTACTGTAAAATAAAGATATCTTCACAAAATGTATCGCACAACTTTCACACCAATGATTATCAATCTCACTGAAATAATTAAAAGCATTATTAAAAAAGTTTAAATGAAATAAAAAAAATTTAATTGATACTAGACATTAAAATTTAACATATAGCTATCAAATATTAAATTTAATAAACATATCTAGAGAATCATATTTTGTATTTTAAGACCACAGTGTTGGGTAGAATGATTTATGTAAAATAGAAAAAAAATAAAAGAGAATATAAATTTACGTACAATTTATCAAAATCGCAATCTTAAAATCATAAATACTTTTTCCAATGAAAATTGAATGGTGACTCACTAGCAACGATGAAAACTATTTCTTAGAGAACATTATTTTAATTAGAATATACTGTAACGTAAAACAAAAACATGTAAATGTAATATAATATACTTTTACAACAAACAACTATTCCGCGTATTCATAACTTATTCAATTCAGTTCACAGAAAATTCAAAATTAAAATTACACTTTCACCATTTGCTAACGACAACTGTCTTCCTGATACACCTCAAGGGATTATTACTAAGAATATTAATATCCATGGCGCAAAGGGGACAGTAGATACTCATTGACGTTGGAACAGAAAGGGATTTAAGCAAACGAAATATTCAATCAGAATTAATTAAATTGATTTCGTCCGGTGAGGTAAGACTAATCCACGGGAATGAATTCCTTGAGATTATTATTATGAATGAATATTATTCCGAAATTCTTATTGAATGCCATTAAATTTATTTACGGAATTAGAACCTTTAGGAAACTATTTTAATGCATATATCCTCTTATCCATAAATTTTACTTTTTAAAGGAACATATTCTCCAATCAACTATTTTCATTTTGAATATATTATGTGTTTTTCTTTTACTATATACAGCATAAATTTCTTCAAATTTTTAAAGAAAAAATAATAGAAATTAGGAATTAATAGTTTTTATGGATATCGAAGACACTTGTACTTTAACTCAAGAATGTGATTAATCTCCTGAGAGAGGAAGAGATTTTAAAAGACTCGAACCGGTCAAAGATGGTAATGTTTTTGGGTGGCAATATGTAAGTGTTATATCTGAACATTTCCTGCATTGTTTGGCAGTTACAATACAATATGTGAATACTAATATCACATCTAAAATATTCTAAATAAGATTTCTGAATTCGCTGGGGATTTATAAAATACGAAATGTTTATTACAGTTAATATGCAGATTATAATTCTAAAACGAGTTCTTAACTACAACACTATATATTCTGAATTAATATATTAAGTGACATACATACACTTAATTAACTAATTCTGCTTTGCACTCCATTAATGAAAGCACGCAATCACCCATACATTCTCACATCTTCATGTATGCAATTACAACTGAAATAAATTGTTGCTTTTTTTTTGTTAAACACATTTAAATACATTTTTGTTTGTCAAGCCCAATTTTTTAAATTCGCAAAATTGTTCCAATCACCAAACATCATTAAAACAGATTTTAAGAAATAATATGAATATTAATGAAAGTAATTATCTGTTTTAAACTTTTAAGGAAATAGATTAAGTTCAACTTTTATAATTTTTGAAATTTCTATTGATGAGATTTAAATATTTAGCTAGTTAAAATAATAAGTACTGCTATTTTTTAAAAACTACAGTTGGAAAGATTCACTTCTGTTTTTAGTACAGATATCCCAATATCGTCTTGAGTTGCTTTCAACTCTTTTGTAACAATTTACCATAGAAATGATAAATTACTTGCTTTTTAGTTGTGCACATATTTAAAGATATTAAAAAACATAAAGAATACTAAAAAATATAAATAAATGTTAGTTGGATTGAAAAAAATTTGAAAACAAGTTTGTTTGTTCTATCTTTGCTTTAATAAATCGTAAAGCTGGCTGTATTCCAGATAAAAATGAATATATTACTTGACTATTTTTCCATGATGCACGTTCTCTTTTGTCGTGAAACAAGTTTCTATTCCAATCCCTTGTACATTTTTTTTTCTTTTTTTTTTTCTTTTTTTTTCTTTATTTCTTTCTCTCTCTCTTTTTTTTTTTTTTTTTTTTTTTGTAAATAGAAAACTTTTAAGCAAGTTAAAAAAAACTCAAACTGTCAGTTACTTTGTTTCCCTTGATGCATATACAAAGCTGTCACTAACTATGAATTTTAACTAATATTAAATTTAAAAAGATATTTTGTGACTTCTACAATTAGTAAACTATAGTAAATTAATAAAAGAGCATATGATCCAAACATTATCGACACATAAAATTTAATTTATATATCTGCATCTTTGCTATGAAAAATTTCTCAACCTAACACTATGTATCCGAAATTAAAATTCGTCTTTAAAATGTATTAATTTTCATAAATAAATTCAAGTTTTTGCTATAATTGTACTATTTTTTTTAATCATTTTATCTTGGGAAGAATAGGATAGAAAAATTATTGGCTAAAGGAAAAAGGCTATTTGCATTTTATGCAAATGAGCTTTTGTTAGATTATTTACTTTAAATATGATTTATTTAACATATTATTATTAGCAAATTTTTGTTAATTAGCAAAAATTTGTGTATATTATATTAATTTACTCTTTAATTTCAATGATACTTAATTCAAATGTTGGAGACATGTTTATATATATATATATATATATATATATATATACCGAGGGAGTATAAATATAGCCTCAGCCAAGTAGTCAGTTAGTTGAAAGTAAACGAAGGAGTCAATAGATACTTAAGTCATAATCTCTGAAAGCTACTTAGTCTAATTTCTAGATCATAGAAAGTGTAGAGGTAAACTTCAAGACAGCGGAAAAATTTCCAGCTGAAGTAATTGTAATCATCGTGATTAAAAGATTTGTGAACATAGTATTTTTTTTAAAGAAAACTGATCATTTTTACTTTTAGAACAGCGTATCCTCGTCATCACGAAGAAAAAAAGCAGGATTATTAAAAAAACGAAATTATTAATTTAGTTCTATTATTTGATTTGTTTAACCTTTTATACTGATAAAATAATGTCGTATTGAACAAGGATTACCAAATAACTCATCGGATATGTGTGTTAAAAAACACAGTATTATATTTTAATGTTTGACTGCAATTCTTTTTTGTTCATCTACATTCTACAAAAGTCATAAAAATGTTCCTAGAAGACTGAGCATCAATAGTAAATCATCTATATCATGCGTGATCATATATTGCAATATATGATGTGGGTGCAAGCACTTACAACTTTGAATCTAAAATAAACGAAGCAATGGACATCTTGCAGAAATTACACTTAGTTGCAAAGGGAGAATGCTGAACGTGAACATCGAATGATGTGCAACAGATTCAAACAAATTATGTTATAGTTTGTGATGTGGCAGAGAGATCCATCACTGTCATGTGTACAAAATACGTGCTATCATAACAAGGTGGGAGCAATTGATTCCGAGTGTCCTCTGTTCCTTCTGGCAACCAGTGATTAAAGATATGCATCTTAGTTGCTAACACGATCATCGATTTCTTTGAAGGAGAATACTAAACTATTATTTAAAAATATAAATTAAATTACCTATTTATTAAATGATAGAACTTAATCTTATTATATAATAATTTAAGTTTATAATTAAATATTTTTAAATTCATATTTTACTTCGATTATTAATATATAATAATTTAAAAAATTTTAATATTTAAAAATTAAAAACTAAAATAAAAAATAAACCTTGCAATACATTAAAATTTTAAAGGAAATATACGATTCCAAGTTTTAAATTATACTAATTTAACAGACTTTTTTTATAAATGTTTTAAATACACTGCTCTCAAAATAATTAAAGGATATTGTAAGTTTTATATAAAATAAAGATATACGTTTTTTGCCGAAAATGGAAAAAAAGAATCACAAATGCAAATTTTTCTGATTTTTAAACTGTGAAGTATGCTAATTTTGAGTTCGACGTCAAAAACGTCGCTTCAGTGGCAGTAAATGAAATTTGACTTTCAACTGAATAAAAGACAATGAGACAGGACGATCGGCATTCAGTGACTGCTTTGTTTCGATGAGTACTATGTCTCAGCAAAGTCATTTAACCGATTCAGAAGCTCTGAGAGTTGTTGGTAGGTTAGAAGGGGGCCAGACTCAAGCCGAAGTAGCGCAAGCCATTGGAGTGTCACAAAGTGTGACTTCTAGGATCTGGAACTGTTATTTGGAGACTGGAAGTGCAGGCTGAAGACCAGGGCAAGGTCGTAGACTGGCAACAACACCCAATGAAGATCGTTATTTAGTGTTAACAACTCGGAGACACCAATATATGAACCCTACTCTTCTCCAACAACATCTTCGCTCGGCTACTGACACCACGGTTTCAACTCAGACTGTCCAAAACCGGCTCCATGGTATAGGTCTGTATGCACGCCGATTAATGGTTTGTGTTAAACTAACATCAAGGCATCGTCGCGACCGCCGGGAGTGGATAAAAAAGAGCATATGAACTGGGTAGAAATTAATGGAGCAATGTTCTTTTTCTGACGATTCCCGTTTTTCTGTTCATCCTGATAATAGGCGTATTTTCATCTGGAGGGACCTTGGCAACAGGAATAGTCCTGCGTTAGTGCACGAAAGTGTCAGATTTGGTGGAAGGGGAGTGTTGGTGTATGGTGGCATCTACATTGACGGGCGCACAGACCTCTATATCATTCTAGATGGACTTCTGACTGATCGCTGATATAGGGATGAGATCCTCAGATCTATTGTAGTCCCTTACTCTGCAGCAATCGGAGATGACTTAATTTAAAGGATGATAACTGCAGGCCACATCGTGGTAACCTGGTGGGGGATTTCCTTTTCGAGGAAAAAATCGTACGAATGGAATGGCCCGCGTGTTCTCCAGACATGAATCCAATAGAGCACATTTGAGACGCTCTAGAAAGACAAGTTGCTGGCCACTACCCTTCTCCCCAACAAACTCTCCAAAATTGGAAAGAGTGGGACAGAAGACCCCAACTCGAGATTAATATCCTCATTGACTCCATGCCTCAAAGGTATTCAATGTTGCTGGCCGTCTGTGGAAACCATACCCCCAACTGAAAATGATTTCCTTTGAAGACAACACCTTTTCTTATTCTTTTATCTCATATGCACAAATTGTGTTTTTTTTTTTTTCTTTTGTACACAAAGGAGCAATAAAATGCATTTTTTTCTACCAAACATGTGTAATTTATTCTCATATAACTTACTACGTCTGTCGACCAAGTATCAATCAACTAAAAGGTTTCCCAGCTACAAGAACCACCTAAAACTGCAATATCCTTTAATTGTTTTGAGCAGTGTATAAATTTAATCTAGTTATATTCATTTTTATGTAAGAAAACTTAGAATCATTTTATACAAAAATATTTCATTTTGAGCCTTTCTTATATTAGTGAGCTGATCTCTACATTGTATCCTATTTCACTTCAGTTTATATTTTCCTTAAAGCTACCAATTTCCTTTATACTAAACAAGTTGCTTTTCTAGATAAAAGGTTCTGGAGAATTCGAAATAATAAACTCTCAAGAATCAACCGATTTCATTTTATCGAGGTTCTTTTATGATAAGCAGGTTTACAGAAAATACAAGAAATATAGCTTATCTTAGCACATACCTGGGTATTTTGGTGAACATTTTTAATATTTGACTGCTTTTTGTTAAAAAAAATTTATACCATACAGTCTTAAATTAAATTAGGAAAAAAAACCTCAAAACTCGCTTCTTTGCATTGTAAAATAATCATCTGGAAGAAAAGTATATATTTTCTCAAATATTCAGTTTTCAGTTTATGTATTGATCCATTTTTTTATCCAATAGTTTGAAAGTAAATTTCTAAAGTAAAAGTTTGATTAAAGATTTTACATTTTGTATGGAAAAATAAATCGGCATTTTTAAGGTAAATATTTGTATTTTCATACATATAATACACATAAGCGGAATTATTAAACAAACTCATTTAGGTATAGTATCCCATGTATATGTAATCATCATTTACCATGGTTAAAAATTTAAACAATGTTAAAAACAGTTAAAAACTTGACATGATATAGAGGATTCATAATTTACTAATTTCTAGTTAGTTCCCTAACAGCACTTTCGACTTTGCAAATATAAGCAAGAAACTATAAGTTCAAGAATCTTATTTTCTTTCCTGAACTTTAAAAACAATTCCTCCAATATTGCTCTTCATGTATGCATAATGTTTAACACCCAAAGGTTTCAAAAACGTTTAATTTGCATGGTCTATATAAAATATTATCAATTCATTGTTTATTCTAACTCATAGAATTCTTTTTTAAAAAATGGGACAAACAAATTAAAACATTCAATTTAAACATTTTACATTCATAAATGAATCTCGAGTTCTTTGTTGCTAATTTCACAGTAATTTTGCTTATGATGCCAATTCAATTTTGTTTCAGAATAAACAGAAATCAGATAATTTTATATTACATAAATAAAAATAATTATTTCATAAAATAAATAATTACTACTCACAGTGCACTATTTATATGCTTTTTTAATGAATAACTAATAATCCTAAAAATCCACACATTTATTTATACATATTTATTAACATCTAATGATTTTTCCTGGTCAGGTTTGATATCAGGTACGAATGATATTTTAAATCATTAACATTATTTTAAAAATATTAAATTTTAAGCCATTTTTGGGGAATGAAATACATAAATATGAAATAGGTTATATATAATTATAGAGTAAGTTATATATAACAGAGTGAAATATATCTTTGTAATAATACCAGAATCAACACATGAGAATAAAAATAATTGACCTCAACAGCACAGATATTAAAGAAGAAAATAAGACTGATTTTTGCTTGGATCTGGGCCAAGAGGTCATCAGAGAGTTGACATTCCACTTAATACTCTCTGAATTAAATAGATATTAAGAGGTTGTATAAACACTAGAAAATATGAACATTTGCTGTGAAATTACGTACAAAGAATATGAAAGTTGGCTGCCATATAATCCATTAAGCCTATTTTTGAGTTCGATGGTTTTTTGGCGTATTAACTTGTTTATCTGGCAACTTGGTTCTTATAAGATCATAGAGATGGAGAATAAGGAGAATTATATAAAAAATTTTATTTTGGTAACCCAAGCATTTATGTCACCGCGAAGAAATTTTGCTCCATTTTCATATTTTAAATAATATTATATTTTCTTTTTTTAAAATCTTAATATTTTAAATATATATATTTGCATTTTTTATTTATCATATTTAAATTTATTATTTAGATGCATAAGCTTTTTTTTTAATTTATTATGTCACATTTACAGTATCTTTGCTGCATTAGTTTATAATTATTCATTTTGGCAACATTTCTTCCTCACTAAAAGATGCAGAAATTGGCATGATCGCAACTGTACCGAGAGTTATTGTATGAAAATTTTTTATATGTAAATAATTTTTACTCTATTAATTAAAATGTTGCTCAGATATCTTTTGTTTGTTCACATTTAAATGGGCAATTCAATAAACATTTTTATATAACAATCACACAGCTTCGTCTTTTATAATTGTCTACTAAGAAACCAACTTTTATTTATTCCGAACCTCAGAAAATTAAAATCAAATCTGATAAATGGTATCATTTATATACAAAATGTCTGTAAATTATTTTGCAATTTTTGTTTCTTAATAAATATAATATGCTTCTGATAAAAAACACATTATGCTGATTATTTTTCTTAAACTTTTACCATATATTAAAAAAAATTCATTTTCAAATATAAAGAGAAATATAACTCTTATGTGTGTATATATATAACTTATCTTGCATTATTTTTTAAATTTGACTTTATGTTAAAGTGAATTATTGAAATTCAAAATTTTGACAGAAATAGAAACACAGTATTAAAAAGGATATAGTTTTGCGTGAACAAATTTTTTAGGATGTTCAATGTAAAATAACCTGAGAACAATTGTAACTAATTTTGTCATTTAATCTGTGACGCCCATTGAAATTTTAATGAAAATTCGACCTCAATGACTAGACAAAATTAACAATTAACAAGTTTATTTCTTAATATTAGAAACACATAAAATCATTTTATTTAGTTTCCCTGAATTGATCTAAGAACAGTTTTGAAGTATTTTATATTTATAATAAAACACGCTTTCGAACTTCAAATTTTTAGCAAAAAAATGTATTCTCACTTAAAACTTTTTGTACCAAACACGAAATGCTTCCTTCCTGTTTGGTACATATAAATTATAATATTTTCTTCCTTCTAATTTTCCTTCGAAAATGTTTGCTAAAATACATTTACATTTTTGGTTTAAGAAAAACTTACATATAATATATATACATATGCATAACATTACATCGATCGAGAATATTTGTGAAATCATATTACATCGTATCAAATCGGGAAATCTTAAAGATCATGAATTCAAAATACATATAAACGGAAAAGGCATTTATCCCATTGATTTATTAATATAGATCTTGCACTATCAAGATTATTGCTCATACACTATACGAATACAATATGCAAACAAATCATCATTTAGCCATTAACTCTATTCAGTATTTATCAAGCTTGTAAATTCGAAATCATTTTACAGTGTAACAATGGTTTTCACAGGTGTATAAATTGTTTTATAAATTTTGACATTCTAATTCAGACTCGAACATTCTTGTAGAAAATTTGACCGATTAAATAATCAGAATTATCACATTTTATTGATGCGGGGATACTTCAACAAATTAAAATTTGTGCTCAAATATTATTTAGATGATTAATATTAAGCTGCTATTTTATTTAAACTTCAGAATTATACTAATCAACTTATTCATTTTTTTCCATTTTACTGCTTAACTAATTCGAAAAACTATGGGAAATGTGAAATCG
>JAPDSC010145984.1:488426-518141 GCA_026290005.1 Latrodectus geometricus | reverse complement strand
AAAAAACATGCCATAGGCAATAATTTAGGAAGCAGAAATTTAATTACGTATATGAGTGATAATCAATAAAAATCATTCATTTGTTTCCTTTTCCTGAATATAATCATCATGTGAGGATTCTAATATATATATATATATTTATTTATAATTACTCATATATATATATATATATATAATTTGCAAGCAATGCCTAATAATCTTATGGTTTTATGAACCAATTCCTAATACATGTATAAATTGCAAGATTGTCGGGAAATTTCATAAAGTTAAACTTTACTGATTAATGACCGTCGAGACAGGAGTTCCATTAAGTGATGAGTCAAAACTACTTCCAATATGGAAAACTTGTTTCAAAGTTTTAAAATTTTCTAAGTAACATGGTGCTTTTAAATGTATCTTATATTGCTTTACGCAAATTTAAGTCTTGGCTTTATAATGCCATGAAGAGATAGAAAGATCTTAATTTCTTTATTTTAAATAAATAGTATGTACTTAATTTCCAATTACTTTGAAAAACTGTTTATTCATTAGTTAGCAAATGAATTGAAAAAATGTGACAAAAACAAACAGAATATTTTTCTCGATACATATTTACTGCAGGAACCTTTAATTTAGATTTTTAAAAAATATATAACCTTCAATTGCGTTAAGGGCAGTGCAATTTTCCTCTTAAGATTTTGCTGTAACACAATAAAAAATATTTAAGATTTTTTAAGAATGTAAATCGTATTTCCCTTTATGTGCGATTCCTTAATAATATTTTAAAATAGCACTATATTTCTTTATTTTACTCAATATATTTCCAAATATTCACAAGTGATAGGTAAGATTTCCATTTTATACTTTTTAAAAATAATACAAAAAATTGAATGTCATTTTTGTAGATATGGAACCATAAGCAATGAAACATTGAGAATGTTAATTTAATTTTTACTAATCATTCATTTTTGTAAGCATTTTCATTTTCTTAGTGACTATAAGCATTAATTGTAAATTGACAAACTAGTTAAATATGTATTAAATTTACAAATCATAAATTTAAATTTTATATTAAAAAATATGTATTTAATTTACAATTTGTAATATATTATCTAAAAGAAAACAAAATAAATTAATGATTTCAGTATAACTTATTTAAATAATACCTTATCATTAATCCTTATAACAATTTAGACTTATGAAATGTTAAAGTATTTTTGTGTGTTAGTTAACCCACTGGAGTTCGCGTAAGGCACAGAGTTATCCCACGATTTTAAAATCAACAAGCTTGGAAAAACTATATATTTATCAATATTCAATTATCCTTACAGTATGCTTCTGTCTAAGAGATTCCTTGAAAAGGAATCTGTTACTTTTCTTTTCCTTTCCTTTCTTCGTTTGTAAATCGTTTCTTGGAATACATATGTTATCATTGGTGAATTCGTGGTCAGTAGTAATTTAAATTTTCTTCTACAAACAGATTAGTTCCGTTTTGCAAAGTGTTTTCGTAAATTTGTTTACGATTTTATTTCCAAAAAATGGTGTGCAAACGTAAATCAACAATATGAAAAATGTTGGAATGTTTTAGAACTCTATTAGATGAAGTTGGATCTTTTACAGAATATATTGATCAAGAACCCCAGGACAAATCAGATGAAAATGAAAGTAAAGAGAAATCTGAATTAGGGCTTTTCACACACATATGTATGAAATATATTTGTAAGGGTATATCAAAGTTTGAAATAAAGAAAAATAATTAAAAAATACAAAAGGCATCTTAAAATTTGATAACTGATTATCATTAAAATGACGAGAGAAAAATTATACAGTTTTATTATAAAAAAGAAGATGTAAGTATAATAAATTAAATGTCTGCACCATATTTTTTGATAGTTCAAGAATCCAATAAAGGATCAATTTTTGCATTTATATTATGTCAAATAAATAAATAAAAAATTTGAATGTCAGCAATGAGTTAGAATGTCAGCAATGAGTTAGAATGTCAGCAAAGAATCCAACAAAGAAATATGGAAGAAAAAAAATCCTTAAATACTAAGGCTATTTAAGTATAATAAAATTACAGCATTTAGCACAAAATAGCATGATTTTATTTGAAAAAGTTCATCCGCATGTGTTTTTTTGTTTTAGGACTGTATGTTGAATCAGAATCCTAATATAATCCTAATAAAATATTAAAATATTAAAGGGATATAATTTTACTTTTATAATTTATGAATATTTTATCTCCTCAAACATTAAAAATGTCTTTTTATAAATAATATTATTTCTCCATTAAATAATGTAACCATTGTTTATAATGAAGTGCTTTATTTACTGTCACTCATTTTTTAATAAAACTGATTAAAGTGAAACAATGACCCCAACAAAAATGAAGGCAACAGAATTCTCAAAAGATTGTTTTCAATATCTTTAGACACTCATGAGTTATAAATTACAGTTCTTTAAATGTATTTAGAACAATAAATGAAAAGTTTAACCTTTATATGATTTCAGATCATTCACAAAAAATTAAAAAAAATTTAATGCAGTTCGACATTTTTTATGCAGGAAATTAATGTTATTTATGCAAGAAATATGCATAAATAAATTTTCAGTTCTATAAGCCTTTTAAAGCGTTTTCTGTTGTCAATTTAATACAAATTCATTAAAAACAATAGAATAAAATAGTAACAGATTATAATCAAGTTGCAATATAAATCTTAAGAACAATGGTTTGTTTCTTTACATTTTTTACGAAAAAAAATCAGACTTTACAAGTGTCGCCATATAGTAATTTGTACAGCTCTCCAAATTTCTCATTCGGTTAATACTTTAAAAAATTGTATCACTTCGTTTTATTCTTGAATTGAAAATAGAAATAAGAAAAAATGTTCCTGTTCTATCTAAAAGAGCCTAGAGACTATTTATAAATAGATCAGGAACCGAGTTCATTAAAAACAATTTTTTTTATTTTATTTTTTAAAATCATGATTATTCTATGCAGAAAAAGTCAGCTTTCAAAAAAACTTTTGAAAGCTGACTTTTCAGCTTTCAATTATCATATGTTTATTTTATCATTTCTTATAATTATGGTAAGAAATGATAAAATATAGTTACCATTTTTTATTATTTCATAGTAAATATAAAAATGGTAACTATATTTACTATCAAATTTTAAATATAGTTACCATTTGATTCCTATATGATGAAAATATAGGAATCAAATTATAACTTTATTTTCATTTGGTTAATCAAATGATAACTAAATTTTAGGTTAATTAAAAATTTTAGCTATACCATCAAATTTCCCAAAATATATCTTTATACTATCAACATTCCAGTCCAACTTTTATAATCCGTTCCAATAAAGATATAATATCAAATTAACAATTTTTTCAGATAACGAGGGGTTTTTTTTAGCCAAAAATTTATAATACACTTAAAATTTAAATTATTCCCCTTTCCAGTTTTAGTAACCTTTTGTGGACTTTATTGGCAAATTTTTTTTTTTAATCTAAAAGATACAATATCCCTTTTTTTCTGCTTAAAATCTAAATTTTAAAAATATTTTTTGTACTTTATATTTGCTGCTCAAGATGTATTAATTACAAATTTTCAGTTACTTAAAATAGCCAGTGCATTTTAATGTAAATCCATTTTAAATTATATTATAAAATTGAAATAATTTCCCCTAATAACTACATGAATACAAGTATCAAAATTCTCATTTGCTTTTATGTTATAAATAAATGAATCATTAAGTAAAGATTATTTTTCACCATTCAAATGCCCTCATTCTCTGGTGGTAAAATAATCGGGTGAACCAAATTTGCACTTTATATAATTTGAATTGTTTTTCTACTGATTACTATGATAATAAATCTGGCCTTATTAAAATAATTTTACATGCATTGAATTTTTTTAGATTATTTTTATTTTAAAAAAATATATTATAAAGATTGTGTCTAAGCACTTGTCATTCATAATTTAAATTTGATAATATTACTATTTATTTATTTTTTAAATTTTTATTTAAATGATTAATAATCTACGATAGTATACGTAGAAACAGTTATAAATCTCAATAAATGAGTTATTATCATTAAGATCAACATATTAAACCCATCAAAACATCAGATCAACAGATTAGATTAACCAGAAACAAAATATTATTTGCCGTTTGTATATATATATATATATATATATATATATATATATATATATATATATAAATCAATCGATCATAAACATCGACATTTTTATTGAAATAATTTTGTTTTGATATAAATGACTTCAAAACTTGCATATATTATATCAAATTAAAAATGAATATCTTTATGATGATGGGACAATACTGATACGCTCAAAGAAAAGCACAATATTTTTTTTCTCAAAATTAATGAATGGAAGAAAATTCCATAGAATACTTTTTTTAAAATTTGCTTTCGAATTTGTTGTTTCGATTTCAGCTTTTCTTTCCTAAAAAAAGGAAGCCTCTAATCAGACTCAAAATTAACCTTTATAGAAAAAATAATTAAATAACAAATTAAATGTACATTCAAAAGCTACTATTTTATACTTTATCAATCTAAAAAAATTAACATCAAAACAAAAATTACTCTTAATTTTTTTTCAATGCATTTTTTATAAATCAACCCAACCATAAATTATAAAAAAGGCTTTTTCTAGCAGCTTAATTTGGTATTCTTTTGTAAAAAAAAAACTATTTAGAGTACTCGAAGTCATTAGCTCAGAAATTAAAAATATTTATTTTTAATGATGCGCTCTTTAAAGAAAAATTCATTGGGATTTATTTATTATTATTTCAAAAAATACATTTCAGAGAGATACTGTTTATAAAAGTATAAGGCTTGTTTTATTATTTTCATAAATGAGAAATCACCAACTATCTTCAACAAAGAGTGCTGAAGTTCCATTTAGATTTTTATAAATTCCTATCCTTTATAATTTCATATTAAGTAAAGTTTAACTGTAAGATTAAAAATATGACATTATTTAATTAATTAGAATATTTGCGAGTATCATTATAAGCAGTTTAATGATAAATAGAAAAAAAAATTTAAGCTGTTGATAAAGTATCTTTAATTATATAATTACACAACTTGATTTAATTACTTAAGTATTTCTGTCCATTTGATAAGATTTTAAATAATGATATATTAATAATAGTTGTGATAAAACAAATTATTAATCTGTTTTTCTATAATAAATTTTCTTTAATTAAGAGCACGTGATGACTAATTTTCTTTGAATCTTGAAAATTTTAAAGTGCTTGATGATTAATTTTTCTAATTTTCTTTATGAAATTTAAAATCTTCTACGAGCAAAAATTAAAAATATAATCTTTCCTTATTTATAATCTGTTGATGGAAAATGCTTTAAAAAAAGAATTTGATATTCAATAATTAAAGTTTAACTATTTAGGAGCTATAAATTATTTTGCAATGTCGTAATAAAATCCACTAGGATTAGAAACCTAATTTTTACTTTCTATTATTTTCAAGTATAGATAGATTCAACATGACCAAGTTGTAAGTTATCCTTCTGAGAAGCAGTAGATTTATTGGAGTAGGGTGCTTGGAATTCTTCTATGTATCCGCCATTGTGACACTGAATAAAAAGTGTATACACTCTCTATGGAAAATCCTCCAAAAAGGCAATTATACGGTGGATGTTAAAATGCTTTATATCAGGAAATCCTATAATGCAGTCCATAGTGTGACTAAAAACGCTAAAAAAATACATTAAAATAAAAGACATAAGGAAAATACCTATGAAAAGGAAAAAATAATAAATATAAATTAAAATTAAGAAATCTGAATGATTAATGTCTAAAAAGGAAACTAATAGCAGTAATATTTCAAATTGTGAACAGATGCTTAAATTTGTATTCTACAATTTTAGGTGATGAATTACATGTTAATTAAAAATGTACGAACGTTTGGTAAAAATGATAGAAAATAAAAATCTTATGACACTAAAACTGTATTTTTGAAAACAATATATTCAAATAATGAATATTTTATTATGTAAATTTTATATGAACAAAGTATGCTTAGAATCATTCTTTCAAATAATTCACAGATTAAATATGACTGAAAAGATTTAAGGCAATAGAAAAAGTAGGTAAACCGAAATGTAAAAAATCCAGGCATTTAAAGTGTATATTTAAAAAATATATAAAATAACCTTGTCTGAAAAATATTTTTACTGTTAAAATCATTATTTTTCTAATACAGGGAATAGAAAGGCCATCATGAAAGTAATCTCAAAAGTATTAAAATCCATTTTATTAAGATTTGTCAAAAATGTCCAAATTCTTATCATACCTTAAAAGAAAATACAATAAAACTGTAATCAAAAAATATATGACAGGTAATGGAAAAGTCTAAATAATGTAATTCAGAAATCCTAGATTCTATCAGTTTTTTTCTGATACTCAAAATTTTTATATCAGTGACACATGTATCACATCTCTATTACAAACATGATTTATGGGACAAAGATAAATGTATTCTACCGTTTGGACAAATATTACTTTTTCTTTTGATGATTGTGTGGATAAGAGTGGAACAAACTTGATTCATCAAGAAATAGAATGATAAGTATTGAAAAGGAAAAAAATTAAATTATTCTTTATTCATTAAGTATCTTAATTCAAAAAATTATTTTAATTTATTATTTTAAAATCAAATGTATCTTTTATTATTATTAGACGAAATAATAACTTACCTGTGTATATTGAACAGTAAATGATATTCAATTCATACAAATAGACTAAATCTTTCATTGCATTTATCAAATGAAGAAATGTTTAGCTAGTATATTTAAAGTTTTCCTGGTTATACTTTTGAAAATACTAGAATCATGAAAAATTATTATGATTGATATCAAGGGAATGAGAAAAAACAACTCAGACATAAATATATATTCTAGCTAAAAAATTTAATAATGTTAACAAAATTAAAAAAGAAAATATTAAAAAACTTTGCAAATATTAAAAGATACAAAGATCGGTAAATTTTCAAAATTATAAAAATTAAATAACGTAAATTTAAATTTTCTTCTCTTTTTCATTTACTTTAGATTAATGAACCTCAAATTCATCAAATATAATAAATTACTGTGCTAACTTTTCTTTTTGAAATGTTAATCATTTCAATGGTGTTATTTGAATTATCGACGACAATATTAAAAGTATTTTCCAGAATTGGGATTTTTACAAGAGATCTTAAAAAAGTGTTGATTTTATATTAAATTCAGTCCAACTGATACTTTTATATTGGACATAAATTGAAGTTGAAATAAAGTTTTTTAAATTTACGATTTCATTAAAATTCATTTTTCTATTATTTGGTTTGAGAATTTTTATCAAGATATCCTAACAGATTTTACCATATGTTTACCAAATTTATATATCTAAATAATCAAATTTTCATATGGTATTGGATTTCTATGCTTTTACAGTAGAAAATAAAAGCATTAAAATATTATATATTTCGATTTTATTTTCAACTTCAGCATTTATATAAAATTATAAATTATTTAAATAGCAGGAATGTATTCAGAAAAATGAATATGCTAGGCAATTCCTTAAAAATTAACTGGATTATTTTGATTATCATTTGTCTTTATTTACCAGGAAAGTATAATTATATTTTTTACATAGTAATAGATATATTTTTATGTAAATTTAAATGTATGTAATATATTGTATGTATTATATTGTATGTAACTTTATATTGTTTACCTACTCTTTCCTTGCTTTTAAAATTTGTTTTATTTTTAGGGGAAATATTTATACTGGAATATGTGTTGCTACTTATCTTATCCAATCAGTCATTAGGCTAAACTTGAAGTGATCATTTTATCAAGTGATAAAATGTCCAAATAAAAAAGGGGATTTCGAAAAAAGCCATGTTTTTCAATTCTTAAGCAGGAAAGATGATAATCAGGGGCAAAATGAAAGAATGAGCAATAAATTTTGGATTGGTCAAATCTCCATTTCTATCTTCTTTGGTCTAATTTGAACTTGATTTCCTTCAAAAAACACATCTTTGATCTATTTCTATTTTATTTAAGGAAAATAATGAGGCTTATTTTTTAATCAATTATTTTGGTCATTAATGTGAAAGTTAAAGGAGAACGGTTATTAAATAATTATTGGTTAAATTAAAAATTGCTCCTCTTTCACAAAATTTTGATTCCTTAAAAAAAATTATAATAAATCTTAAGAATTGTAATAAATAGAAGATATACAATTTTAAAAATCATTGAGTTTGAAAAACCGAATTGATTTTTTTCTTAAAAAAATATAATCAATTCAAAAGAATGATAAATGTGCATTCAAGCAAATTAAAATTGTTTATTTTTACAGAAAAATTTTTCCAATTAAAGTATGACTTTTCTGTTTTTGGTTATTTTGGGATATTAGTTCAGTTATTCATTTCTTCTTCCTCAAGGTTGAATTCAAAAATATAATTGGATGGGTGGCTAAAAGAGTATCTCAAGTGCACTTTCAAATATAAAAAAATGAGAAAAGAAATCCAATCTTGGATATCAGTGTGAAAAAGGATCAAAACGTTTTGTCCTTTCATATGTATCTTATTTTTAAATTTTTTTTAGAATCGAAGATATTTTTAATAGCAATCATCTGAAATGTTTCATAAAAAAAAGGAATTTGTGTTTTGTTATTCCCAGATTAAAAAAATAATATTTTACTCTGACATTTCATTTGAGAAATACAACTTTTATTTTAGAAAATTGAAACATAATGCTCAATCTTATAAAACACAGCTTATTTAGTCTAAGTTTAAAATTGGTTTAACTAAATCTTCTCACATTCAAAGTTCAATAACTATCTTTAGAAGAAAATACAGTTCATTTTTGGCAATCGAAGGATTTTTACCTTATTTTCTGTTACACTACACAAATATTTTAAAAACATATGAAGATTCTATTTCCACAGTCACGTACAGTGGTAACTGATCATAATATCATAAACTATAAATATAATTTCATAGCATATTATTATTTACCATTTATTTAAAGGGATAATTGATAGCAATTTTATTATTCACGTACTATCAGTACGGAAACCAAACCAAAGACAATAAGTTCATTTATTATGCATAGATGCTTTAATGAATAGAAAACTACGGAATTTACTCCTTTGTTTAAAACTAATTTCTTCACATTCAAATTTTAAACATAGATTTCACATTCAAATATCTTTTCATTAGCTTTGGTAACTATTGATAGAAAGTTTCATTCCCTCTTAATTTTAAATTTCAGATTTATCAAAAAATTGATTGAGTGTTTTCTCTGTATTTGTCACTATTAAACCTATGAGGACTAAGAACGCGTAATGATAATGCATATCTGGTTGATTTACTTGTGTTATTTCCTTCCTTGCTTCCAAAGTTCTTAGATTCTCCCACATATTTGATTAAATAAAAGTTATTTTATATTGTACAATTTAGAGTAATTAAAATTTTTTGTAAATTTTGATGTAAAATAGTTAGTTAGTTTTGTATGCTTGTTATCAGACTGGAATGTAAATACATTTTGCATCTTTTAATTGATCTGCAAAATGACAATAAATTATAAAATATTATCTCACATGCCATTCTTAGTGCTTTTTGAAGCAAAATTTTATATATATTTATCTGTGTCTAGTATACTTTAATCTCTGGTAAGATTCAATTTAACATCGGTCGAATACTGCTTCTTCTTAGTGATAAAATAGCAGCAAAAAAAGATTCGAAAAGAAAATCCGTTATATATGTGTATGTGATTTGATGTCTCATTTGTTATTCCGGATACCTAAATTTATAATTTTTTATCACTATCGATATTTTTCCATTATAATAAGTAAATTCTACTATAATAAGAATTCAGTTAGAATTTCAGAAATAATTGTGTCTCGAATTAATTATATTTTACCAGTTTCACGACTGCTGCTAGAACAGTATAAATAAATAAAATGAAAGAAAACTTTCCTTATCACCTATCTATATATTTCTAGGAAGTAATAACTCGTCTATCAAAAACAAATGCTTGAAGAAGTTGTAATATCAGAGAAAAAATCAAGTTTTGCAATGTATACGTGACATTAATCTGATTTAATGATAAAAGTTCGGGAATATAATTGCAAAATTTCCAAGATAGCGGTAAAATCACTCTTTATCTTAGTATTTTCAATGACATTTCAATCAGATACGCATATGAAAATAGATTTTGAAAAGGCAAAACCATCTATAATCATGCAGAATCATTTTGAAATGCATTTAAAAATTCAGCTATACTTTCAATGCAACCATAAAAAAAACTCAAAATTGGAATGCTAACCAGTAAACACGTATTAAGAACAAAACACAAATCATGAAGGAAACCTAGATGAAAGAACGTTCGAAGTAACAGAAATTTTCCAGTATTAGATCCTTTTAAGGCACCAAGCTATGCAGTTTCAGTTAAATTTAACTACATTATTATTGAAATGTTCCAGATTGGAAAAAATTATTAGTGATCCATTTTTAGTTCCATTTCTAATCATGTACATATATGTGGAGCACTCCATGAAGTCACCGATGTGGCCTAGTTAATTAAGATGTTGTTTCACTATCAGAAGTTAGGGAGCTCAAATTCGATTTAACAAAGATCTTTCTTCTTCAAATAAGGTATCTGGTACACGTTTTCTAAAGAAAGACCAATGTTCTCCAAAGGAAATAACATCCTTATGTGGTAGATCCTCTACTGATTTGTGGTCTTCTACTTGGTCTCTGATTTAAAACTATGAAAATTACAGCAACTTTCATCCAACTGGTATACTTAGAATTAAATACATGGAAGTATGCTTCAGGTCACTTACTCACGCTCGATTAAGTGACAGACCTCACATCTCAAAACAGTTTGCAAAAAATATATGATAACACAAAGCATGTGTAGTTGGTACGATTTAAGGAAACAACTTGAAAAGTATAAAAACATTTTTGGCAACTTACTCTAATCATGATATGTGTCCTTCCATTGAGTTTGGATTATATTATGACAAATATATTATACTAGAAATAACAAGTGATTAAATTTTCAAAAAATTTGGCTGGATAGATTCTGAGAAATCAGTACCCAGAACAACCACCTCTGGCAGTAATAATAGCAGTTATACACCAGGGCATTGAATCAAACAAAAATTGGATTGCATGTTCAGGTACAGATGCCCATGCAGCTTCAACACGATGCCACAGTTCATCAACCGTAGTGACTGGCATTTGGTGACGAGCCAGTCGCTCGGCAACCACTGATTAGACGTTTTTTATTCGTGAAAGATTTGGAGAACGTGCTAATCAGGGCAACAGCCGAACATGTACCGTATCAAAGAAGGTTCGTACAATACCGGCAACATGCGGTCGGGCATTATCCTGCTGAAACGTAGGGTTTCTCAGGGCGCGATTAAAGGGTAGAGCCACGGGTCGTAACACATCAGAAATGTAACGTGCACTGTTCAAAGCACAGTCAATGCGA
Organism: Latrodectus geometricus; assembly: GCA_026290005.1. Taxonomy (NCBI): domain Eukaryota; kingdom Metazoa; phylum Arthropoda; class Arachnida; order Araneae; family Theridiidae; genus Latrodectus; species Latrodectus geometricus. The sequence goes on along the minus strand of JAPDSC010145984.1, from coordinate 506,618 downwards.
ACAAGAGGTGACCGAGACGTGTATCCAATGGCACCCCATACCATCACGCCAGGTGATGGGCCAGTATGACGATGATGAATGCACGCTGCCAGTGTGCGTTCACCACAATGCCGCCAAACACGGATGCGACCATCATGATGCCGAACACAAAACCTGGATTCATCTGAAAAGATGACGTCTCGTCATTCGTGCGCCCAGGTTTGTCGTTGATCACATCATTGAAGGTGCTCTTGTCTATGATGCAGCGTCAAGGGAAGCCGCAGCCATGGTCTCCGAGCTGAGAGTCCATGCTGCTTCAAACGTCGTCGAACTCTTCGTGCTGATACTTTTTGTCTTCCAAACGACCCCGTTTCTTGACTCACGGCTCGTGACGTGGTTGCACGATCCATTACGGCCATGCGGATAATATGCCTGTTTTCTCGGCTGCTAGTGATAGGGGCCGTTGAGATCTCGCATGACGTTCCGTATGACCGTCCTGAACCCATCGTTTCCATATTCTGCTAACAGTCATTGGATCTCGACCGACGCGAGCAGCAATACTGCGATAAGATAAACCGCAATCCCGGTACGCTACAATTCGACCTTTATCAAAGTCAGAAAAATGCTGGTACGCATTTCTCCTTCTTATACGAGGCATCTCAACATCTTTTCACCAGGCAACAATGTTCAAATGCAATTTGTGTATGAGGAACCGGCTGAACAATTTCCTCATTTAAACACAATGTAGGTGTCGCTACAGGCAGGCGCCAGTCTGAATGTGCTGAAAAGCTAATCATTTGCATATCACAGCACCTTCTTTCTTTTGTATAAATTTCACGTCTGTAGCATGTCGCCTTCTTGGTGTAGCAATTTTAATAGCCAGTAGTGTATATGTCAATCATAAATTATTTTGCTGCAACATAAGAGCTAAACATAAAATTATTATGAAAAATATTGTTTTTGGAACTAATTCAAATAGAACGAATGAGTCAATTTATTTGAAAAGATTTGCAAAATATTTGAAAAGAAATCACAAAAAGGTAAATTATTTCTAATTTTACATTTTAAAACTACTTAAAAAAAAGCTTAATAATTTAATATAATGTAAAAATGTACCGAAAAATTCTAAAGCTATTAGAAAACAATAGACTATTCTAAAACTATTCTAAAACAATAGAAAATAAATTGTTTCATAATAAAATTAAAAATCATTTTGCTCTTCATAAAATTTATTTCATTATTTATTTTTTAATTATCTGTGTGTATTTCATTAAAATAAGTACGTAAATATTTTTCTTTTAAAGTTATAGTTGAATATATTCTTTTTCAGACAAACTTAGGTTTTTTTTAATAAATATCAAACCTGATAAAATCTTATAAAATAAATTTGAATTAAATATAATTATTAAAATAAAATTTTTACAAAAGCTTTTTTTCATCTCTATTTACTTTAAATATTTTATTTTATAAACATTTTTATACTAAAAGGAAAAACAAAACAAACATTGATTCAAAACACCATTAATAAATATTAGAAAAATAAATTAACTGAAAAATGAAGTGTTCACTTATAATAATAAGTTTTATGTAATTGTATTTTTCTTGTGTTTTTCTTTTTACTATGTTTTAAAGAAAAGGAACACTTAAAGTCAACCATAAATTATTTAATAAATAACCTTCGAAATGAACCATGAATAAAATGAATAAATATCACAATATATATTTTTAATTTAGAAATCTTAGCATTTGTTACTTTAAATAGCAATTTTTTTTAATTAAATAACAATTACAGAGGTTTTGCTGTTACTTTAAATAGACTTTAAAATATTTTGAGCTCCTTCTTTGAAATATCTGTATTTTGATTACTTGTCGTCATTTTAAAAATAATTTAATAGGTTTTATCATTAATTATATTATTCGTGTAATATTTAAATTTACCTTTGAAATATATAATTTATGTCTCAATAAAAAATTATTAAATATGATGGATCAAAATTTTAACTCTAAAATAATACTATATATAATTTTATTTTTAATACGCTTCAAATTCCCATGAGCGATATTAATACTTTAAGTTTGCAGCTTCCAATAGTATTTACTTGAGCATCGATTTTTTACATTTTTATGAATACATTACCCATATATAATTTTTTAATTGAATCTTGAATTTACGTCAATGGTAATAATATAGCAATAATTTTGGCATTCTTTTTATTAAGGATCAGGATGAAAATAGTAGCAATTTTAGTAGAAAGCCTTAATGACACACGCACACACAAATATAATAGAAAAACGAACTGAATTCCTATAATTGAATGTCCTTAAAAAATTTTGAAATATTTTACGTAACTACTCTCATTTCTCTTTCTGAGCATTTGGAATATTTCATGGATTCACACTGTACTTCAGATACTTGTAGAAATAATACTGTTTAATCCGTTTGTGACATTTTAAAACATAAGACCTGCTCAAGTTTATTCCTGAAAAAATGATTAAATTAGTTGCAGAATGGCAAATGAAAAAGATTATATCTTTGCTTTTCTTTTAAGTGTTATAAATGAAAAACTCTTGTTATATATTGTAATTGTTATATTCTGATATTGGTACATATTATTCTTCAAATATATTATTCCTCACTCGTTACGTAGAAAATGCTTCATTAAAAAAAAATCACATATTTTATTGATATGAATCATTTTTAAAACACTACACCATCAGAATTTCTTATTATTAATATCCAATAATGCATTTATAACTGAATTAATTTTTATTATAAAATATAAAGTCTATTTTTTACAATAAATATAGAATAACTTAGCCTAACAATGACACATCAATTGACATCAAATTCTCAACTTTAATTAATTTAAATTAATAAAAACTCCTGCTATTTCTCTAGTATTAACTTCTTATCAAGTGAATTTCCTTTCCCAATTGTGAGCACTGTCCTCAATCCGAACTAACTCCAGATCATGTCTTAAACTGCCAAGCCATTATCCGCTCTCTCTTCGAACTAGCAGCTCCACCAATTGAGATCCTCCATAGCCACCGGGCTCCAGAACTAGCAGATCTCATCAACAAAACTTTTGGTGGACTGTAGACTTTTTTTTTTTTTTTTTTTTTTTTTTTTTTTTTTTTTTTTTTTTTGCACTTCACACTTACTCATAGACACTACAACAACAACAACAACATCAAGTGAATTTTGTTTCCTCATTTTAATGCTTTTATCAATTTCATAATTTTACTAAAATATTTTATAAATAGATAAACTTGAAACTTTTTATATATTTTAACGTTAAAAGCAATTATAAGTTCAGATATACATATTAAATAGTAAAACAATATTTGGAGAGACACTGTTATCTTAAACATTATAAAACAAACAATTTAGAAAGTGTAATTGTTTAAAAGTGTCATGGTTAATAACTCATGCACTAATTGATGTTCTTAATATCTTTTCCTGCTTCTTCAGTGTACTGTAAAGAAAAGTATGTAAAAGAGTGCATATGGCAGAAAATTACTTTTAACTTACTAACTAAAAATTTGGTAGAAATGAGGAGATAATAAGAATTATTTTATAATTTCAACACGTAATAATACAATTATCATGTCACATAAATCTTTAAAATATGCAGGTACGTAATGACTGATGAGTTAAAATAACTTCACTTTTGAAAAAACATACTATTTTTAACCTCTATAATATATTAAGTGCGTTTCAATTTATTCTACTTTTAGCTATTCAAATAGGCATTAATAATTATATATTTCAGTGATAGATATTGTGAATAAAATCAAAAGATTTGTTAGAATATAAAATAAAAAATATTCATTTGCCTTTTCAAATTATTTTTCAGTGCTTCCAGGTAAATTTTGTAGCTTTTATAGTTAAAGTCATAATTTTAAATTTATTTGAATAAATGTCCAAAGATTTTGATAAAAATAATTTTTTTAAGAAAAAGTTTCCTTTACTGAATCTACTTTCGATATTATCAAAATAAAATAAAGTTAAATATTAAAAAATTGAGGCTTAAAGGCTGTTAAATCACTTATTATCGAAAAAAGGGAACAAAAACAATTTCCCAAAATTAAAACTAAATTATTTTCAAACCATGATAAAAAAATTAAATAAATAAATTTGATACAATACTTTCAAGCTAAAGCTAAAATTTAAAAATGATACAAAGAGTTAAAATCGAAACAAAAGAGATTTGATTTTTTAAAAAGTGGTTTAGAGCTCTGGAAACGGAAAATATTCCTGAGAAATCATTTTATTCCTATTTGTATTCAAGTTAATTGAAATTAATAATTTTTAAATTAAACAAAAGATAAAATTTATTATATATATTTTCAACTATTGTGTTAAATTTAAGAAGCTTTTAACAAAAAAGTAAAAATCTTATTTCATTGAAATATCTTTTTCGGTGATTATTTTTCCTAAAAGTTTTAAAATGAAGTTTTAATAACGCATACTTTTTTCTTCACAAAAATTAATAATAATAAAATTCATCCTTTCCATATTTGCATTCTAAAATTGAAAATACGTGTTATTTTAAAAATTCTAATACAATGCTGCTAAATTAATGATTGTAAATTTTTCCAGTAAACAATATTTTAATAATTCTAGTTTTTAATTTTTTATCGTAGCTAGAAAATGGGATTTCATATTTAGTAAATATTAGAATTTACCTTTTTTGCAAATGAATGAAATGAGATTTTTCATTTATTTAATGAAGCAAATATTATACATTTAATTAAAAATATTACGAAATTCATTCAAAAACAATTTTTAATTTATTATGATGCATTCATATTACAATTTATTCTCATATTTCATTTGTTTTTATGGTGTTCCCTTTTCAGTAAAATTTCTTTTGAAACAAGTTTTAACAATATCGATTTATATTCAATGAAGTATTTCTTGATAAAAAAAAGAATTCATCACTCGTTATTTTTGATGTATTATATTCAGCTATTCAAAGAATTTACTGGTTTATTTATATATCATTCTATTTTAATATTAGTACCACAATTCATTTGAAAACTGAATGATTATTTTTCCTTTCTAAGCGACAGAAACGAATGAGATTCACTCTTATTACACTGCAATAAAATGGTCAAACATTTTCCATTTCTAGGTAGCAGTATTTTATTATGTATTCAAATATTTTACACAAATAAAATGCTTTCAAATCTGGGGTTAAAAATATGATTAACTTTTGCATACTTTACCGCATGAACCACGAAACAATTTTTTTAAACTTTTCACATTGTTTCTCTTAATTACTTATGTATTATCATTTACTAATTTCTACCACTTTGATGGTACCAAACTTTATATGCTATATTTATATGATATTTTACAAACGTATTTTAGATACTTAACATTAGTCTGTAACTCCTTGTATTTCTATTTCAATATTTTAAATCATAAAATAATCCTACTGATTATTTGGTAATCTTGGACTCATTTTCTTGGTAATCTTGGAATCATTTTTTAACATGAAAACATGGTTAAATCAATCTTACACCTTATGTTTTCATCGTTGGCAGTGTATTTTTACAAATTTATAACGATATTTCTAGTTATATATAAAATTATTGAAATCAACTATATTTATAAAAAAAAAGAATATTTAGTTAGTTAATGAAAGTTTCAATGTGCCTGTATTAATACACGTACATTGATGTGATAACTTCTTACTTATCCCATATGCGTGTGTATTATATGTTGACTGAAATAAAATAGGAAATTATAATTACTGTTCTTATTTTAATTCATGATTTTATAAATAAAAGTTGGTGTATTCTGAATTTATTAAAAAATCACGTTAAACCAAATCAATATTTACAAAGTAAACTTTTTTCTATCTATATACATATATAATTCTCATGAGCACACTGATATATATAATTCGCGTGAAGCACGCGTTAAGTAAATTTACAAGTTAAACTTTTGCAAAAATATTAAAATATTTCTTTAAAAAAATAGCTTAACACACCAACAGTTAATTTTAAACTTTTTGGAATTAATTTAAAATTTAATCAATCTGATTAAATAAAATTGTTACTTATTCTTTCATTAACATTTCAATGTTAAAGTAGAATTTTTTTTCTTGCTATAAGCATTTTAATCTATATTAACTAGATCATAAACTTCCTACTGAACAATCGAATTTCTTACAATCAAAAATAAAAACAAACTGCATAAATTTAATTAACTCTTATTTAAGAAATATTGTGATTTGATGTTATTCAAATCAAAATTTATTAAAGCAAATAAAATAAATAAATTATTACAAATAATAAATAAATTATAAAAATAAATAAATTATTTGAAGCAAACTAAGTTTTGTTTTCTGATATTATGTGAATTTTTTCATATTCTTAGAATATAATTTATTATTTTTATGAATATGAAAAATATTCATATATATAATTTCTTTTTGCAATTGTAAAACAATTATAAGTGTACAAAACACATTTTTATAAAATAATTATAAATAAAATGCAGAAAAAAATGATTTTTTTCAAATATTCAAAAAATTTAGATTTAAGACACTCTTCAAATTTATATCTTTCTAAAGGTTAATATTTTTTTATTGGAAAAATTTCTAGTTAAAATCTGAAACTTAATTTTTTACACGTTAGTTATAGAAAATTCAATTTCTAAATATAAATCCTTTTAAAAAATAATCTTAAATACAGCTTCAAAAAATACTTTCAATTATAATTGAAGTGGTCGTTACAAAAATCTCTAGTATAGATCTGCAAATAAAAGAAATCAAATAGAAAGCAGATATTGAATATAAGTGTGGAAGAAGAATTAGAGAAACAAGTATATTCATATTTTTATATATTTAAGAGTGTTCCACATAATTTTTTCTTTATCCACATCAAGCGAAAGAAATTTCTTTGTAAAAAATATATCCTAGAGCGAAATTGAGAAGAAAAATAATGAAAAGGATATAAGTTATTTATTACTTTGATCTGAGGAAGTATTTTATTTCATACGTCGATGAGTAATTTTTAAGCATTTCATTTGTGAGCTTTCTTTTATTTCCATCTTTCTTTTTATTTCGAATTTATCTTCCTTTTTATTCTCGGCGTAATATAAAAATTTAATTGAAATATTCTTAAATATAACTTTTTCTGCATTGATCTCTAAGGGTAATTAAAGATATTCCAGAAAACATTTATAATTATTTTAGTGTGGAATTTAAGGATCTAAAAAAGTATTTTTTTGCATACAGAAACAAACAGCTTAAAACATTAAAAAAAATTAATAACCTAAACGCAGAAATGTTTAATGTAATAAAATAAATGAAATTAAATAAAGTTAAACCGTGAAAATAAAGAGTGATATTAATAAATTGTATAGAAACGAATAAAAAGTAAATCAAAAGAAAATAATGAAATTAACAATTAATAGCTACAATAATTACAAAACCATTAAGATAAATAAAAAAGAAATTAAAATTACTTTGAACCTTAATGTACATTATAAATAAAATATTTTATGCATTAATGCTCCAAAATTTATGTGTTCTTATGATAGAATTGAGTTCTTGGGCTTAGAAGTTCCCTAGAACTATCAAACAATATTTAATGGATATAAAGTTTCTCCGTTATTAAATACGCTTTATTTAAGGTGAGTCTTCAGGACATTTCTACATTTTTCCCTTGTTAAATGTTCACTTTCTATAAAAGAATCTTCTGGAAATATAATATATCAGTTTCGATCTGACAATTCACCTCGTGATGTCAAAATATATTCTAAAAATATACCATATTTGTGTTATCGATGTTCATCTCCATATGTAATTAATAATGTAGTACAAAAAGAAACATATGTATTAGCAATACATAATAATGACTATTGTATTTATTTCTGCATCAGATTCAAAATTGAAACAAATAATTAATCATGCAGGCAAAAAAGCCACTCTAAGTATTTATGATATGCAGAGTGATATGATATGTGTTATTTCATTTTTTTATGCTTTATTGAATTAAATCATGACAAAACTTTATTATTCACATATAATTTATATTTTTCTCCTGAAGTTTAAGACTATGAATTGCAGGGCATTAGAATTATGGATTCGAATTATTTTCTTACAGTATTGGCAAAGTATTAATTCGTTGTATCAACAGTGCAACGAATTTAGAATTCTTTCCCATATTATAATTTATTTTTGTATAAAATGTACTCCTTATTTTTAAATAAATCTTTTGTTGGATGAAAATAATTTCAGTGAGCATTTATTGTAATCTTGTTTATTATTTATAATCATAAAATTGTATTTCATATTTATTAGTAGCTTTCATAATCAGGATTCATTTATGTGTAAAATAATCAGTGGCCATTTAAAAAATTTTATTTCCCAACTCATCAAAGTTACTAATACCATGAGCCAACGAATTTTAAAATTAGTTAAAGCAAATCATTTTCATTTACCATCCGTTAAATATGGAAAAATTAGTGGATTTATATAAAGTACTGTAAAGATACACAATATGGTGAAACCATGATGATATTCTTGAATTATTATACTCTTAACAACTTGAATTCAAAATTTAATAGAATTGGTAACATATAAGATATCTTTAAGTTGGTATTAGTGGTACCACATGTAAACTTCGTCCATTTGGAGACAAAATTCTATATAATAAAAAATTACTCCAGAAAAATTCGTGAGTTCAACGAAAAACTTCAGCAAATTTCTCTTGATTAGAACCTCTAAAATAAGAAGTAAGTATTCTAATTATAAATTTCTAAAAGAGTGAGGCTTGATTAGTTTATTAGGTTTTAAATATAATGTTTGGATGCAAAAACAGCAAAGAAACTTGAATAAAGCAATCAGAGATTTAATATACAGTTTTTCTTTGTTTCCAGGAGAAATAAAAATTAAAGTAAACTATCTAATCATTATTTTAATATAAGAAAATTAACCATTATCCTAATATAAATAATTAAAATTATATTAAAGTAATTGTAAAAATTTTATTTTTAGTTAAATAAAAAAATCACTATGTTTTATGATATTAAATAATCCTTGAGCTAAATGATGATATATTTTTAGTAGTTTTTAATTCTTTTCACCACATTTTATTTTTCTTAAAGAAAATTTTATTAACTTAATCAAGGAAAGTGTTTTCATCTGAAAATTTAATCTTCTCAGTGTGTTAAAAGAGAATTAAATGTGTACATTTGTTACTTTTTGCATGCAAAAAAGAGAATTAAATAATTACATTTATATTCTCGGTAAATATTTAGTCATACATAAGCAATTCTTCAAAATCACATATAATATTATATCATATAGAACTCAAAGATTGGATGTTTTCACAAGTGAACAGTAAATGAAAATATATTTCAAGTAATCCCAAAAATCAAATTAACTAAATTTTTAAAAATTTCAGCTAAACACGCATGCAAAGTATAAAGAAAGGAGAAAATTAAATGTTTATTTATTAATACCATGTCTTTCATTTATTTTTTATGTATTTTTATCGTTAAATTTACTGAAACCTTTACAGTTGGAATGTTGCTGGTTCAAAATTTGTGCAATCCGAAGACCATGGTGTTCCCCAATAATTGAAGCTGAAGGGCATAAATTAGGAATTGGTTACAGCGCCCTCTTTGTGAAATTATATCTCTGAAAATATCCCGTTGCGTTTTATATTTTCAAGTAACAAATAAGTTTAAACAAAGGAATAGATTACTGTGTATAAAGTTATTCTATTATATTTTTGGTTCTCGTTAGACTCGTGTGCAAACTGAAGCAAATGTAATTCACTTGAATTAGTGTTTTGATTTTGCAATTAAATGTTATTTCTGTGAATTATAAAATCTAAGCAAATTATCCATATTTAATACCTTATAATATTATAAGTTCTGATAATATTTATATTTGGATAAAATTTGTGTCTGAGTTTATTTCTTATTAATAAGCAAATTAAATGAAGATATTATTTTCCTAATGTATGAAAATATTAAATGATTTATTTACTTCTGATCATCTATAAGTGCTTTAAAAATTTCAAAAGTAAAAAGTATATTTTGTGCTGTCTATAGTATGTGTCATGCTACATATTTTGAAATTGTATTGAATTATTTGTTAAATATTTTTTAAAGCACCATTCACTGAATATTGCTAAAAATATTTCTTGTATAAGCATTGATATAAATTTTTAAGTTGACAATATTCTTCTATATAATTTCCAAATATATCGATTTTCTTGTTTTTATGAAGATCTGTAATAATATTTTAGTGTTTCTTAGTTTGATAGTTATTTTAAATAAATAGAAATGCATTTACAACGTTAAACTTAAACATCAAACTTAAACTTAAACATCAAAAAAGATGTAAGAAAATATTTGTTATTATTTTTATCACAATAGCACTTTCAAATTAATAAATAATTTAATATTTTTATCACATTTATTTACATTTCTAACTAATTTATCTGTTTTAGTTTCCTATAAAATATTTTCATAATACCTCTGTACACCATCTCTCTCAGCATTAAAATATACAGACTTTACTTTACAAATGCCTTCACATTAAAGCAACAAAATTATACTATTTCTAGAATGGCTTTAATTTACTTTCTGTAAAATTATATTTGACTATATTAAAAATGTCTGATTTATGTTATCATCATGATTTCGTTTGAAATATTTACTATTTCCGGATTTTTTAAGTAACAAGCAGTATAATTTGCTTTTGGTATTTAATAATAATGTTAAAGAGTAAATATTTAATTAAATTTATATTAATTCTTATTTAATTAATGGCAAATAGTTTAAGTAATTCATTTTATTTAATGAAATAAATTACATAAATCTTTTATATTAAATAATTTATACTGAAATGCGTTAAAGAAAGTTATTATTAGAAGATAAGAAATTGCAATCTTTCATTAAATCTTTTCCTTAATTTTTAGTTATCTAACATTTTGCCATTTTTTTTCTAAAAATGTTTTCGGCTATTCCTTTTTCCAAACAAAGAAATTGTTTTCAAAAATAATAAATAATTCATTATTATTTTCTATATTATAATTGCCTTAGTATTCTATGATTTTAACTATTTACCTCATGATTAATATTAGTATTGTGTAAGCAGAAATCAATAACATTAATTCATATTATCTGAAGACTTGTAACTTAAAAGAATAAATATAATAAAATCAAATTAATCATTTATATCAACTTGTGATATATTTAAAATGATTTAAAATATTCTATGAAAAGCTTTTTGAGAAAAAGTTTATTTGAAGAAAGAATATTATTCGTCTGTTTCTTTGACAGTTAAAAATCAATAAAATAAAGGTCAAATTCCAGCTCCTTGGCATTTCGCTATTCCTTTTCATGTCCAAATATCTTACCATTCTAGCTCACTAAGTTGAAATTTCAGCTTGAAATGGAAGAGACAACCATGAAGTTGAAATTTTAAGGTATAAAATGCTTTTGACGGCTAAATACCTCTTCGGTTACTAACTGACAAATTAAGTGAAATAATGGATAAGATTTAGACCGTAAGTAATGCTTACGGTACATTTTGGATTGAAAATCTGTCACTTTAAAGTTGGCATCTTTTGAAACTGTACCAAAAACATTTTATTAATATTGAGGTTAATGTTTGTTTTGTATCCTTGTGGTAAATTTACTTTTGCGTCTATAATTCTACAACAAAAAAAAAAGATATTCTTCAAAATATTTATAAATAAAATTTTGAAATGTAACAATAAAAATATTTAACAAAATTTGAAGTAAAATTTGATAAATTGTTTTAATATTGAACAATATAAATAGTTTTAAAGGAATTCATGATTTATCGAAATAACTCATGGTTTAAATTATAAATGCTTTCATTTTATAATTATTCTGATTTTCAAAGGAATATTTTTATTATAAGAAAAAACTTAACTCTGATTCATTTGACTTTATTATTAATAATGATTATCAGTCATCTTAATATGAGATACTAAGACTCTATATTAATTTTATATTTAATGCATAGGATTTGAGTATTGCTTTAAGAAGACTGATAAACATATGGTGTACTGATACAATAATAGGAATCACCTTTTGCAGTAGCTAATATGGTCTTTTAACTCCTCACTATTATCTCAATTATAAGAGTGTTAATTATTCTTAGACTACTTTTAAAAAATACGAATTTGTTGACAGAAAATCAAATTGTTGACTCATTAGAAATATAATTTTTTTTTAAAAATCGATTAAACGATGTATTATTCTTGCGTTCTAATTGAAATTTTAAGTTTTTTAATAAATCCTTAAAATATTTAAAAAATGATTAAAGAGATTTCTCAATACTTTATCAATAATTTTTATTAATTTGATAGTATAATTTTTCCCTCCTCATAACTTACGCAAGCTTATGTCACAATAATGTTCGATACGTTGTGATCTTTAATGCTACATGAATACGCTCTGTAATATTATTGGTAAGTGAACTCTTCATAACAAAACAAATAAAAAAGGAACAATTTACAATAATTGATATTTCAGCGTGTATTGTATTTATTTAGATAATTTTTTTTCAGTGGCTATTCTCACCATGGAATAAATAAATATTGTATGTAATGTATTTTACTATTTTGTAGATTACATTTTATTACCTGATTTATCAATCATTGAGTTAAGATTTATTTGAAAATAGGAGACACATAATTGACTATAAATTAAAACGTTATATAATTATAATTCACCATTATTATTAATCAAATTTTGCTGTATTTATGATTAATGAATACCTGTAATATCCTCGAGAGCTAAGACATCCTGCGCGTATTTGGCGGATTGCAGAACTAATACTGAGCTAGCTGAAGACCACGGTGTTCCTTAATGGCGGTTAGAACACTTAAACTTGCTCGTGATTACACTGTTTTCGAAGTAAAATTGATAATTTCGGTACTAAAGGCTAAGTTTAGCAAGTCATTCAGTGACTTCTAGTTTCAAAGTTACGAGGCCAATTTCGAAGTAATGATACATTCTTCCTTATTTAATATCTCACAAAATAAATTTCCCATGAAATCGCTCCCTTATAGTATCGAAAACTTAAAAGCCCATAAGAGATTAGCATTAGAAAAAAAATGCCTAGAGCATAATGTACTAAAAAAATAATGAATTTTAGATCCTGTATTTGTATATTATGAATAAGCACTGCTGTTATATTTGGATAATGATTTTAAGCATTTGTGTATATATTAGCATAACATGTTGGAATATTTACAAAATCTAATGAATTTTACAATTCATTTTATTTTGTTACTGATATCTAAAAAGTTTAATTTTTTCAACTGCATTTTACAAAAAATTTTAAAAAATTTAGTTGTTAAATGCATCCACTTTTGTGATCTTCTATTTAACAATTATCTAAATAATTCGCAATCATAGTACAACACACAAAAAGAAAATATGCTTAAATTATGTTTTTAATTAATTAATGTCTCCAAAATTTTTATTACATCTTCCAAGCAAAAAAGATTTTTACTTTTCTCTATATTTCTGATACACATTGTATCACTAAATTTAAAAAGATAATGCTATCGAACAATTTTATATGAAAACAAATAAAGTCAAAAATTAATAATATCAAATGTTTAGTTATTTAATTACTATTTCTTTATTATATTTGGGAAGCAAAAGTATATTTTAAGCATCTCAGTGGACATTAACTTTTCAGAATTTTTCATTTTAAAAATCAGTAATATAGATTTACATTTCTTTTTCATAAGAACACATTATTAAAAACAAAACTCTTCACAGAAAAAAAAACTACACGATTTTATAAAAAGAATTATAATGTTATATGAGTAATCCCATGAAACAATTAGCATTCTCAGATTATATCCTTATACTTATGTAAAAATGACAAAATATTTAATACATTGCAATTTTTAAAAGTCTCATCAATACATAAATTCATTCGCAACTTATAAGCAAAATTTGCAGTACTATTTTGCGAAAATCTATAATTTAGATTTGAAACTCAACAAATCATACATTATTTGAATATACATTTTCATTAAAGTTAAGAATATATATAGATTACAAGTTCAAATTCTTTACTTCAGTTTTGTATGGTAACTCAAAATTTTTCTACAAAGAATTTTTCACCGATTTAACATAAGCTAAATTCAATTTTCTGCTACATTTATCTCGCCAGGTGTTGTCTTATGAAAAAATGATATAAATAAAAATAAAAAAACTAATGTGTGTCAGAAATATTTCATGTCTTCCAATTTTAGAAATACGAGTCAGATAAATATTTCCAAGCTAGTAACGAGTGTTGCTTTTTGCTTTTCTTCGTAAATGTCAGTTTACTTTTTTCGTTCATTAGTTTGAAATCTGAAACACTTAAGGTACTGATGTGACAGTTTTCCCTGTTTTATGTAAGTAATGTTTATTTTTAAACTCTCAAATTATATAATCTACTAAAGAAACAGAATTATGTTTAAATTTATTCAATGCGAAATTTCTATCTTTAACTAATAAAAATAGCATTATTTTAATTGAAAAAACATATTTATTCTTAATGAAAAGAAAAATTTTATAAACAAATTCTATGATACAAACTTTTTTTACAAAACTTAAATTTAATGGAAACATTTAATTTACATAATTATAATACTGTTATTTTTATAAATAAAATTAATATTTTTATATTAAGTTTAATTGATTAAATTGCATAATTATAAAACATGAAAACCATAAAAGAAAAATTGTTTTCGTAATTTCTTGTCTCAAACAACATGAATGCTTGCTTTATTTTCTAAAATAGTTAAGTGAAAAGTTTCGGAATACAACATTTATTTTTACAAAATCTAATAAAAAAAATTATCATAGACATATCGTAATAAATTTTATTATGATCATCGTAAAAATTATAAAATTAATGTGTAATAAATCAGATATTTATTAAGTCATTCTAAATTTTCAAATCTCTGTCAAAAACTTTTTCTAATTACATCACATAATTATCAATCTTATTAAAGAAAAATTTAATTATAAAAAACAGTACACCTAAGTTCTAGTGAAAAATTACATTCTTTCATAACTTCTGAAGAGTTGAATTTTGAAAAATTTTTAAGATTTAAAATTAAAAATTAAATGAAATTTTCCATTTCATTTTATTTTATATTACTTATTAATTACTCATTTTAACTAAAATATTTTTATAAATACTTTAATTTATATTTTAATTATTTTAAAATTACAACACTTTATGCAAAAGTAAGAAACTATTGAAATCAAATATAATAATTTTATACGAATATTAAATGAATTTCATTTTTATTCAGTAATGTGACATTAAATAGTAGAAATTATAAAATGAATATATATATACACACATATATATATATATATATATAACATAAAACTATAGAAGTGTAAGCAATAAATTTTTCGATAATTACTAAATCTAATAAAAAGTTGCCGTTAAATATCCGCCATAGTTAAAATCAGATTTTTTGTTAGGTTGTCATTTATTTCTTTATTTGTGAAGTTGTACTTTAAATTTTCTAGTTTAAAAACTTTTTTTTATTAACTGTAGGTCAAACAGAAATTTACAACAATTTAAAAATGCATCCTATACTGTGATTCGAACTTGGAAGTGGCACTTTCAATTTTGAATTTAATAAAGAAAAAATAGTTATCAATTTTCTTTTTACTGTCATTTGAATGTTATAATTTTCCATTTTGATACAAATAGCAATATATCTTGATAAGTTTCAGTTTATATTGTGTATCATATTTTCTTCAATATTATATTTTACTAATATTAGTTTCTCGAGGGAGAATTATTGTTCCAAAAAAAGTAGATTTTGCTGTTAATGAGAGCACAGCTATGTCTAAAATATTGTTTCAGATGGTAATTCACGGATAATCTGCAAATTTATCGAAATTTGAAAACAAGAAGTGACTTTCAGACGGAAATTCATTTCCTGAAAAGACTAAAATAAGTGAAAACAAAATTATGTATGTTGAAACTATGATTTTCGTTATTTCGATAAGTGAAGCCCATTGTATCCAGAATCAACTTAATATAAAAGAAGACTCGCTTTATCTTGTGTTCAAACTTGTCTCGAATGTAAGACAAGCACATTCTTAAAGATATTTGCCACGGCATTAAAGGCGAATGACCCAAATGTAATAAATATTCTTGTTTAAGTAAACTAAATGAAATTGAAATGAACTATACTGCAGTAAAATAATTTTTTATACTTTTATAATAAATCTTATTTCCGAAACTTGAAAATTAAAATTACTAAGTGTTGAAGTGATATTTGAAGCTATTGAAAAATATATCACTATAATTGTGCATAATATCAAAAAATATAAAAATTCTAAAAAAAAAATTGCAAAATAATTTGCTTGAAATAATGATGCATAGAAATGCAATCTCATTTGTGTAAATTTCATATCGATTGATACAAAGAAAATATTATTGAAATAAAGTAACGTTCAATGTTTTAGCTAAGGAAATAAATGCATCAATTAAACTTCGATTATGTCCTTATTCATACATATTACATACTTATATATTACAGAGGATAACATTTCATTATGTGATACTGAAAAAAAATCATCGCCGCATGACAAATGCCACTGTGATAAGTTTGTGCATTTTGTAAAACATTTACAGAGTGAGAAAACAGTAGGTGTGATTAATCATCTGGTAAGCTTAAAGTTGTTTGGCTTATAAAAAGAATGTGCGTTTGAGACAATCAAAAACTTTAATTGCAGTTTTTTTCAAAATATATTTTTTATGACAATTCCAATCTATCAACATAACATCTCAACTAATAATACAGATATTGCATGAAACTTCGCTATATATTTTAATTCTATTTTAGTTTTTCCGGTTTGTGAAGTTTTAGAGGAGAAGAAAAATAAACAAAACATGCTAAATTAAATTTATTAATATAAAGAACAGCTTGTAGTTTGTTTAAAGAGTTCCGATGGAATACAGATCAGATTTCCAATTTGCCTATCATTTCGGTTTGCACAGCATTTATATAATACAATTATCATCAATTAAATATTTTACAATCCTTGTTTCCACAGAATAATATAACCTAAAATTAAATACAAAGTTAAGGTTAATGAAGAATGTATGCCAAACTTGCTGCTTGCTGCCTCACCATATAATCACATACGGAAGAAAATAAACTCACGTTTATAACTATGAAACAATTTTTTACATACAGCAGATTTTAAAAGAAACGCAACCTAAAATTTTCTAAAATATTGATTGTAAAATATTGATTTTTTTAACGATATGGTTCAATATATTTTCTTATATTTTATTCTTTTTAAAATACTACACACATAAACACCTTCCAAGCACTTTATAAGAGTGGTGCATTATAGTTTTCTGTAGATTATAAGCCATTTTATTAAAATTTTTATGGTGTAAGAAAAGTGAACATTCCTCTAAAGTATGATATATATAAGTTCTTGATGTTATATATTTTTATAAAATAATAGCAAGACAGAGCAAAATTAAGGCTAATATTTTGTTGAAAAATTGATATGATTGTAGATGGATGTCTAAATAGCAAAATTAAAAACTTGTTACATTTGGTAAAGTCATTTTTATTTGATTATTTGTCCAGGCCCTTGGTACTTAGAAATCATCTAACTTGCAGATAAATCAACTTTATTGGAATCGGCGATAAAAAATAAGTTTATTTTATAAGAAAATACCTTCGAGTGATCGATACTTTAAGAATTTAAACACAAATTAATTTATTATAATAATTAATTTGATTTCGTACATAACTTTGTTTTCATTACAAATTTCAATCCAATCAGAATATATAGTTTTGGAAATTGTTGCAGATTCATTTCAGAACAATATTACGAACTAAAGCTATCAAAAAATACATAAGTTACTAAAATATCGGATACAAAAGCACTTAATTTAAAATAACTGGAAATGTTTATGATCGGAACGTAAAAACGATGAAACAACAATACAGATATAAAATGAGCTTTTATTCTTTTAATAACATTTTTAAATGATACCCACGAGTGGTATATGGGGAACTCTAATTACTTCTTTATTTCCACTTATTAACTCTTTCAAAGTATTTACTTTGTCAGAGCATTTCCAGATCTAATCGAATAAACACAGAAAAAATCTTAATGAGTAGGACCAGGCGACAGGAGTG
>JAPDSC010145984.1:462387-473875 GCA_026290005.1 Latrodectus geometricus | reverse complement strand
AAAATAAACCTGGTTCTTAAGCGGAAATTGCGATTTATAAAAATAATAATAATATGATATTTACTAGCTTTGTGTAATTATTATTGCTATGTTCTTTGCATCATGAAATAAGAATTCATGTATAGATCAAATAAAACATACGCTGCAATGACATAAGGAAACATTTTGTAGGAAAAGTAAATATTGGGATATTTTAATTAAAAAATAAAATATTAGATATTTTAATTACATATTAATAACTAGAAATAAATATTAGTCTAAGATAAATAATAAACTTATGAAGTATTGAAAATGCACCAATCTGGGCATGTATATTACATCTCTCACAGAACATTTTACTATTATAACGTATTTAAGAATTTTTCAAAAATGTATGAATTCATAAAACAGCTTAATAAACAAATTAAATTATTATATTTTCCTGATTGTCAGTTATGATTTCTATTAAAATTTCTCTTACAATTAGCAGATATTATGTGATAAAAAATAATTTTAAAGAAAATGCAGTTTGTTCAAGAATTGTCATTATGTTCGACTGCAATTCATTTCATCGTTTTCTATTTTAAAGAACATTTACTGTTTTTTGTCTTTCTAGAAATTTATGAAATCAAAAATATAATTTGCGAAGCAATTAAGAATTTTACTATACATGCTATAATGTTCTGTAAGTCAAATATTTTATTACTTACTTTATAATAAAATTCATTATTTAAAATTTACCTTAGATCTCTATATTTTATTGAATAATTTACTTAGAAATATGCAAAAAATTAATAATTAAATTCGTAAATAAACTAACAGATATAAAAATTTTTATTTTTTGCAACATATTTTTATTTTTATACTTACATAATTATTAAAAGTACACGATTTACCATTACAATTAAATACTTAGTTCTTCCTTTAAAGAATACCATATTTGTCGAGAAAAATATGCTTGTCATTAAAATTCAATATCTTCTAAATTTTTCTGGACACATGTTAAAAGTCTGCATTTTTTATAACGGAACGTACCAGGTATGCACCTATTAAATTTTGTTAATTTAGAGATATCACGAAATACACAATAAGTTTAGATACAGAATCGATAAGAGTACGGATTAAATAATGTGCCTATTTGCTGCCAATTATTTATTACAGTTCGTCTTCTGAATACTACAATAATTGCAAATGGCGTTCTATTCCATATATTTAGTAATAAATTAAGAGTAGTTTAAGGACAAGGATGCATTTGTACACCAGATCAAATTGGCTGATGCGTTTAGCATCCAATCTAAAAATTTCTTATTGATAAAGAGGATTGGGTACTTCCTGATATGATAGGGGAGTGTCACCGGCAGCAGCAAATCATCAGCGATTCTTCATTGTGTTCCAAATTGGATTAGAAGAGACCTAGAATCGCGATTGAATATAAATCGAACGACAGCAAATGATGCCATACTCTCCCGTGGTGACTATCATTGGAGAAATAGAATGACTCATCTAAGAGCGAAAGCCTATGTCATTCTGTTAACCGCACCTCTCTAATAAGCTATTACTGCAAACGTTAGTGCTTATTCCGTAGGGTCAATAACTCTCTTCTTAACAAACGCCATGTGTGCAAGCCTCTAGTAACCAATAGATGGAAAAGCATTCTGAGTAAAACAGAAACTTCTAGGGTGTCTTGAATATGCTTTATCATGGAGATGGATGTAGCCAACACCTCTCTTTGAAGTTGTTGGTAGATTCAACGATCCCATAAGCACTAAATCGACATTTTTTCAAACATTTCCTTTTCAAACCACTTTTACCACAGCCATACACTGCGGAAATATCCTGGTTGTGTCAGCTGATATTTGCCGTATAAGCTGTCCGGCTCTTTTCCGTCTGCTTACCATGTCCTCTGTAAAATTTTTTGTCTGCTAGAACTGCCTGCATTGACAGTGGTCTCATATGCTACAGACTGCGAGTAGAAGGGGCTTGTGGGGGCACCATTCATTATCGGTGGATTTGTTGGTTCACGCGTGTTGATATCACTGTTACAGAATAGCATTTCTCAAACTTAATGCATTTTCTCGTTAATAACATTTTCTCTACAACCGGATCACTGTGGGCATATCCAGGCACGAGTGAGTCGAGGTTTGTTGAATGAATCGACCTGGCTTTCGCAGTCCGATCACTATTCCCTTCGTAAAATCATTGGTCTTCTGAAAGTTGATGGTAGTCCTTTATTCTTTGTATCCTCTGGGACAAGAAAAAAAATCTATCATGATTCCCATAGCAGTAATAATAGCAGGGAAATTATAGATTCCTCGCCTTATATCTTATTGAAAGAAGACTAAAGAGACTTGCATTTCACTCATTTCCATAAATTGGTGAAGTACTCCAACACTGAAATTCGCATAATTTTCTGCGCATTCATCCATATTCCATTTTCAATGTCGCAATGTATATCAACAGTTCACAGGTGGTTAGAAAATCAACCGTTCTTAATAAGTAAAGGTTCTTTAATAATATGACTTTATGTTAAAGTTGATTATTGTTTTTTTTTAATAATTTAAACTTTTTGGCACTTACATGAATAATTCTTGCTAAAAACTTATATTTCTCCACAAGTTATTTAACAAATTTTATTGTAGAATTAAAATATTTAATTTAATTAAAATTCTATCTGTTTATTAACTTAATTAAAAAGTTGAATTTTCATTCTATCAGAATTTATATCATTAAATATATTTTTTATTTACATTCAATTGGCTAGCAATTCATACTTAAGAACGCAGTAATTGAATTTTAAATTTTAACAACTTCTTATTAATATTTAATTGTATCTAAGCAAATAAATATGTCATATTTGATTCCGTTAAAAATATTTCGAATACAAATGTTATTAGTAATTAATTATAATTACAAATACTTGTTTCAAGAGTGTTAAAAATCATTCGGATATAAATATATAGATTTTTCTTGATTATGTCATAATCGATTTTTATTGTAACGTTCTTCTGTATTTGAAAAATATATTGTAAGGTCTTGTTTATTTATATTATGAAGAATATTTTAAAATTATTTTTCCTATTTTTTATGGATACAAATTACAAATATCACGAAACTTTAAGAGACATTTTTAAATATTTTCTGTAAACAAGATTACAAGCTTTTTTTATTTGTAATTTTTTCAAACGGGATACTACAGATGGCATTAAGTGAAAAAATGGAACTTATCCAATTATGCAAAGCCAGGGAACAGTTTCGTTTCAAAAGTACTACTTAAAGAAAGCTGTAGTTGTGTGTATTTATGCCTTGAACACACGCATGAGCATTAAAAATCCAAATCTAACATAAAAAAAAGATACAGAGCAGGAGTTTTTTAAGTCAACAAAAATAAATGATTTTCTGTGAAAATCCCTTTGAAATCCCAGAAAAAAATGTTTTTTAAAAAATATTTCTTTTTATCCTTAAAATCTGCATTCCTTTTAAAATAATTGCATTTATTTAAAACTAACTAATGTGCTGCACTTTTTATTTATGTTAATTTTACTGCTTTATTTATTAATTGTATTTCTGATTACAACAATCCTAATATCTTTATTTTAATTTAGATTTATAAAAGCAATGAGTTCAGGAAAAGAAATAGCTAAATTCTTATCTGAGAAGAAACATTATTTTAATAAAATGGATTGGTGCATTGCGTCTTAAATAATTGTGCTTCAACTTTTTCCATTTCTTAAAATTGATACGAATCTTCATACAAATAATACATTTTTATTCAGAAATTTTCTTTTTTAAATGAAATCCTTTCATTTATTATAATCAATGTTACTTATGATTTTTGTTTCCCAAATAAATAAATTAGTGATTTAAAAGTTATTTGATAAACACGAAGGAAACTCTGGTTATTCTTTTCATATCATTACATAATTAATCAATACAAGATTACATTTTTTACAAAGTATATGTATTGTAATTATATGTAAGGCTAATGAAAAAATATTTATTAAGTTTATATTTCATATTATATTTTTTCTAGATAAGTAGTGCTATTAGATTATTCTATTATAATATAGCTATCGTAAAGCGTGATAATTTTAACTTAAAGCTCATCATTTGCTATTAGTAATGGCACCTTCATTATTTTCATAATATTACAAATTTGTTATCCAATGAATCAAAAAACAATCTGTTTTAACAATCATGAAATATATATATTTATCTGCCTTTTTTAAAAAAACTAGTAAAATAAATTACTACATCTATAATTCTCTATGATATTCAAGTGCATAACATTCTTTTCGTGAATTTGTGTGTGTAAAATTCAGTTTCAAAAATGCTTTTCATACTATAAAGAATCATAAAATTATATTTTTTTGTTGAAAGAATCATAAAACAACCTAAAAATATTATGAAAATTATCAGCTTTCATCTATTAAGGTTTGGCATTTATTTGAAAAAACCGATGGTAGAAACTCCATTCATTTACAAAATTGTTTCACATAGTGTAAGAAAAGTAGTCGCATTACATTTGCAGAAATTTAATTTTTAAAGAATTATAAAATCAGTCTAATTTTTTATGCAATTTCTCTTTTTCTTTAGTAACGTATTATATTTATGCTAATAAATATTCCATAACAATTTTCACACTACAATGCAAGTACTCAATATTTGAAAAGTGTTTCTTTTCGGAGAAATTGCAAAAAAAATAATTTTTGAACACGTTTAGTTGAAACATGTCTGCAAACAAATAAATAAATGTTATTTATTGAAATTTTCTGAGAAATATATGTTTGGATTATATTCATTATCTTTACTTAATGAACAATATTAATTTTTAAATATTTTATATTTTTGAAAACTTTGCAAGCTACAGCTTGAAATTTGTAATCACCTGTAAATTTGTAAATGTGACTGGATTTCCTTTGCAGTTATGAAAACACAAAGGGCAGACAAAAAAAATGTTTCAAGTAGTATTTTGCATTAAATTTTATATAATACTACACTGCTTATTACTAATGAGATATTTGATAATGGAGCATTCTTTAATTTAAGATTTGTGCAAAGTACCAGAGGACTGAAAGGAAAATACCAGAGGATTTTCTTGAGAATAACCAGAAATTTTCCTTGATATAAATATCTTTAGACATAAAATACAAAGCATTTCATTAATTTGACTTAATTATCCATCCCAAGTGTAACAGCAAGCAAACCCGATCAATTGTTATAAGTTCACACCTTAAAATTAAAAGCGCATAATTTTCCATAACATTATTGAAATATCTAGTCAAAAATATAAGAATATATGTTTCCATGAAAGGAAACTTTCAAATGAGTTTGGATAATCAGGCTTATCTAAATACGCGCGCAGTATTTCGAGTCCTTTAATCAGAAAATAATAAAAAATGCTTTGTTTTTTTAATATCTTTCATGACCACATTTGCTAAATATAATTTTGTTTCTTGAAAACCCTACTTAATACGTTATTATTTTGAATACAACTGTGTTAAATAAATAAACATACATTTAAGAATATTCGCAATTATTTTCATTAAACAACCTGTCAATGTACTAAGCATATATTAATCTAAAGTTTTCTGAAAAAAATAATGAATAAAAAATAATTGAAAAATTGTTATTTAAAGAAATTTAAATTACAGATATGATAAAAATGTTGTATAGAATACTGATAAAAACTTTTGTTTTCAATCTATCATTGCTTTAGCTTCCCTCTATGAAATTTCACCATAAGTGAATTTTTTTCACACTATTCATAGTCTGTAAAATAATTTACGGAACAGTCAATTGACTAAACATTATTCAAATAATACTCATCAGTAATCTCAGTTATATTTATATTCATATTATGGATTTTTACTGTAAACCTAATTATGGAACGTATAAACAAGATTGAGCACAAAAACACTGAAAATCTTTCAGAACTCTTATTTAACCTGCAAATAATCAAACAGCTGAAATTCAGTTTAAAGTTTATTAAGGTTCAAGGTACATTTTTTTAATCTTTCTTTGATAAGAATCACTTAATGAATCATTAAGAAGATAATGAGTCAAAGTTCAGTAACATAAGTAAAACAATTATAAAATTTTTTCATATATAATTAATAAATATGCAAGAGCAATAGACATCTTTTGCCTTTAGATAATACCAGAACTCGAACCTGGGAATTCCACTTCCAAATAGCATGAACCTAGGTTTAGATCATAGCGAAAACTTTGGACAATGTTTATGTTTATAAAAATTAACTCTTTCATGCTACAAATAACCCAATCGAAATTATTTTCAGATTCACATGATTATTTCTGGCAGATTGTATGCTTCAAATTAGATAGAAAATTCTAAATTCTTTCGTATAATTCATTTACTAGATTCCGTTCCTGAAGATGTTTCTAGATTTTTTATCTGCATAGAGAAAATTATAACGTTCTTAACAAATCAAAGAAAATATTAGTTATTTTAGATAACAATCTGAAATGGGTTTTCAGAAATGTTTTTTAGCCCGAATTAAAACGCATTATTAGTTCATCTGGGATTATCAATTCTATTCTATTTAAAAATTAATTCGTTTTGTAGGGAATTTGAAAAATAATTTCGCACTCACTATTCTGATTTTGATATCATGTCTAATACATTCATGTGAGCGAGCATCTGATAAATAAAGAAATAAGTTCTTAATATTTTATGCAAATTTAAGAATTATGTAATTAGAAGCTGGAGACATCAACTACCAAATTCCCTTCTAGTTTGGTAATAGTTCATATCATCTTTTAGGTGATTCACAACATTGTCTTTTGAATTGGAATTCAATATCTTGTGAATAATCAATTTCCAACCGAATATCAGATTTATATAAAAGCTCGGTAATGAATCAGAAAAACTACATAGATTTCTAATCATAAATGTTTAAAATCATTAAAATTGACTGTGATCGAAACCATATATCACTCTTGTTTTCATAGGCTTTCTACTAATATTAGGTACTAGAAACAAACTTCCTTGGAAATTTTCTCTGAATTCATCTGCACATTACTAAGATCACTTTGCTATTTAATTATTTCAAAATAAAAAGAAAACACCGTTCTGTATGTATGCATAAAAAATGCATTTTATAATAAAACTAGTACGCATGATAACATAATTTAATATGCATACATTTGCATGTATAAATTTCACTTCAGAAGAAATTAGTATAAAAAGTTTAAAAATGAATATTTCCCTCATTTTAACATCAAAGAATTACGTCTGAGCGCTTCTCAATATTTATTCATTTCTTGGAATGATAAAATAGTATTTATGTATGCATATATATTATATTAAATGAAAAAGGAAGCAACTTTGACAATATTTACGAATACGAATGTTAATTAGTTATATCAAAAGGAAAGCACAAACAAACTTAAACATACTATTTCTACGAATTCTTTTAAAATAAATGTTGAAGAAAATTTTAACTACGAATATGTATCTCAAATAAGAATTACTTCGCAACAACACTCTCTAAGTTAATTAACTAACTGTAAGTGAAAAAATAGAAATATACCTTTGACGCAGTCGCTTATGGTAAACACTAAATTTGGTTTACTTAAATGGCAAGTAGAGTTGTAACTTAAAAATTTACCCACTACAGATTTTGAGTTTTTTAAAGTGAGGGAAACATTTACAGTATTTGAGATTGGTGGAAAACTAATTTAATTTTATGTATAGCAAATAACTTAATTACGCCATTTCTTACGTTTTTTAAATTATATTCTGAAAATAAGAAAATTTAGTTTTAATAAATGCTCCAAACTGATGCTCCTATATTTATTTTGGAAAAATTAAATCCTCTTTAAGAACTATCATTTGTTTCAGAATTTCAAACAATGAGCTTCCCAATTTATTAAATTATAAATATTTAATTAGTTATTTAATTAAGCTATAAATGGTTTTTATATTTTGTCAAACGTACATTTAATATTTAAAACATATTTATAGAAGTCTTAAAAAGAAATTAAATAATCATTTATTATAACCCATGTATCAATTTTTCTATAATAATCTGTATTTTACAAAACAGTTGTTAAAAAAAATAATCTTTAATATATATCATTCTTCTATCATCAAAAAAATATGAAATAGATATTGTTTAACATATAATATAGAAGCGTCCTGTTTCATCTTCTTTAGTTATAAAAACAATTAAATCTTTGTTATAATAATAAAAACATCAATTACAACAGAAATATATCTAAAAAAATATTGGCGTGATTTCAAAAACACCCATTTGTAAATGCATACGAGAAGATTATAGAATTAATATTTAATATTCAAAGTTAATCATAGAAAGAATTAAATGAAGTTTTCTCAAAAAAGCTGCTAAGATCAAAATGAATTATATCTACCTATAAAAATGACATTGTTTCGTGACATGAAAATCACAATGTGAAGAAGCTAGAATTCCCGCATTTGTTCGGATTTTTTTTTCAATTAACTTTATAGCATTAATAATCTTAAGAACTTTATAGGACATAAAATATAAAAAATAGCATTTAATAAAATATAGGAAATACTTTTATTTAATATCATTAAATATTTGTGTTTATAATTTTAAGTTTTTATGTATATTGTAATTTTTAAAATTCATTATCATTCTATATTTTTTTAATATTAAGAGATTTCTTGACATCAAAATGAAAAAAATGACCTATTTAACGAATTCAGTTTAGTAAATTGGGTTCGTTTTATTTATATATAAAATTTGAATCTATGTATAAAAAAACTATATTATTTTGACAATAGAAAAATTAATGTCAGAATATAAATTGTAACTGCATATATTCAGAACCCAAATTCATAAAAGAAATACTGCAGTTAGTCTGGTAAAACTCATCTAATGCCTAATAGAGATATGAAAATTGTTTTTTTAAAATTAAAATCGGTATTTTCTTTTATACTTACTGTTTTTAAAGTGAGTAAAATTTTAAATATGGCATATTTAAAATTTTATTCATTTTAAATGAAGAAATTAAAAACTCTCTTGAAAGTCCTAATATCTGAACAATTAGTCACTAAAATACTCTCTTGTTCAATACGTCAATAAGAATTTCACAGCAAATATTTCTTTAAGGCGTGGCTTTGGATTTACAATCCTTTCAGATACTTTTGATTAACTGTAGAAAACTCTGTTTTTATTGTTTCTTCTCAGAATCTCACCATGCTTGAGCAGATATTCATAAAATATTAGCGATTTTTTCTCCTTACCTTGTCTTGCAATCCCCGATTGACATCCTTGATAATTCTCTTATAATTCATATATAGTTTCTTATACATTTTCTAATCTACATTCTTTATAAAATCAATCTTTTATTGATCTAGTTCTTTGCAAAGCCTAGGTCACCATTAGCAGTAATCAATTATTTTTCTTTTAAGAGTAGTACTTGTATTTAAGAAAATATAAAGGTCACTACACCAATCTTTTATCACTTAGCTTTTCTATAAATTTTTCTACGGTATTAATATTATTTAATATGAAACAGTTTATATCTCATTGTCAGATTTCTTTTTTCAGTTTTTAAATTTAGGCATTTTCAATAGTAATCTAGCCACAATCAGACAGTAATTTGAGTCAAAGACTTAACACTTCGGAAGTTAATAACATCCAGAACATCTGAGAAGTGTTTTCAATATCAATTTAGTTAAGGTACAATTAAATTAATAAAATAGCATTATTGGGAAATCTCTAATTCATTTTAAGAATATTTCATTGTAGACAGATCCTAAGATTGCGTCACATTCATCTTAAAATCTATATGCCATATGCCATTATTATTATAGGCAATTGTATACAGATTATGACTTCCATTGATGAATTTAAATTTTTTATTTCAAATTTTTGCAACACTCTTCCCATATAAGATTAATATTATTTTGAAGGCATTTATTTTTTTGAAGATGATTTAAACTTATCCAAATCATTGTAGAAAATTCCTTTTCTTCATTCTTGTTTTATGTTGATGAATGGCATCTATAACTCTATAATTTCAAGAAAACCCTTTTCCCTGATTTTTTCTAATCTAAATGATTTTAATTTACAATCCAAACTAAAAAACTTTGTTCCCCTTTTGGCAAAACATCATAAATAAAAATATGTTTTCCTTGATAACAATTGAAAATACAAAATAATTTTTTAATCTGAGACACAAATTGGAATCGAAACACCCACTAAAATCCAGCATACCTCCTGAATAAAAATCCCATCAATATTATGTATGTACAATTGTTCCTCAAACACTTGAAAAGTCTAAAGTCTTTAAAAATATCTAATGTCGTCATTTGAATAGCAGTCTGTTTCCTTAATTCTTTGATTTCGGGACAAAAATATTTTCAAAACGTAGAATCATTGACACCATTTTCAGCCTAGATTCATACTAGTATTCGACTACTCAGGCACTTAGGGCACTCCATAGTTCATACTCATTCACTATTCAGAAAACACTTTATAGGGTTTCTGTATGTAACTCATCATGACTTGTAATCTGATTTCCATATCACTTTGATTGTTAGTCTCCCTAAATATTTTTGATAGTTGAGAAGCAAACGAGTTACATTTACTCGTTGCGTTTTATACTTAATGCATTTTCCTTCTGAAAATAAATGATGCGATCAATGTTTTTAATGTCAATGTAATTGTTTATTAATGATAATATTTTTCCAGAAAGTTGAGAGTGAATTCCATTTCCTTGAAAATACATTATCTTTTACGTCTACAGCAATAATTCCACTTTTAAAGTTTATATGAGATTTTCTTCGTTTTAAATTTTTCCCTTTATAAAATGACATCAAAGAAGAAATAAAATTCAAATAATAAATATTCGTCTTTTAAGCTTGCTTTCACATTACAATTATATACGCAGAAAATAGATTAATTTTCATTGCACTTGTTTTAAATCAAATAAGTGTCGTATAAATTATGAATTTTTAAATTATTTTATCTGTTTACCAGAGCTTGCATACAATTATTGAAATATTTAGTCTCCTTAAGATTTTATAATTGTGAACTATATAACAGACTATTCGTTAAGTTTGATTATTCATATTTAAATTATAACATTATGAGTGATTTATAATAAAACCGAAACTTACAGATTTTTTATTATGATATAAATAATAATATAAAATTTTCTTTAAAAATGCAATGATATTTAAATTGAAAACTTCTATTTTATTTTTGCTGAATAAAAACATATTTAATGAAGTAACTAATAAATGGAACCCAAACTATTAATACATATGATTTGTATTTTCTAAATCACATGAAATATCACAAAATTAATTGAATATAATCCATTACATCCGAATTTAAACTTTATAAAACATAGAATTAAGGTATGTAATGAAATATATTTTTCAGAGGGATAGTTAAAAAGTAATACGAGTAAGTACTATCTTAATCTTTCTAAAAGGAAAATTTCACTTTTATGTTTGCTTGCACTTTAACAAATACTAAAAATTAATAATATT
>JAPDSC010145984.1:425220-462287 GCA_026290005.1 Latrodectus geometricus | reverse complement strand
TTTTTTCCTAGATAATACGTAATATGGATGTCAAATTTCGGGTTGACAACAATAACAAAAATGATGAAAATATTTTACAGAACAATAGTGATGGGTGACTTAACTTGAAACTGTGGATAGATGATATGCGTTAAGAAGAATTATCAATTTGGTAAGCTAATAAGTAATTTGAGATTTGTAGACATATTGATAACTGATCAGTGAACACTAAAAACGAGTTTCATTTTTATCAATCAGTTATAACAGTAGACTACAAAAACATAATAACAGTATTCTATATAAGATAATAGTAGAATATGAAACAACAATAGATTATTTTTGCACTAAATATAGCCACATTGAAATTTCAAAGCTAAGGAAAAAAAACAATTAACTTTTTTAATAAAAAAAGTTTATTAATTATAAAGTTTTTTATAGGAATCATAAAATAGTAGGCACTGAAAACATTTAATTTTTTTAATTTATAGAGAGTAAATCTAAATTATTGTACAAATTCACCAGAATCATTTAGTGTTATCATTTTAATAGAGAAAATCGAATAATTGTAAAATCATTTCCAGCATCTATACATCAGAAGGACTGAAAGCATTTTTTTTCATTTTACATAGATTCTAATTCTTATAACTCTACAAAACAATGCAAGAAAGTACATTTTATTTTTAATTGATTAAAGACACACTTGTAGAACATTGCTTTGAATTTATTATCAATTTCATATCAGTGGAAATGTTTCAAATTGAAAGTATGTATGGCAATTCTTTTAAACATCATTAACAAAATAACGCCTGTTCATTATCAGTTACTTACTGAATTCTTTTGAAATTAATCTTTTTAACGCATATTAATCATGCCGTTGTTATTACATTATTTCATTCAGAGGGAAATAATAATTAATGCATTTTTCTCTCCTGAACAAAATCATTATCTCAAGACCTCACTAGGTACCACTTTGCCTCTGACTTAACACCCAGGGTAAGGAGGAGACGCGGCGTTGTGGAAGATCATTAAACAAATTACCGCTAGTAATTAGGGAGGGATTCAGTTGTTTTCCATTCCCACACATTCGCTTTTGTTTGTGCTTGAAAAATTTCCACCGTCTTTTATGGACGAATATGATTGGTCAAGCCCTCGTCATGTATGGGTGCTCAGAACAATGCGTTGGGAAGATGATTTATTTTGCTGCCCCCTCGATTATTTTAAAACTGCAGAAAGGCAGGCGCGTCCTTCAATCAATGCTTCGGAGCTTCACTTATACTAATGAAGTTTTAGTTCATCTCGGGTTTGCTTTGTGGGAATTTTCTATTCAAAGTTATTATGTAAAATGCGTGCGCTGCTTATTTCGTCGATAAATTACGAAGCGTTCTTTGGTCAAGAAAAGCCCTCCATTTCAGTTACTCAATTCAGAATTCTAATTACTTTCGCATTATTCTAGGTAGAAATTAACTACAAATGAGTTTGCAGCATTAATTTAAATTAATTTGCAGGCTTTTGATTGAGTCTTTGAAGGTAAATTAAAGAGGTGTTAATAGTTATAGAGAATAGATATAATTATATCTTTGATCTTGTCTAATAAACTACTTTAAGAGCATCAGCGGCTTTAATAACCAGCAATTATTAGTTTAGAATATCCTCTAATCAATACTTAAAGGTATTTAAGTCTAATAGATTTTAAAATGAAATGAGCTAAAATATAACGTATATCTATTTTAGTTTTAAGTCATTTATATTAAGAAATTATCTACTTCATTAAAAACACTATTACTACACAGCTGGCCACCTGAATAGCAACACCAAAAAAGACAAGAGTTACCACAACAAAATTTATTTTGTACATAATATGTTGACCAAGTATCAAATGATTAAATTTATAGATTTCTTTGAAGTTCCTGCCAAAATCAGCAGCCAGAGTAGTCACCTTTGTTATAGATCATCTCTGCAACGGAATTGATTCGGAATTGATTCAAATAGACTTTGGGTGTGTTCTTGAAGTATAGCAGACAAAGAGCTTCCACATGTTGCCACAGTTGATCTATGTGACAGTTGGGGATATAATATAGGTCAATCGTTGAGCGACCACACACACACATGGACCACATGTTTTCTATTGGTGAATGATTCGGAGAGCGAGCAGGCCAGAGAAGCAATTCAATCTGGTGATTGACGAAGAACCCTTGGACAATGCGTGCCACGTGGGTCGTGTATTATCCTGTTTAAGTGTGGCTATGGGAAAGTCCTGAAGGTAAGGAAATACAATTGGCTCCAGTACCTAGGACATATAGCATTGGCTGTTTAAAGTACCAACAATGCGTGCTAGAGGAGTACGAGAATGATATCTTATACCACCCAATACCATAATACCCGGTGCAGGACCAGTGTGGTGGTGTATATCTCAGCTGTTCAGCATCCTGTCTCTCCGATGACTCCAGATTCGAATTCAACCATAGTGGTGTTGCAGACAAAAGCGTGAGTAAAGAGAATTTCATTCCCTGCTGCCGTCACATCCTTCTTTAATCGCACCATTGGCGGCTGAGACATCTGTGGTTCTGCATCAAGGGTAAGCGAAGCAATGGACATTTTACGGACAGACCATTTTGCTGTAAAGACATTTTGAGCAAATTTGTTAAGGTTGAGGAATGAAATTTTGGCTCTGCATTTGTATTCGTAACATAATTTATTGATTATGGTGTAAAGATCACAGGAGAAAGTAGAAATGAGTAGAGTCAATGCAGATGTGAAATGTGGTTAATAAATAATGCATTTACCAGAATATTAAATTTAACTTACAAGAGATGCAAACTTACAGGAGTATCGTATAAAAACCGGATATCAATTTGTGAGTTGGAGTTGCATACTAGTTGCACTTGATCGATAAATATAGAGACAGTTAATGCTGATTTGAATAACGTTGGAACTGTCTTATCCGATAAATTCCACGATTGCATGACTCTGGAGATTTATGTACAATAAATATTTCTTTATTTACTTTTCTTTATAGTATATAAATTCTAATAACCAGAACTGACTAATTGAGGAAGAAACAGTATTAAACTGAGCTAAATTCCAGCAATTCCAGAACTTTTTGGCAGTTAACAATAGTTTTTCTTCCAAATAGTAAATAGGATGTAAATTTAAAAAATATTATTTCAGAATAATAATAAATAATAACATTTATTGTAATTGGATATTTATTCCACATTAGTGATTCATTGAGTCAACATATGCTCTTCTAATATTCTAATGAATTTTACAACAATAGGTACTGTGCAACATTTAGTTGTCCAATACTCACTTAAATAATTTACTAAATTGAATGATTCTACTGGATTTCATGCATTTTTATTAGAAGTTATATTTATCCTATTTCCCTTTGAGAAAATGTGAGTCTAACAATGTAAAAGCTCTGTTGTTCATATGTATATTAAGGACAAAAAGTAACTTTATATCAAGGTAAATAAACAAAAAGATTTTTCAATGCAGTTTACAATAGCAAAATGTTTGAATGCCACAATATATATACATACATACATACTTTAAACATGAAATAAATATTTATTTCAGGTGTCATCAGCTTCATAAATAGTGAGTCATATGCACGTGTCTCAAGGAAGAATAACCGGAAAATTTCAAAACACACACAACATGCCGAAAACAGAAATGCGACTACAAATGTATAACCAGACTATCACAGATTTAAGTTTTTAGTTATCCCCAATAACCCATGATATATCATCAGAATGATA
Organism: Latrodectus geometricus; assembly: GCA_026290005.1. NCBI lineage: Eukaryota > Metazoa > Arthropoda > Arachnida > Araneae > Theridiidae > Latrodectus > Latrodectus geometricus. The sequence continues at coordinate 458,547 of JAPDSC010145984.1, read as the reverse complement.
TTATTATAAATAAAATCCTGTAGAACAAAATTTTAATAATTACACTCTTGGACATTAAAATTGCTACACCAAGAAGGCGACATGCTACAGACGTGAAATTTATACGAAAGGAAGAAAGTACTGTGATATGCAAATGATTAGCTTTTCAGCGCATTCAGACAAAGCAGGCGCCAGTTGCGACGCCTACATTGTGTTTAAATGAGGAAATTGTTCAGCCGGTTCCTCATACACAAATTGCATTTGAACTTTGTTGCCTGGTGAAAAGTTGTTGTGCTGCCTCGTGTAAGAAGGAGAAATGCGTACCAGCACGTTTCTTACTTTGATAAAGGTCGAGTTGTAGCGTACCGGGATTGCGGTTTATCTTATCGCAGTATTGCTGCTCGCGTCGGTCGAGATCAAATGACTGTTAGCAGAATATGGAATCGATGGGTTCAGGATGGTAATACGGAACGTCATGCGGGATCTCAACGGCCACCTATCACTAGCAGCCGAGAATACAGGCATATTATCTGCATGGCCGTAATGGATCATCAACCACGTCACGAGCCGTGAGTCAAGAAACGGGATCGTTTGGAAGACAACAAGTGTCTGTACGAACAGTTCGACGACATTTACAGCAGCATGGACTCTCAGCTCGGAGACTATGGCTGCGGCTTCCCTTGACGCTGCATCATAGACAAGAGCGCCTTCAATGATGTGATCAACGACGAACCTGGGCGACGAATGGCGAGACGTCATCATTTCAGATGAATCCAGGTTCTGTGTACAGCATCATGATGGTCGCATCCGTGTTTGGCGGCATCGTGGTGAACGCACACTGGCAGCGTGCATTCGTCATCGTCATAGTGGCCCATCACCTGGCGGGATGGTATTGGGTGCCATTGGATACACGTCTCGGTCACCTCTTGTTCGCATTGACGGTGCTTTGAACAGTGCATGTTACATTTCTGGTGTGTTACGACCCGTGGCTCTACCCTTTATTCGAGCCCTGCGAAACCCCACGTTTCAGCAGGATAATGCCCGACCGCATGTTGTCGGTATTGTACGGACCTTCCTTGATGCGGAACATATTTGTCTGTTGCCCTGGCTAGCACGTTCTCCAGATCTTTCACCATTAGAAAACGTCTGGTGAATGGTTGCCAAGCGACTGGCTCGTCACCAAACGCCAGACACTACAGTTGATGAACTGTGGCATCGTGTTGAAGCCGCATGGGCATCTGCACCTGTACATGCAATCCAATCTCTGTTTGACTCAATGCCCAGACGTATAACTGCTGTTATTACTGCCAGAGGTGATTGTCCTGGGTTCTGATTTCTCAGGATCTATCCAGCCAAATATTTTGAAAATTTAATCACTTGTTATTTCTAGTATAATATATTTGTCCAATAAATATCATTTTGTTATCTGCATTTCTTCCTGGTGTAGCAAATTTAATGGCCAGTAATGTATTTTCGAGACTGGTGATAATTTTTTCACAAACACTTTGAGTAGAATGGAAAGCAAATTTCGATTTCTTTAAAAAAAAAAAAAAAAAAAAAAAAAAAAAAAAGAAAAAGAAGAAGAAGAGAGATTTCAATTTGTTGCTTACTTTGTTGTTAGAATTTTTCGCAACAAGATAATTTCTAATTTAAGATTATCTTAGTGAGAAAAATTATCTAACAGCAAGGAATGCTATTTGAATTTCAAATATCTTACTTTGCTGTTAGATATTTGAATTACAAATTGAAATCTTTAAAAAAAAATCAATTGATATTTGATTTTTCTTTTTAAGAAATATTATTTTTCTTTTTAATAATATTTAGTGTTATACCAATGAATAATATTTAATAATATTCAATGTTTCTTTCAGCCACTAATAACTTAGTTATCAACCTCAATTTTCAATGATTAAAAAATAACCGGATTGAACTTCTCTCAGTCCTAAGCTTTTGTGAATAATAGAGTCTAGATGTAATAAACTGTAGAGGTCATATGTTGATCTATGAAAAATCCGTTAAAATATAGACCAAAAAAAAATATTTAATTAAACTTATACTTATACTTAATACTAATAATTAATTATTAATAAATCTTTATGTTCACAAACGGACTGAAATATTTCAGAACAGTAAATGATTTTTAGAGCATGCTATTTTATTTTTCTTATATTTAGGCATTCTAAAAAAATGGCATCTTTCAACTACCACTTGCCTTTTGTTCGATCTTTTAACCCGTTTGGTTTATGATGCACAACTTTAAAAAATAATTCATTACTATTAGCTCATTCTTCCAAGATAATATATGATATTTTGGAAAAATCATCTCCGAAGTCATCTTAATAAACAATGTTATGCCTGATACGAAATCAAATTAAAATTCTATAGAATATAAGTGATACATGAAGCAAGCAACTGCGTGTGTAACTATTGAATGTCTCTCTGAGCTAAATTCCCATTCAATAGAGAATAAATGCACAAATAACACATTAATATATAGAGATTAAATGTATTTATATAAGGGTTGTTATATTTGATGTTATGAATAGAGACTTTACTATGAGGGCCATTTAGACATAGGAATGAAAAAATATTCCATTCATGATACGTTTGTGTAGTTTTGACAAGGTACATGGAAATGAATGGAAATGGGAATTTGCCTCTTTATATTAATGCTAATTTGTTCGGTTTGTCACACTACAATCCTTTTACGCTTGAAAGAGTACTTCCTGGAATCTGGGATTGAAAAAGTGAGTTTTGCACTCAGACTAAAGTCTTTATCAAAGCTGGTATTCAAACACAGAGCTGAGTAGAAAATCAGGACTCCAAGAATTCAGCTTTAAGAAAATAATGACTGTTTTGGAACAGAAATTTTATTTAAAAAGTAATCCAACAATATTATATATTGCTTTATTAGATAAGTCAATAGCAGCGTAATTAATTAAATGTTTGTTTTGAAGTGACTATTAGCAAATATGAAACCCTCTTCGAATCAAAAAAATTTAGGGAATCTTAATGGAAAGATGGCTCTCTCAACGTCTTTTCTTTATTTTATAATATTCTAAAACTTATTTCAGATAAACATAGAAAAGGATTGTAGTGTAAAAATATTATAAATTTAATAGTTTCCGTGATGAAATGAATGTCTCGTTTGTTATTATCTGTTTCAGAGAAGACATTAATCATTAATAATCTATCAAACTATTTCCCTTTATTGTGTAAAGAAATACACGCTCATAATTTTTTAGTTATTCCTTCTTTTAGATGCAAATCTTGTGAAATGGTATTAACCAATGCGCCAAATTTAAACAAATTTTCTTTTGATGAATAATTTTATTTTAAAAGAAAATTTTATTCGCTTGTGACTGACAAAGCCACAATCCTTTCCTTTCTGACGTCATATAAAACAAATTTTTAAAACATATTTTTAAAAATTTGTTTCAAATGAGAAGCAAACGACATTAATATAATTATAATTATTACGTTCTAAATTATTCTATTGTTCATGGCAATTAAAATGTTTTCCTGACGAAAATAAATTCAATTAAACTAAAAATAAGTTAAATTTATTCAACTCTTATTATCAAGACTCAATACTTTTTTTCCATTTAATTACTATTAATTTCATTGGTGATCCAGACAAAACATGTTCTTTGAAATTAAATTTTAGGCTCTTCTGAAACAAGGCCAAGAAAGTAGAAAGAATTGGATAGAATCTTTTGATGTGAAGTGCAGATCAGTCAAACTATTCCTTCTCGAACTGTAATTTTTAGATTTCTAAGTTTATTCACTTGATTCTGTATTCGAATCATGTCAGCTGATTATTTTTTATATTTAATTCTACAAACGATTTTTGAGCTGCGATCTTTCCCATATGTAATTAATTACTAACTTAGCTTCTCAAAAACTCTCGAAATTCTTTATTTGGCTTTACAGAATATTAGTGTAAATTTAATAAATAGGTGAGTAATCATATTTTGATAAATAATGAATGAAAGTAAAGAAAATGCTGAACTATTTAAAGCAGCTTTTTAGCTCTTCCACGGTTTTTAAATTCAGATTCAGTATTATGGTTTGGTCAAGGGAAATCACAATTTATTTAATTTTTTGTCAGCAATTATAGTAGTAACTTCATTTTCAACAAAATATAGTTTGATCCTCACTATAAATTGAAAAATATGAATCATTTATTATTCTAATTCTAAATCATTATGATTAGTCAACAAAGCGATAATGTTACTTGCACGTTTAGTTTAACTTCATTGAGGAATAATATATTTTATTGATATAGTTTTCACTTTTTCAACAGATGAATTTTGAATGAATGCACCAATTCTTAAATCTGGTAAGAATATATTTTAAATATAATCAAGCTACCCTATTCCTAAAGATCAATGAAGCAATTAGAAATTAAATTAGGTAATACTTATTATTGATTTTTCTTTTGATAAATGTCAACAGTTTGATGTTGTTTAGCTCTGGTTCGTTTACATCCAACCCTAATTTGTTTTGGGAGGCACATTTTTACACATAGTTTCTTCCTTTTCAACTTGTACTATGTAAGTTAGTTTTATTTTAAAAACATTGACATTTAAAAGCAGTTCTTTATATTTTATACAAAACAGATAAAATTTCCATTTTAACTTTATTAATCACCTTTGATTCTAATTTCTAAGGAAATCTTCAATTTCACAATCTCCCAAATTAAAAAATTTACATATCGATACCAAATGCCGATATGTATTAATGTTTATTTAAAAATTATTTAAACTTTAAATTTTCCTTTTGCCCAATGATTTATTTGAAGTAATTTGCATAAGAGTTTTGTCATAAGATAATTTCTCGCTCATGGCACAAGTAAAATTTATTTTAAATTAAGTAACCTTCCTGAAATAAATCATTAAAATATGAAATGAAAAATAATTACTTACATCTCCTTATTAGAACATCATTGAATTAACATCCCAGTTTCCGTAAATTGCATCTATTTCAAAATCTCTTATAATTAATTAGACGAAGAGGCATAGTGAGAATTTGTTTTCCTGCGATTTATTCTAGGAAAATACATGTAAAGCATCTTTATCTGTAAAATATAGTTGTTTTCAAAAGCTCTTGGCATAATTAAAAATATGTAGTAGTTAATTTAAATTTAATTTACAATTTCAGTCTCATTTTCATAGCTGAACTTCAAGGAAATTCTATCTTTCATTTCTTAAAATGAATTACTTTTACAAAGTAGCCAAAAATGATGTAATAAAAATATTCGTAAAGTACTTCAAATCATACCTAACTGGAGATGAAATATATCCGAGAGGAACTTTAATTAATGGGCAAGCTGTTGTTTCTAACACTTCTAATTTTCTCACGTATTTTTGCGTTTGTAACTGTGTTAAACGTAATGCTGTTTGAGAGAAAACATACATCACAACGCAATAAAAATGAATACTTAATCTTGAAAATAACTTTTTAAGAACGAAAAATCCATTACTACGCATAATTTTTGTAAAGAATTTCATTTTACATAACCTCCTTCTTTTTTTCATTTTCCATAAGAAAAAAAAGAGAAATATTGTATTTTTATCATATTTTAATATTATCTAACTTATAAGTATTACAAACTTTTAAAATATGATAAAAAATTAAACTTACTATTCAATTAACCAAACTTTAACGAAAAATGTAGTAAATATAAAAATAAAGCATGTAAATTCATTTTATAAAATTGATATTTGCCTTAAAATCGAAGAGGATGTGAATTTTAATCAATTAACAAACATGCTGATATTCGAAAATTGACTAAAATTAATACATAAAAAATTCTTTAAATTCCCTATTTTTGCCGAAATCACCACTTATTGTATTTTTTCTGAAATTTTCTATATATGTGATCATATTTTTAATAATTTTGTTGTTTTATGAAGTCATGTAGTTCATGCTTGTATTTTTTATCAATCATTTTATTTCTATCCGTAATCTTATCAATCATTTGTTGTAATCTTTATTTAACTTTCTTAATTTTTTTTAATTTAAAGCTGAAAAGCGGAAATTGTTTCCTGTCAATTTCAACATTTTATTTCATGTAACAAAACTTTTTTCAAACACCATTTTCTTTCTGTCCAAGAAATCCTGTTGCCTCCGGGATGTTCCCGTTTTATTGGAGCTTTACTGGAAATTTGGAGTAAATCTCTCTCGCCAAAATGAATGACAGGTAAGAAATTGCCTTGCTTAAAGTATAATTTATCTCTTGTTTAATTTTATTTGATTTGTTTATGACAGGTTTTATCTTCTGATGTTGTTTTCTTTCGGTGAATTTTTTTCTAAAAATTTAAACTTATCAACTAAGTTGTATGTATTTCAACCATTGAAATTTCAATTTGTTTGTTTCTTATTCAATTCAAAAATTGCTCAATGAAGCTATGTTCCAGCTACTTTATAAAACAGAAAATCAATTCTAACTAGTTACAAAGGAAATTCCATACAAACGACATCACAAATTTTACTTCCATGTTGAAAAAATAAATCATTATATAAGAGTAAAAGCAGAAGGCATAAATATTCTTATTTTAGTAAAATATAAAATAAAGCGTCAGCTGAGGCTATAATTTAATAATGTAAACAATTTTTCATTAAATTCACATACATATTTCATTCTTTTGAATAAGTCTGCTTTTGAAAAAAATATTTAAGAATATTCCTTTTGTTTTGTAGGAATCTTTTTCAAAATTAAATAAATATCATTTTATGCATATACATAAAATGAGATATTTAATGTGTGTTAAACAAATGCCTATTAATAGAAATTATCTTATTAGAAGGTATGTTAATAAATTTGAAATTAAAACAATCTATATTTCAGCAAACTCATTGTGATTTGAAACATCTAAATCATTAAATTATTAAAAGTGATTTAAGAGATATGTTTGAGTCTTCAAATTTACTAAAAATTTGCAAATCAGAAAGCTCCATATTTTTTATAATAACAATATCTTTCTTAAACTTTTATTCATAAAACATTTCTTACATTTAATCAAACAATATCTTCATAATCTTTGAATCTAAGTAAACATGTTCTGTTTGAATGCTCTGAAAGCCTTTTAGTTTGATCATCAATTTAATTTCACCATGATATTTAAAGACAAGTATAATTTAATAAATTAAAATAATTTCTCGTAAGTGATTCCTCATTGGAACGGTTTTCAAAATTTTGACGCGTTACAATTTAATTCAAGCTGAAATAAGCCATCCTAAGAAAGAAAAATGGTTCTGGGAAAGAAGGCGACAATTTCTGAGAAAATCGCTTAAGATTATGAAAGAACCGTGAAATATCTTCTTAGTCCCATAGAAAGATAAGAGGGACTTGAAAGCAATATTTTTCCTAAGCTTAAAGGGTGGAAAATGGAAATAAAAAGCGTTAACGTTTGAAGATTTCCGGAATTCTTTATTTCCTGCTCATGTGCAAAAAAAAATTTCGAAGTCAACTTAAGTGGAAAGAAATCACATTTATACATTTTAGAACGTGCTCGGTCATAACGGGATTTCGAATTTTTTTTCGAAATAGATATGGATTCTGTATTTTTTAAAGCTTTTCCTGGAATGGCAATATTGATACAAATCCCGGATTGTTTTAATGTCATTAAATTAGAATGCAATAACATTGTTTATTTGTTAGTTTTTGATATCTTATAAAAAAAATTGACAAATGTATTCCCTTCGCATTTCTTATTCAAGGTCAGTATTTTGAATAATATTATAATTTCCCATTTTAAGGTATACTTTCTAATTTAAATTATATGTTTCAATATATATATTGAATTTTAAAATTATTTTTGTATTTACTCTATTTTATGCAACTATCAAATTAAAGAGAGTTAAGTATTCAGTTAAATATTTAAATATTAAATCAAAAAAAGGAAATATTTATAATGTTTTCATTCGTTAATTAATGAATGTCTCAGTTAATGTATGTTTAAATCCACCACCAAAATGCTCAAATGCATATAGAAATGTAATGTTGATTAATAAGAAGAATCAAAATTTTCAGAAAAATGTTGTCATAAAAGTAAATGCTTTCAACATTTACACCGAGAATAGCTTAAGAAATTAAAATTGCACAAAAACCCCGCATTGATGTAAATGCTGCACTGAGTAACTGATACGCTGATTCTCAATCCTGAAAAGCTTCAGTATCTTGAAATTGTTTTTCAAGATTGGTGAACAGACTAAAGTTTCCCTAATCTTGAAATTAATCTGTATATCTTAAATAAAACCTATTTAATCCAAGTCCATCAAATTATCATATACATCATCTTACTATACAATCTCTTTACCTAACGATAAAATTGCAGCGTTTTTTAATTTCGATATTATTATTGACTGCATTTTCACCGATTTTCTAACACTTTCTATCCGTAGTTTAACTAGAGTAGAATATATTTTAAATGCCTAAATATTACTCAGATAATAAATTTAGATTCTGGTTCCATTGAATAAATTAATCAATTTACAGACTAAAAACAAAGCAATTTATGAATTATTTATGTATACTTTCCCAATATGTAAAAATAATTCATAAATTTACTGATTTAACAAATAATAAGCTTTTTTGAAATTTAAATTCCGATTGTAAATGAAATTACTACTATTTTGAAATATCTGGCATATTCTTCAAATCTGATTTATTATTTAAATCTCTAGATTCTAGCCATCTCTTGGTATATTGATTTTTTTTATATCTGTACCGAAGTATAAATCAATTATCATTGCTCTGTATCCAAGTAAATAAGTCAGAACTTATTTTTAAATTTTCCTTGATAAGAGACATGTCAAAAAGATTAAATAGCATTGTTTGATAAAAACATTGTTTGATTCTTCCTTTAAACATTAATTATTTTTTATACATTGATACTTAAAACTCCAATAGCGTTAAATATCAGAACTACATCAGTAATTACCATACTAATGAGTATCACAAACTTGAATACTTTCCCATCAATTTTGTAGTGCGTCCCATGGGGCATTGATTGGGAATGCCGAAAATTACAATGTCTGTGTTAAGCTAAAAGGGGAAGTAACAGAAAATAAAAGGTTTAAATAATTAAAGTGTGAATTAGTAAAAACAAAAATACTATCGAAAATCCAAATATGATTAAATTAATAAATTCTAAATAATTTAAAATTTGATTTACTTAAAATTCCAAATATTTTAAACACATATTCTATATAATTTTGAAAAAAAGAAAGCATCACATATAGAAATAGTGAATAGGTTTTATTCAAATTAATTTGGGAAGTTCAATTTTTTAAAGAAACTTTCCTAAAGTCAATAATACCAATACTTCTCTCTATCTTCTTCATTTAAGATTCCAAGGTGAAATTCCTAATTACAAAACTTTCTCCTCGCCCAAGAAATTAACTGATTAAAATTCCAGATCCGAGAAAACTCCGCCTTTATTAAATTATGGAGTAAATCACTGTCTGGAAATTACACCTTAATTCCAAAACTTTTATTTTCATTTGCGCCTTCAGAATCTCCCAGGGGAAGTTTCAAAACCGTCTAGTGTCGTTTCGCACCACTTTCGAGCAGAGATTAAATGGAAATTGCGTGGTTTTTTCCCCACAAACGAAATAATCCCAAGTGTAACTAGAGAAAGTTTTGCCATGAACTCTCATTTCAATTTTTTTTAAGTTCAAAAATCAGGAAAGAAACTTTGTGATATTATTTTTAGTTTAAATGTAAATTTTAATATGTTTTAATGGGTGTTTAATAAATTAAAAATTATATCTAAAATAAATTTCATTTAGTTATCTTTTTTTATTACGATGAATGAAATAAAAATTTAACTCAAAATTGGTAACAAGGACTTAATTATGAAATTATTTTAAATATATATCAAAATTTCATGAACTATTTATTTTAAAACAATTGTTTGTGATGTTTATTCAAAATTTCTACTGAAAAATATTTAATTCAAAAATATTGTGCACTACGTAAAAAATGAAAAACGGCACTGCATATTTTTATCAAAACAAATAAAACTTGTATGTGGGTGGCAAAAAAATACCATCTTAATTTTGATGTCAATATGGACGACCACTGGATGTCCCATTATATAAAAATACCCTCACTTTACCAATTGCAGTTTTGAAGAGTGGTAAACCAAGTAGCCGTGTATTAGAGAAAAAGTTCTGATTCTGGGACATGATTTGCAATAGCTACAAATATTATGAAGCAAATTCATCTTTTCTCTTTTAAAAAATCTATCTTTAACTTATTATACGCATATTTATGTATTCTGTTATATATTAATATGTGAGTTTTAATTAGAGCATTTTAAGCATTTGTAGACTTAAAAGTAAAAGGAAAATGATACAAAAAGAAATGAGAAATATATTTTGTCTTTGTTACATACAAATTTAAGGAATTAGAGTGATAATTAGATTTTATGCTTGATAATTAAAGCATCAAAATACCCATTTTTTGTAAAATGATATGAATTTTTGGAAAATGAAATCGAAATCAAAGAGAATGTTCCGAGAATAATCCATTTAACATATAGCTCTATAACAGTTACAAGTTACAGAAACACTATAACAATCTATTACATTTAGTAGAATGTATTTACCAAATTAGAAGATTTAGGAACAACTTACTCCTTCTCAGAAGAAATTTGTAACACATCGCCAAATTTATCATGAGTGATTAAGATCAATTGATCTGAGCATGTAATTTGTAGTTGTCATATTTTTTGCTTATCCTTATAATATTACAGTGAACTTAAAGACAATTGGTTTTATTCAAATTATGGTTCATATTTCAAGAAGGTAGAAATTTTGTTCTCATATTTTATGAATTTTCAATCCATCAAGTAATTATCCTTTAATTCAAAGATTTTACAATGATTGTGGAGAATGAATTTAGTGGATTTTTTTCAATTTTTATAATCTTGTAATGAGCTCTTTTGTTATAGTACTAATGATTCTGAAAATTATTTTGGCTGATGTTTTCTTATATTTTGGTAAATATATCGTTTTTCTGCTGAATCTATCACTCAAGCTGTGTATACAATAGAAAATGAGTATTTGGATTTTGAATAGAAAAATGAGAATTATGTAATATCCTGTCAAATACCAAATCATCCACAATTGTATGATTAACTCATAATATAATAGATAACTTTTTAAAAACAAAGCTTAACAAAACTACACTCTTTGAATTAACTACAGAATATATTTACATATTTTATGACTTATTAGCTGTACTTGCAACATCTTTTCATCACATTGCTTTTCAGCCAAACTTTAAGAAAACTTATTTCCCGTCACAATCAGAATGATAAAATATTTCCAAGAAAATACATTTGAAATAACATTATTAGTTACATCGCAAGGCTTTCATATGATTTCCTCTTGATTAAATATATATAATTTACTTTTCCTTGGCTGCTGAAAATGACAAGTTCAGTAGACTTAACCCATCGACTTGGAAATTTGCTTCAAAGCATTATTGATCTATTTTCAATTTTAACTGCTGTATGTGATGTTCATGTCGCAATCTCTTTAAGTTTCAAATTACATTAAGTCATGTTCAAATTACAAGACACCATACAATTTGAACTTTGGTAGTAATTGTGTGTTTTTTTCTCCCATTTTTTTCGTTTAATTTATGTATTTATATTTTTCGTAAACTATTTAGTTTTACAAAAATAGTATAAATAATGATAGTGATTTCAGTTTAATATTAAAAAATAATTTTATAACTATTTTAATTAATTTAATATGATAGTTAATAGATTAAATTAATTTTCCTATCTAGCTTACTGTTCAGTTGTTCCTCTATAAAAAATGATTCTCGGTAAGAAAATAGAAATTCCTAGACTTAAAGATAAAATATCACAGCCAAATTTTTCATGCACGAATATAAAATTTTTCTGACATTTCTTAAAAGAAATAAGAAATTTCACAAAACATTATACTTAGAAAATGATAATCTGGAAAATATTTCAAACATTATAATTGCAAAATCAAACATTATAATTGCGAAATTTTACGGATATTTAATATGATTCCTCATTATATTAAGAACTTTTGCAATTGAATATTTTATTGCAGTATTAGAACCATTTCTTGCAAAAGTATAGTCAGGTATAATGAAGAATTTGACTGATAAATTATTGTCTAAGTCTCATGTCAAAAATTATGATGTGTACATTTTTTTTATAAGTACGAAAACTGATTTTGATTGGTATTTTAAATATTTGTATTTAGATGAACTTTGCTTGGACATTTGTTTTAATACTAAATCAACTTATTTGTGATTATCGCTTAAACTGACTAAGTTTTAACATATCAAAATTATTATAAGAATTTATGAAATTTATAAGTTTAAAAATAATAGAATATATAGAGTATACACATAAATGTTACCATATTACAAGTATTTAAATGTGCGATTTTAATAAAAAAAATTATTTTTTAAGAGGAATGAATGCATTAACGCAAACAATTATTGTGATGCTTGTAAACAATGTATCACACTTCTTTATGTTTATATATAAATATGTTGTTCTCTTTATTATCCTACATTTTCTATATCTTAATTCATCACGTGAATGAGTCCTGTCTGCTCATGTTTTCAGAGATGATTTCCAATCATGAACTTGCTCATGTAGGATACAAAGCTCTGGGACAGCCTACATTTATGTGTGACCATAAAAATATAAGTATACAATATATGTTTGTATAAATAATTCATTTGTAAATATTTATATCTAGATACACATGAAACGTATTGTAGCTTCAATTATTCAATGAACAAGCCAAAACATCACGCAATAATATATATATATATATATATATATATATATATATATATATATATATATATATACATTTTTTGCTTTGAAAATGTATTAAATAAAAATTCCGTTAATTCAGTTAAAATTTATAATCCATTCGAGCTATGATATTTCAGTTATTCATTGATATTTCTAATCATTACTTTAATTTTAAATTAATCTTTTTTTCATTTATTATGATATATAAATATATCGAAAATAAATAATACCAATCTTTATATTTACTTAAAAATTACAAAATAACTAATTAACTTCTTTAATTCCTGAGAAATAAGAATGAATTTCAAAATATTTATCTAATGAAATAATAGAAATTCAATAATATAATATTTTTGTTTGATTTTTAAGAAAAAAATGTTTGCAACTTTCCATAAAATTCGTGTAAGAAGCATAACTAATAATCAAAAAATTGTATACCTTGTTATTTCAAGGTCAGATGCAAAAATAATACATCTCTTGCTAACGGTAGGTACTGGGTGACGAACACTTCCCACAACAAGACCGGAAACTGATACTTCTTAATGCTACCCGGAGGGCACTTAAAAACGATGTCATGACAGAATAGTCACTTCCTCACAGACTTGTATATAAGGTGAGACATATTAAATCAACTCAAAAGAAAGGACAAGGAAACCACGAAAGAAAGGAACATTCATACTCGAACAGGGATTCAAACCCTGGTCCAACAGCCTAGGATTCAGGTTCACAAAACACTCAGCCATCAGCAGGCTCAAACATAAGACTCGAAAACATCCTATTAATTAATTAACACATAAATAATTATTTATCTCAGAAATTATTGAGAGTTAGCATTTCCAAATAAACAGTGAATGACATGGTAAAAGATTGATAGATATAAATCAGAAAACATTTTCTTCCATTAAAATCTTTTTTTTTCTTTTAAAATATTTTCCTCCAAAAGTTAAAATTAAAATTTTTACTATCATAAATAACTTTAATATGAATATGCATACTATATTTCTGAAAAAATCTGAAGCTTTCAAATATTTTTAAAAATGACTTAATACACTGTCTACCAATAAAAGTATTTGGACGCCTATGCAAATGACGATATTAATGGTCTTGAGGTAGGTCACTGCCTCCTCCGGTATATATCGTGTAGGAAAACATCATCAGCATTAGTCGCATGCAAGATGCAGAGCAGTTCAGAGCTCTCTGATTTCGAGAAAGGTATAATAATAGGGTATCACAAATGTGACTTATCCTAAAGCGACATATATAGCGATCTGAAATACCTAAAATTGACAGTGGCCTATGCGACTAAGAAGTGGAAGGCGAGCGGTGATTGTTGGAATATGCCCCGAAACGGCAGACCAACGAAACTGGGAGATAGAGAACTACGAGTGCTGTTCAGAGAAATTTGGAAGAACTTCACCCAACCGATGACCTTCATCCACGAGGAGTTTCAACAGGCATCATTGAAACAATACTCCCGTATTGTTTAAATGAATACCTTCCGTAAGGAAACACGTGCACATATGGTGCAAAGCTCATCGAAATTGGACCGTAGATCAGTAGAAACTAGTTCTTTGGAGCGATGAATCAATGTTCACCCTTTACCGTTCGGAGGCAGGGTCTGGGTCTGGCGTCTGCCTGGAGAACGTTTCCTGCCAGAATGCATTGTGCAAACAGCCAAGTTCGGAGGAGGTAGAATTATGGTCAGGGGCTGTTCCTCCTGGTATGGACTGGGACCCTTGATCTCCACTCATAGTAAGCTCAACACCGATGCCTACTGCACCATTTTGGATGAAAATGTGCTTCCTACGTTGTGGCAGTTTTATGGGTGCAACCCTTGTGACTTTCATGAGGACAATGTGAGTGTCATGTTTCGTGGTTAACTAAGGTTTGGTATGGTGCCAATTGAGTTCATGGAATGAACTGGCCTGCCCAGAGCCCAGACCTGAACCCTATCGAGAACTTCTGGGATGAGTTGGATCGCCGAATTAAGCAATGTACTACTCATCCAAAGCCGGTGAAGGAATTTATTTGTCTACTCCAAGCCGAGTAGAAGACAATACCACTAGCTGTGATAAAAAGACTTGTGAAAAGTATGCCTCGGAGGGTTCACACTGTAATTGCTTCTTATGGAGGCTCTACCAACTATTGATTTCAAATAAAGTTAGTTTTTCTTTTCTATCACAGGTGTTCAAATACTTATTGGTAGACAGTATATTACCATATTATTTCCATTGATTTTGCTTAAATTATTGAAAAACAGCTCATCGATCACAGCAAATCTCCTACTATCGATTTTATTATGTTCATTTTGTAGATAACTTTCTATGTTCAATGTGGTATCATGATGTGATAAAGTGGAAAATATGCTGCAAATTTTCAAGACATAGTACCCGTTTATGTCAGTTGTTTATCATATATCAGTCAATTTTAAAAAAATAACTGATTTTATTATGACGTTAAGGTCATCTTTATAAATCAAACTGTTTCACTCACTACCTATCCGCTTCTTGCCTTTGCAATCACATAGTCTTAGAATTATGTTGAGAAAAAATAACAATAAAATTGGAATCAAAAACGGAAAGATTGTTTTGGTTGGATGTCATTTGCAATGATCGGTTGAAAGATGAAGTGAATAATATATTTTCTAAAAATTTTAATGTACATTACAATGCAGAAGTCATTAATTGTCACAGTAATATTATGGGGCATGTATTATCTGATATATGACAAAGATTGTCAAATACTTAAAAATAAAAGTAATGACTAATAATTACTTACGTTCTTTGTTCATTTTAATGTAAGATAGTTATAGTCATTGATGTTATCAAAATAACACCTATGTGATCAAATTATTCATGGTGGTCAAATCACTTTATTAAATACTTTATGGCACGTTTTCAACAGCATATTACTGTTTTAATCATTGAAAGCCATTTTAGGATTGAAATGATTCTTATATCTCATTCGTGCTTCTATAACCATATTATTTTCCCAGGAAAAAGAGAACACTTAGATATTGCGATCCGTGACAAGTTTAAAACTGAACATTTATAGTGCAAGAAACATGATGAAAAATCATCATACTTTTATGTGTGCCTTACAAAATCCTATATTTAAATCCTAGTGAGGGATTTTTAAAATGCTTTACTTTTTATTTTAATGTCAAGCCTTTTATATTATATTTATATTTTACAATCTTCTAAATTTCTCACGGAATTTAGTTGTTTAATTTTATTATATTACTAATACACATTCGCAAACATTAAATATGAACATGTTATTAAAAAGAGGGTTAATTCAGTTATTAAGGAGATTAATAGGTTTATAAATATTAAGTGTTAAATTATTCAAAATATATTAGATTCCTAACATTATGTGAGACTGTTTAGTCAATGAATTCAATAATTTGAAATAAATTAACCAATAGAAATAGGTAGCATGTATTATAGTTTTGTTTAAAAAATGCTGATCCGATTATGAATCCAATGCTTCTAAAAATTTTATTTATAAAACTTTTCACTCATTTAGTGGACAAAAATACAAACATTTTAATTTAATCCTGAAAGGAATTATTTATTTATTCTCCACTTGCTTTTTTACATCATTGGTACATTTATTTGAGCCACAGTTGAATAAAGAATTTGACATTTAAGTTGAAAATCTCCTTCAAAATCATTCACGCTCAGTAACTTGCTAAAGACAGTCGATTTATGTCACTTATAATGGCAAAAACGATATGATTTAAAAAACTGTAAAGGATTATTGAACCTCAAAGTAATGACCAGCAAATCTGGCACCTTCTGCCAATGAGTCAGCAATTCTCTTGCCGTCACTCTGGAGTTGACACAAAGAAATCTGTGAAATCTTGGTTCAAGCTAGGTTCGCTGACGTGAATCTAACGATGTGATTTTTTTCATACCATTGATTTACAGAACGTCATTTACAGAACTATCTTAAAACATTTAACACCTTTAACTATTTAATACTGCTTCTGAAAAGCTTACTTTGAAGCCGTAAAGTAAAGAACACTGTACGAACTCAATAGGTATTCCATTTATCTCCACTACTATAAGACCTATGATTGGTGAAAAAGTATGATTGACCTGTTTATTTAATGATTAAAATTTCTACTCTCGAATAACAGATTTTCAACCCACGTGATACAACTGTGAAAGCTGATTCATCGGCATTCATTTCACACATTCCTTTCCTAATCTATACCCACTTTACTCAATTGAAAATGTCACAAATAACAAGAACACCATTAATTACTACATGCATTATGTTCTAAGTATTATATAGTGACTAAATTTATTTAAAATTCTATTAAAATTAAAATATTTTTTGATATGGTAAGTGGCCGTACAAACACAAAGATCTTTCGTTAGTAAAGAACGAATATTGATTTCAAAAATATATGTAAATTGATGCAAACTTTGTTAATAGGACAGAAACATTTAAGCGGATAAGTAAAATCTGATTATTTAAACATATATAATAGGTATTTTAAAAATAATAAAAAATAATAATAACAGAATTTTGAGAACCATTAATAGCTTAAACATCAAAGTATTTTCATATAAATCTGAGCATTTTACACCAAAAGATTTATACTCTGGACTTCTAAAATTCGTAGGTTTAATTCCCACCACGAGTATAGATGATTGCAATGATATCAAATTAACTTTAAACTGTATGTTCCCTTCTCGACATCTCTCATGTGTGTTAAATAATTATTAATATATAAATCAACTCAATCAATCAACAAAATATCAGTGATTTTTTAAGAGATGTTTTTTTGATGAAACCTGCCAGCCTAAATGATCTAAAAATTGTTTTTTCTGTAACATCATTGCAAGCAAAATTTGACAACTGTGAAATTTTACTTGCAATGATATTACTAAACAAAAATTCCACATAAATTGCTTCAAAGAATTTGGGATTTCAACATTAGCAGTGCAATTAGTTACCTATAATTTTAAATATTTATGATTCTTTCTTGAAATTGTTAGTCTAAAATTTCTCAACCGTAATATAATAAAAAACAAAAGTTTAAAAAATTCAAATGATAAAAATCGCAAACAAAATATGCAAAAATAAGTTCGAAAAAAAAAAGATATTCAAAATCTTAGTTCGTACATGGTAAAATTAACATTGCATCCATTTGATAACCTTAGAAACAAGCCACAAGTTCACAAAATCGTCAGTCAAAATAAGAAACCAGTGTTTATTGTATTTTTATTACGCTTTTCAAAATTAATGTAAACGTATCAAGTAAATTTAAAGCAATACTTCAAAAATTGAATAGTATAAATACATGAAATGTATTCACTTTATAAAATTAAAAAAGTGTTACTTTTCATTTAGCAATTAAATAATCGTAGGAAGAATTTGTTCCTCACATTTGCATATTAATTTAGGAAATGCATGAAAACTATATGAAGTGTATCAATTATTTTCAAAATTATAACAAAAAGTTAAAACTTCAACTGTCAATAAAATCAATTTCATATAGATTTTTTATTTTCTAATGTGTAAACTTGTGAGCAATATGTATAATATTCTTTACTAATTGAAATGTGTAACAGTACTTTCGATTCAAAACCGAAATAATTGGATGGTAACTAATTTCAAATAAAAAATTCAAAGTTTTGCGTATCTAAAATGGCATTTTTGTGTGTTTAATAAACCTACATAGGTCATTTTAAATAATTTTATTATTTTGTAATAACTCATATTTTTTACTTCTAATTTTTGGCAAAGAGAATTCATATTTTCGAGCAAATTTTAACATTGCAAAATCAATTAAACAATACATGTGGAATAAAAAAATCACACAAAAATATTCTTTTTTCTTAAATTTTTTTCTAGGATTTTCTAAGGAAAAAGATCCCTAAGATAGAGATCGCGTCAATTGGAATGTTATATCTTCTCCAGATTTAAATCTTTTTCCAATATTTAGAGGTCAGAGAGCTTTTAACATTCACAACTAGAACATCGAAGCTTTTATTGTCCAAATTTTTTTTCAGATTTGACATTCTATATCATATTTCTGGGAATTTTTTTTTTCTTCAAAAGAAATAGAAGAAAATTCCAAAGGAAGGGTAAAAAAAACGGATTATTCGTATTTCAGTCGCGTATCTTCTTTTCCTGAATAATCTATCACGTATAATCCTTTTTCGCAGCCATTTGTCCGCTTGCTTCGTTCGAATGCAATGTAAAAAGGAGGTTGCCAGATTCCCAAACGACAAACAAAGTCGATTCTAGTAGCCAGACCCTTTCCCGTTTCATTTCTTCTTTTTAAATGGATCTTTAATCTCACTCAATCGTTTGGCGTAGTTTTTTTTTTCCCCTTTGATTTTTTACTTTCTATCTTTTCCCGTATTTGCTGTCTTTCCTTTTATTTCCATCGCTTCTACAAGCCTTCAAAATGCAAGGAAACACTGAAGCATGCACGATTTTTCCCTGCCAGGAAGAGAAATTCTTTACATTGATTCAAACGGTGAGCAAAACTTTGAACTCGTGTTTTATCGCGTCACACATTCCAATTTTCCGTTTTTTGTTTCTTTTCTACTTAGATGATTTATTCGTTGCTTGTAGCATACCGCTCGTCTCCTAACAGTGAGCGCGAAATTGAAAACCGTTCCTATTCTCGTTGCTGACATGAAATGAAATCCTGCCTAAACTTATTGGTTGCTATATTTTATTCATATGAAGGATATTAAAGGAATAAATATAAAATCTTTCAAACAGCTATTTTTAAGCTAACAATTTATATTTGCTTAAAAAATTTAATTAGCAATATCATTTTTCTTTTTAACAATGATAATAGATTACAATGAATTAGATACTTTTTAGATTATTTTATCAACATTTTTCTGTTTTTATTATTTTTCACACGTCGTTTTCTTAAGATAAATTTTTCACAAGTGTGTTTTCTGAAGCTTTTGCAAAATAATGCGCATTTTTTTTATTTATTTTTTCCCTTTTGAAAAATTAGAAATTAATGTTACTTAAACACAAGTAATGTATTTATATTTAAATAAATATACCAGAGTTATGTATATATTAAATATTTTGAATTAGTAATGATTGATTCTGCTCACTGTTGTTCACTATTGTTTAATGTTGATTAATTCTGCTCACTGTAATTACTTTATAAGTATGAAAAATAATTTAATCCAAATCTATGGTTAAAAGTGGATTCCAAATCATTAAAAATTCTCATACCTGATGTGGGAATTGGACTCACGAACTGTTGATAGAAACCCAGAAGATTCAACATTTAAATTTTCCTTAGATTTATAAGAAACCTTCATGGTCTCACCTTCTAAGTATTGTTGAATAATGAGGGATGGGGGCTACGTTTCAGCCTTCCGCATGTGTATCTGTCCAGTGTATGCTTGAGTGTTTCCCGGATTTCTTTTCTTGCAGTACGGGAATACGATCCATTTTTCTGTGAAAATTCCTTCCAGAAGGCAATTTTGCACTGAATACTGAAATGCCTTACAACAGCTTTTGCCTGTTAGGCAGTCCACAACATTGTGTCAAAAAGGATCTTCTTATTAATTAACAAAATGCATAATTCCTCAAAATAATAGGAAATACTAGTTTATTGGAAGTTTAATAAGCGACAATCAGAATGCAAGAATTCAGTCAAATTGGTTAATTGAATTGATAGAAACTTCTTCCAAATTAGACGTTCGTCTCAGAAACTTTTAACTGTTAACTGCAAAAACTTTTAACTGCTTCAAATTAAGTTTAAAATACTATGTATAAAAAAATTTTACAAAGAATAAGATAATCGCTGAAATAAAATTTCCTTCTAACATTAAAGACCCAACTGATAGTAATATTATTAACCATATCTACCAAGTTATCTTCCTGTAAATGAAAGAATAAAAAGATTCTAATCTATGACCAATAAATCAACTTGTCTTTCATGAGAAATAAGAGATAAATAAAATCTAACTAAAGAATATATATACACAAATAACTCAAAAACTAAGAAAAAACGGAACCCTAAAATTTTAAACAGTGCTTCCTTAATATACTCTCATAATAAGATAATGCATATCAAACATTAAACTTTTTAGTAATTAAAGTTATTTTGGCAAATAAATTCAAGAGATGGAATCAATGGTGTTTGTCATTGAAATTTAATATTTTCATCAATTTTTACCTTTTAAAAATTTTAAAATGCTTGTTTTAAATATCTTCATATATATGAAAGATCTTTTAAAATTATTGATAAAAATTATTCTAATTTTCAACATTTTACTATATAAAATAAATTTATTTTTACTATATTAAATTAGCCTTAAGTTACTTGTTACCATCTCAAATGTTGCGAAGTTTCTTAAATAAATATTCTTTTGATATTTATTATTCAATAATATTTTATGTTGCATTAATCTATATAGTCATGCCATATTTCTGATTACTGTAATATGCTAACATTTTAGCAATTAAAATTTCATTTCATTTGTGAGATTTGACTTTAGAATTGCAGCTGAAAGTCATCAATATATATATTCATGTGTGATAAATAATCAATCATAAGCATTTAGACTAATTTAATTCAACAGATATATAAAAAAATATTTAAACTCAATTAAAGGACATTATCATATTCTTCAATTGAGAAAGATAGTTTTATTTATCTCAGAATTCAAAAATGGTTTATAGTTTTTATTCATAAATGTCATATTTCTTTCAAATTAACATTCATGAAATCAATTATGTCGACAATTATCAGAAAAAATTAAAAGTGTGAATTTAGTCAACAAGTATTTTAAAGTAACGTAATCCATATGCATTAAAAGAATCTTTCATTGTATTTTTATTCAATTATTGGTCAATTAATGGACAATCAGACTCCTAACGATCCGTCAGACTTAATCTTGGCACTTATTCCATCATCACACATTTGAGGGAGATAATGACTTTATAATGAACCTTAATGACTTTTCTAGCCAAACAGTTCCGTCTTCTGAACTTAATAAAATCAGAAATTTCATTTCCCACTTTCTAATGGGAAACCGCTATGATCCAGAAAATAATGAACCTAAGCAACACCTAGGAAATATCATTAATAAAATCTAACCAATTAATGGGATTTATGACAATTATAAACAAATTCTTAACATTTTTAATAATCAAATATTAATTTTACAAAAATATTTTAAAATAAATTAAAATGACTTTTTAACAAAATTAATAACAAATGAAACTAAAACTTTTGTTTCATACATTAATACACTTAATATTCTTATAATTCATTTTCAATAATTTTAATTATAATTTTTAAATAATATAAGAATATGCATTTATTGACATTTAAATTTATTGTTTTACATATTTTATTATTATATGATTTCTATATTTATTCTGATGAATCTGCAATATATTTAATAAATAAATTTCTAGTTACACTATTTTTATGTTTTTAATAGTTTATAAGAAAAATTCATACATACTTTATTATTTGTATTCCTTTTTGTGTCAGATTTTTGTAGTTTTATTTCAAAACATATATTATTTATTCAAATGGTTGAAATCAAAGCTGATAAATGTATAATTTTTTGTAATATTTTCTCGTGACAATGTTAAAAGGGCAGCCCAACCTATCTAGTGGCTAGCGTAACTGGCTACGGATGGAGAGGACCTGTGTTCGAATCCCGACTAGGGCATGGATTCTCTCTCTGTGTTTTTTGTCCTTTCCTCAGGTGATGGATGAATCTGGCCCGCCCTATAAACGGGTTTGTGGTGGTGTGCGTGGGCGATGCTTCTCGTATCTTCCGTGACTTGGTTCACAGATGCCCACCGGGTAACGATAAAATGAGTAGCAGTTTTCGGCCTTGTTTCGGCAAATGGGCTAATGTACTTACTTGCTCAAGGGTGCCCGCCATTAGAAATAAAAAAACAACGTTAAAAGGCAAGACATTTCATTTCTATTTGCTCAGTTTTTCTATTAAAATGTGTTGGAAAGTAAAGAACTTCTGTAAATTCAAAAGAAGTGGCACAGAGAAAATATTTCGTTTTAAAAAAATTTTGCGCAAATTCTGTTGTAAAATTTTATACTTAAATGAATAAGAAATTTAAATATTAGTAAATGTTAGAATGTTGCTTTGTAGTGTTATTATCTTTATATTTATAAAATTATAATGAAAAATATTCTGAACAATGGTTATTCGGTCAAAATAGCAGTTTTCAGGTATGCAAAATAAGTCTGTAAGACATAAGAATTATTTTTTATCATTAATAGTTGTTTTTCGTTGATTAAACCAATAAGAGCCGAGTTACCGCACAGTGTTACTATAGTAATATTCCGGAAACATTCAGATCCTATATCGAAGTGTTATAAGTATCAGCCCCAGCCAAATAGTGAGTTATTTGAGATTGAAGAAGAAACAATTAAATTAGACATCTGAGTCATCAGCTCTGAAAACTGCTATATTTCTATGGTGCATCATGAAAGTTGAGTAGGTTTTCAACCAGAAAAAGAAACTTTAAGCTGTTGTAATTTTAGTCATCGCAACTGAAAAGCTATGAATTAAGTGTTCCTTTAAAATAAAAACTGATATTCTCTGTTTCTTGAGTATCTCATCATTGTTACCAAGAAGGAACAAAAATTATGAGTAAAACAAAGACAGTAGCAAGCTGAAAAATAGTTGTATTATGTGATGACGCAGAATACTAATTACCATAATGACTACCCTAATTGCAAACATAATCCATGAAAGATAAATATTGTTTTCTCGTGTGAAATGTGTAGAAAGAAAAAGATAAAATGGAGAAGAGGATAAAACTTTAATTCAGAAAATGGTTTGATAAAGCAGTAAAAATGATGTTCAATTTATCAGAGTAATTACAAATAAAGAGAATCCTGGAAAACGTTACAGAAATAAATAATTAAAAAAAGTTAATTACTTACTTATGCTTTGTAAAGCATTTCAATAAAGAATTATAAGCACATATTAAGAAAATGAAAGAATAGGTAAAAAAGGAAAAAAATAATAGATTAAACATTCTAACATATAATTCTAAACGTATATAACGTACTCTTAAGGAAAAACATAGGTCTGAAAGGATAATTTTGTTCCTGGAATAAATATTTTAACAAAAAATATTAAGAGTGTATTACGTACTTTTAATGAAGGAATAGGTTAAAAAATAAAAGTCTCGCACGCACGCATGAATACTTTCATGGTACATAGATATCACCAGATTTAAGTTTTTTTCTTTTGTGTGTGACAAAAAATAAAATGACGAAAAAATAAATTCAAATACGGATTTAAAATGAATCTGAATGTTATTTTTAAGATAAGGTAAAAAGTTTTATAACTTTATTATTTGAATTTCATTTATGATTCAATCTAGAAAAAAAACGTACCAAACACTAACAACAAACAGTTTATCTTAAAAATTCTATTTGTTTTGATTAATTTAATCTTTAAAAGTAAATAGTAAATCCGTTTTTTTTTACTTCCTAAAATGAATTAATTTAGTGCATTTATATTTGAAAATTCTAAAATAAAATGCATTTAATCGTTTTATGCTGTTTTATAATATAAAGCTAAATTTTAATAACTTTTTATCAAATATTTTATTAGTTTAATAATTTGATATGTATTATTTACTTCTAAGAGTTAATTGACAAAATTACTTGCATAATTATTACTACAGATTGGTATTGAATAATAATTACCACATAATTTTTTATTGCATTGATAATGAAATTGTAAAGGATTTATATTGTATTGAACTTTAAGGATGTGCATGCATGAGGCTTGGAAACTCCATAACAAATTATAGAGGAAATTAAATTAATGAAATAAGATTTCTTCAATAATAAAATATCATAGAGAAAAATATCTTTATTATTCAAATATACTTCAACCAGTTGTAATCTATAAAACCTTCAAATTGCTTAATTATATGTTTCTATAGTTCCTTTTTACATTGATGTGTACAAAATGTGACATGAGACCGAATCTTATTAAATGATTTTGTTTTTATTTTGATATTGAAGAAACAAAAATGCTTGTAGTCTGAAATTAATAATGTTAAGGACTGGAATATAAAATTTCTCTCTTCACAGGTAGAGTTACTTTATTTATCGACAACTGAGAATTTTTAATATTCCCATAAATTTTGCTCCGGAATATTCGTTACTGATTCAAATTGCGTATTTTATTCAATGAGAAAGTTTTTCATTTGTTTTACGAGAAAGTTTATTCTAAATTTATTTGCCTTCAAACAGTAAATAAATTAAATTGTAATAATAGCCATTTTGATAATTTACCAACGTATTATTATTAAAAAAATATGATTTAATGCTTTTATAAAAATTATAAAGTAAAAAAATTGAGACTTATAAAAAAATATAAAGTATAATCGCGAACCACTGTATATGCTTTCTTAATTTAATGTTTAGATAAAATATGTGTTTTGTTTTCTTCAAAATTATTTAGAAAGCAATAACTTTTTTTATTTGATTGAAATCTTATTAGCAAAATATAAATCATTCTTTTAAAGAAACATTTGATATACTATTCTATAATTATCATGCATATAAATTATTACTAGTTAATCATAAAGTGGGTAACAACTATTTAAAAAAAGTTCATAACACAAAAATGTAAAATTAATTATCCAATTTTTAAATTACAATTAATAAAGCTTATATATATATATATATATATATATATATATATATATATTGAATATCCAAATATTTTCTAAATTTAACACAACTAGTATTATTACTATATTATTGTATAGAAGAAATATAATAATTATTTTATAAAATATATGCTTCCAGTATAACTATCACTTTATAAAATACATTTTAATAGCATAGGTAAAATAGAAAAGGTAAAATAAATTTTTAAATATGTTAAAAAATAAATAAACTCTTATGTACTTAAATATATGTAAAATATTATATCATAGTTATTGTAATGATGCTTTCTCCATATTTTTAAAAACAGTAAATTATTTATTATATTTTACTTTATGGTACAACTTTCTAACCCATTAAATTGAAAACTAATTAACCTGCTGTCCCTAGTAACCTCTTACATCTCATTACAATACATACTCTAATTCTTCAAATCCGAAAAAATGCAATTAGGAACAGTAGTTTAAAATACTTGAATAGCAATTTAATTTACCGTTCTTCTTAAAATGGTTCGAAGGAAATATTAAATGAGATGCTAGCAGGCATTATGCATAAGCTTTGACATTACCTGACTAATGACTTGGACATAATGTCTTTTAAATTTCGCTTGCGAGGGAAAGCCGATAGTGTCATGTCATGGGTGAAAAGTCAGAAAATAAATTATGTCAGCTTCGCCTAACTTAGAGAACAAAAGGCAAAGAAACTTTACATTTGATAACTACATTTTTTAAAATGTAGCATTTCAAATAGAGCTCAAAATCGAAATATATTACATATAGTTTTGAATTTTTTAGCTTATATTACAAAGGCTTTCTCTCAAGTAAATTATTATTTCTCCTTTCTAATTAGTACAATATTAGTTTTAATCACTATGCAATTTAACTAAATTTAAAACATTCATTGACTACAAATAAAGTATATGATAAAATATTAAAATAAAAATATTGAATGTACAAGTGTAGGAAAATATAATTTTATATTCAAAACTTATAAAATTCTTTTCGAATATGTGGTACTCTATTATACAAAAAACATTTGAAACAATTTTAATTTTACAAGCTTTCAATTATATTTCTATTCTTTCTTGAGCCTTTAAAATACATCAGATTAATAAAGAATTATAAAACTTTGAACAAGTCAACTTTTAAGGACAATTTATTTCAATCATATAAATGAATGTAATAAATTGTCCTTAAAAATTGACTTGTCCAAAATTTTATAATTCATTATTTTATTCCAAATATGTGCACCGCAATTTATTTCTGTACAAAAATATTCATTGAAACAATTAAAGTTAAGGAGATCGAGTCGACGAATCTCGATATCTCAGGAATTTTGAAAATCATTTGAATGTAGAAAATTTCAAATTGTAGTCTCATTTTTCTTTTTTATTGAAATTTTCATAATTCTTAATTGAAAATCGTGAAAAATTTTTGGAGCGAAATTTAAAACTAATCATTTTATGTACTACCATTAAAAAATTCAATAACTATATAATCTTCAGTTTTTAATTACTATTAATCATAACAATTTTAAATTAATCAATTATTACTATTTGCAATCACTAAATTCTAAGGATATCACGTTTTATCTCCATGGCATTACTGAATAAAGTATATTTATATTGTAATAATCCTATATTGCTCTACTGAGTTTATAAAAATAAGAAAATTACTTTTTTGATATTTTAAAAAAAGTACTTGAAAAGCAAGAATATTTTTAACTATTTTCGTATTGGGGGCAAAGGTAAATAATAAAGTTGAAAAATCATTAGTAATATATTTTGTTTAAGAGAATTCTTTTGATTCATTAAATAAATTACATGCAATAATATTTTTTTAATTTAGTTATAATTAAAGTAATACCATTAACTTATCGTTTTTGTATGCTATTTGCTTGTATTATTCCATATAAGAAAAATTTAACAAATTAATGAAATTTCATTTAAAAGGCATTCTAGACTTAGATTTTACTTTGTATAATTATACCAGGAGTACATATTATTTCACATGCTAAATAATAAATAGTTAAATATTAAATTATTCTTATTTAAATTGATCACTTATTATCTATGATTCTGCATAGTGAATCTTTCAATGATATGAGACTGTGAAAAAAAATTTGACACTCATTCCTTTTGCCTTTATAAGAGTCTGTTTCACAAATGATAGTTATAAAGTGTAAAAGAAGAGAAAAATAAAGACTCACCAACCCGACACAAATATATATGCTTAAATGAATTTCTTCCTTCATTTGAGAATGATCTTAACTACCAAGTCTCAAAGAAATGAATAAACCTAACATCAAAAAAATTAAGACCCTTTATAATCGTATGAGTTAATTACCATTTTATGGTTTATTGATTTATTATTATGTTTATTTATTATGTTATGATTTGTAAATTTATCATTTTATGATTATCTTGTTTACAAGAATATATATTAAATTTCAAAAGTTTACCCTGTGAGAAAATATTTGTAGAAACTAGTAAACATTATTTAAATACTAGTGTAACAAATGAAATATTAAAATCACATTATAAATAACACAAATGTTGTGAATTATTTTATTAAATATTTAAAAAGGTAAAAGTAGGACAAATTCAGCCAGAAAAAGAATAATAAAAATAAAAAATTCCTAATTAGAATAATATCATTTTTTCAAATACAATATTTGTCTAAAGTTATATTAATTTTGGCATCAATTAACGAAGAAATCAAAAAAGATTAATTTCTATAAATTATATGTTAGCCCTAATAAATTGGCAGTATATTGTATAGTATTGGCAATGTATTGTATTGGCAATTTTATTGTATAAAAGCATTGAAAACAGTATATATATATAAATCAGTATTTATATATATATACTGTTTTCAATGCTTTTATGCAATAAAAAGTAAGTTATAAGTCAATAAAATGAATCTAAAACTTTCTTGTAACTTACATTAAGGAAAAATTTCGCTTATTATATTTCATTTTGTTACTACCCTGTATAGAAATTATATACGTGCACATTAATTTATCTATGTCAAACTATTACATGCTCAGAATAGTTTACGTTAGTTCATAATTATATTTTAATCGAATAATATCAAATTTCCTTCAAGATATTTGAAGACTTATAATTATAGGTCATAGAAACTTTAAATAGAAATTCGAAACAAACTTTCAAATGGGGAATATTCGCAAATTTCATATATATTTGACTGATTTGTTGTAAGCGTTAATTTTTAAGAATGCAATATTTTTCTAATAATTTTATTTAAAAATTAATAAGCCTTTTAAACCTGTATATTATTAACTTGAATTTGTTAAACAATGTAAATAGAACAATTTTTAAATAGCTGTGTACTTATCTGCTTTAGTAAACTTTCATAGAATTATTTTACATGGTAAAAACTGACTACATAATCATTTTAACAAGACAAACAACAAATCTTTTCATATTGCTAAAAGATTAAAATCATATAATTGTTAATATAAGTAAGATAAAATTCATATAGTTTAGTTGTTAATATCAATTTATTTTCAAAGAACTGTTCGACGAAATATGTTTATCCTTAAAAAAGTAAATATTTGCAAAAAGCATTAAATACTTGTGTATATATTTGTCGTTCGTTTGTATGACTCTATTTGCCTTGGCATTGGAATAAAAAAAGAACGAATACTTTTTAAGAAACTGGCTTTCATTCAAAAATCATTTGTTTAAATTCAATTTCCAAGCGAATTTGGCTTTATGAAACAAATTTTCTTTTCCGCGAATTAGAGCTATCTAGAAATAAAAATATAGTATCTATAAAAGGCTTATTTCTCTCACAAAACTTTTCTCTTAACCCACGGAAATATGTGTTAGTTCTCCTATTCCCTTATATCTGTATGACAAAACTTATTTTCTTTTGATAACTTGGAATGAACGCATGGTTGAAATGTTATGAGGAATACCGCAAAACAATTTATCAACAATGCTGAAGATTTTTTTTTTGCCATGTCCTAAAAAAAAGAGCGATATGGCTAGAAAATGGAAGAATTATTCAACTATCTTAGATCGTCTTGGATCGTGTGATTTGCGATTAAAGCAATCCATTTGGGCATCTTGGCACAGTTACAAATTGTCCTTGGAAAACCCCGCTGGACTTGGTGCAAAGATGAAATACGATATATCCCTTCTTTTAAAATGTGGTCCGTAATAAGAAAAATATAGGATATTTCTACCATTTTCAGGCTTTGGATTTCTTAAAAGGTTTCTATAATTCAAAATGAGAAAACTAAAAATATTCTTAATGGCTTAGGTCATTTCTATGTTAGTACTGCAATTTTTTCATGGTTCATTTTTTCTTTTACAAAAGCTCTGAATCTAGATTTGGAAGCTGTAATTAAACAGGGAATGTGACCTGGTTTTTATGAAAAGCTTTTTAGAAAAAAAATTAAATTATGAATAGCATTTTTACATTATTATATAGAAAATGCTTGTTTCTCATAAAATTATGGAATAAAAAACAACAAAATCATTCATTTTACACTTAAATAACAAAATAGATTACGTAAAATAATTAAGATCCATATTGGACAACAAGTAAAATGTATTGATCAAACGCATCAAATTTAGCCTTTATTTTACTTTGGAAAACTTTCTAGATTGATAAAAGTTTTGATTATGCAACGAGAAAGCAATGATAGTAATTCGTGATTTAGCAAAAAGTGATCATCATCACAAATTATTTGCACTTTAAAAGTAATTAAGAAAACAATTCTTTGAAGCAGAAATTTGAAAACCATTACAGGAAAACTAACTTTGATTTAGTAATTTGATCATAAATTGTTTTTTTTTTTTTTTCTTACTTGTAGGACTATACTGGATTATTATGGCTAAAACGTATTAGGAACTTCAAAAACCGAAATGCGGTACAAAATTATTTACCATTTAATAAAAGTGGTTAAAGATATTAGTACATTTTAGTTATTTAAGAACTATGAGAATTTTCATGACGATGTAAAAGTGTTTTTTTTATCTTACTATTAATCTAAAGACTATATTACTTTGTTTACTGAGAATGTTTAATTACACAGAAGAAAAACTTGATATATATTACATAAGAACAATAGATAAAAAATGCTACAACCCATGTTGATTTCTAAGTGATTAAACATTTTTTCATTTAGATTTATAGTAATTTTCTTAAGTTTATATCATAGTAAAATATTCTGCTGTTAATATACAACAGTATCTTAATAATCTATTTGAAAACACTGATAAAAAAAATTTCCTCCTTTATCAAGTATTATAACTAAAAAAATCAAATGTTGAAGCTAATGTTTCCTTTAAATATACATATTTCTCCAGATGAAGGATATTTAGAAGTTATTTATAATACACCACTACCTTAATATCATCAATCCTCTATATTATCATATTAAGAAATATCAGGTCCTTATAAACACGCCAAAAATTAAATTAATCCAGAACTTTACTATGATTTTCATTTCAATTATTTTCTTTTCATTTAAGATGATGACAAAATATTTGGAAACATTTCCCTTAGTTAATTATCTATAGCACTTGTGCTTTCTCCCCTAACATTGTAATCATTGAAATAAGATAATCATTTTGTCACCACAAACACACACAAATATAGTTTCATTTATCAATTTGTATTTGACATTTATGTTAATTATTCAATGTAATGAAGCAGAGAATTTTTTTTTACTCATTTAATGAAAATTTACTGATTTCGGCATTGAAATTTAAATTATTTTGTCACCAAATGTCGTTTTATTTATCAAATTATCTTTAATATTTACATTATACAGCAGATTTTAATGAAATAGAAAATTTCATTCATTTAATGAAAATGTTCTGATATCAACATTAGAATTTTTTCTAGTTTTCTTAAAGAATTACTTGAAGGAAAAATCATAAAAATAATGGTAAGGAATAACACTTTTCTGATGTCTAGAAGGTAAAAGATTCTTATATCTGACCTAGATAACAAAAGAAAGGTCTCAATATGAGGATTCATGTAGGTTAATAATTCTCAATATCTAATGTCCTTCCATTGGTGTAGTGTGGTGTGGAAATTATGAGTAGTATCTGTTGGGTAGTATTTTTCTTAATTTAGAAACAAAGGCCAAGCAAAACACCAGGCAGAGCGGTGTCATTTTACTTGGAAAATATTCCGACTATATCCTATGTAACGTGCTACATTGACCTTTAGTGAATAAGATTACTTTTCAATTAAGTTAGGATTTGAACTCACTACTTTGTGGCAACCAGAACACTACGCCCTCTATTTATTTAAGATTTTCATTCGGTATAAATAAACAGCTAGAACTGCATGTCAATAACCTAACCGTTATTAAATAAAATACGTATATGTCATTTTTACGAACCGTGCAAATTATTCAAAAATAAATAAATTCCATTCACATATATTCAACTATTCAAAATGGACAGTTTAAAAACAATGCACAAATTCAATAATATCCAATCGAAATAAATTCATCTGGAAAATTATTAATCCTGAAAAAATAATTCCCCGTGAATTTATTCTTTCCATTGAAGAAAATAACATTTACAAAGTCCATTTCTTAAAATACAGCTAATAATAAAAATTCCTAATAATATATAAACTCTGAATTACAAACACGTATTTTCTGAAAAGAAGCAAAAATGAGAAAAGCAATTTCCTGAGTATCTCAAAGCAGTATTTGCGCAACAGACTCCATTTAAATAGACTTATTTGTGTTTCCATAAAAGTAATCTTGTATAGGCAATTGCGTAACATCCTTTTATCAGACTTTGAAAAGCCTCAGTAACATTTTTCTATTCACTTTTCAAAGTTTCGTTTCTTTTTCTTAATGAACTTAATTTAAAGCGTTTCGAATTATGATATTTTCTATAGAGATTGGAAGCAATATAATAAATAAATGCAACAAACTTATTTGAATAAATGAAAATTCAATGGTATGTTATGCATTATTGGTTTTATGTAATAATGTTGTTGATAGATATATAGATTGGAAGCAATATAATAAATAAATGCAATAAACTTATTTGAATAAATGAAAATTCAATGGTATGTTATGCATTATTGGTTTTATGTAATAAACCAACATTTTTATGTCACTGAGCAATTATTAAGTTAAATAAATCTGTGTTACATAGAGAATGATTAAAGTTGAAACAAAAGAGTACTATTTGTCTGCAGTTATTCAACTATCCAACAAAATCTGGATATTTATTAAGAAGAAATGTTTTTTTAAAATAATATGAAATATAATAGTTGGAGTATTATTTCAAAAAAACTTTTTCATTGTATAATTGATAGATAAATCTCATTAAATTTATTTTCCACATTTAATTCAACTTTCTCTGAATAATTGATTAAAAATTAACATAATTTAATTAATTGAAAGTTTATTTTCTCATAAAATAACTAATGGAACTTAACTTCATTGTAAAAAGTGTATTAAATCTATTTGCTGTGAATTATTGCAAGAGAATTATATTTGTTTTCCTATTGCCTATAACTAATACTTCTAATTCCTATATGCAATATAAAGGTCATTTCAGCAAATTGAGCAAATGATACAAATCAATGTATTGGCAATTATAATTTAGCAAATATTTTCCGTTTGCTGAATTGTGCAGTAATATGCGTTGTAATACCTGCAGTAATACAGTGCAGTAATTGATTCACGATAATGAAAAATTTAGTATTTGTTGTGAGATAACTATGTATGAAATGTGACAAAAACTTTACCGATGCCACAGAGTTTTCACGTGTCAGAACAATGGAAAATCTAAAGCATTTACCAACCAAATTTCTTCTAAAA
>JAPDSC010145984.1:385479-420220 GCA_026290005.1 Latrodectus geometricus | reverse complement strand
ACAGAAAATTTTAAATGTATACGTAAATGACAAAGATATTTTGAGTCATTTATTTTAAGTTTTGATAGTGGATTTTGATCATTTGCTATATAAACACGATTCTTAATTGAAGTTTTGATTTTTTTTTTTTTTTTTTTTTTTTTTGTTATATGAATAAACCCTTAAATAATTCAAAGTTTTTTCTAGTATGTTTTGAATATTGTACACTATTAACTTTAGATAAGTTAGTAATTAAATTCTCATCAATATTTTTAAAATTTAATTAGTTCTTTTGCACTATTATAAATTTATGCTAAATAGTGATTTTCATGTGTTATACTTTAATTTAAAATATGGGTAAAAAATTTTATTATTTTTATTTTATTAAATAAGTAATTTTAATTTCATAAATATTTTTAAAATATATTTGTTAATAGTAGTATTAATTAGCCATCACTTGTTGGAAATTAATGATATTAGTGCAAGAGGAGAAAACTATTGTTAAAAAAATGGAATGGGTGAAAGAATGATGAGATTTAAATGCAAATTGAAAGAATGATGATCAGAAAAGAATGATTTCTTAACAAATAATAATTATATCCATACTTATATCAAATTGTATGCATATTATTCCAAAATTTAAAAAAGAAATTATGTTAAAGAAAGACATTTGAATTAAAAAAGATTAAATTATGTATATCTACCGTCGTAACGAAAAAAGGTTCTTTGAATATTTCTTATACGGGTGAATTAATCCTAGGATTATACTCTTGTATTGTATTTTCTGCATCTATTTTTACAATTACTTCTTCAAATTTTTATGCACATTTATTGTTAACGATAAAATTATAATTAAAGAAACTAACATCTAATTAAATGAATTTAACTTGATTATAAATTTTTTAAAGAATTTATTTTCATTTGGAATCATTCTTTTCATATTCTTAAAATGTAAAATTAATTTAAATTACATTAAAATAGATATAATAGAGCATATTCTCAAAATATATTTATATAAAAACATTTCATATTGAAAATAATTATTCAACTTTAAGAACTATTTATTAATTCATTTTTCTGAAGTAAGAAATTTCTGAATATGAAATTAAAATTACTTTAATTTAACTATCGAAGATAAAACTAACGATTTAATTCAGTGTTTGTTGCTTATTATTTTAAGATAAAAATTATTTATACAAAATTCAAATTTATATCAAATATTCTTAATAAAAACAAACCGTAAATCAAAATAAATATCATCTAAAAATTAATTTCACTGTTTAATCTATGCGTCAGCAAGTAATAAAGATGAGAAAAATTTTCTCGCAAAGTTGAAGAAAAACGAAGAAAATACCTAGTCTCTACTTCTTTATAAAACTTAACAAAATGACTTTTAATTTAAATTCTTGTGTTACATAGAGTGGCGCCATCTATTTTCATACATTATAGATATTATCGAAAAATTTAAATCACATTAAAAAAGAATTGCATACATTAAGACCATTTAATAAAAATTAAAAAGAAAATTTTCTGTCATTCATTTCATTATCAAATTTTCTTTCAGGAAAAATAAATATTTCTGCAAGGAACATTATAATATTTTTTTTTTAAATCATTCTGTTAAATAATATACATCTTCGGTAAGAAATAAATATAATTTCTACGGTTATATATTCCAACCTTGTTTATGTTTATGATAATCAAATTTATTATGTTCAGAGATATTGATAGTTCCTTAAAAAGTCACTTTATTTTTAGAGAAAACTATTGTTTAACCAGTCTTAGTGTTTATGTATTACAATGAGCTTTCTTATTTTTCATTTATTTAATAAAATGTATAGTGCTGTCATCTAAGAACTAATACTAGAACCTTATCATTCTATGATAAATTTATTAATTTAAATGAATATAAGTTTATTTTATTTATTTATTTATTTCAATATTTTTATATTATAAGTTTTTTTATTTATTCATTTTTTATTTAATACGTTTATATAAATAAATTTTGAAATATTATACTTAGTTTATTAAAGTTAAATGACTATTGAATTCATGTAAATTGATTGACATCAAATTTTAATGTTGTAATGCATACATACTTTTATACAAAACATTTTTTTTTAAAAAAAAATTTTCAGCTTCAACATATTTTAGAACATAAACATTAGTAAAAAATATTATATCATATACTGTGTTGGATTTATCATGTAATAATGTTGCATATTGAATTCTAACTACCAGATAATTACATATATACTCTTAAATGAAAAAATAAAATTTCCCAGATTCAATATTATCTTAATCAGCAACGTATCTATAAAATCAAGTTTATTAGAAAAACACATAAAAAATTTATCAAACAAATAAAAAATATTTCCCAAGAAATTGCTGAAAAAATTTTTAATAAGTTTTTTTTGTTTTTTATTGCAAATTGTGTTATATATTTATCCTAACAGTTTGAAAACACATAAAATATAAAATGAATTTCAAAAAAGTTATATATTTTTAACTTTGATTTGTTTATATTTTTCTTAATTTTTGTTTACTTTTTTAAATATAGTGCTTGAAATTATAAAGTGTTCCTTTCCTAAATACTGACGTCAGAATTTGATTACATTTATGCATGTTGTTTTGCAGTGAAATTTTGTTTAAAAATTTTGAAGAAATTCTTTTGCAACTAGAATATTAATTATAATTATTCTAATTCTTTCAGCATCTCAAAATATAAAATAAAATTTAGAGTCAAGGTATATCAATTTTAAAATTCAATGCAAGAATTTTAAAATAGAACTCAAATTCCAAGATGTGATTTGAATAATTATGCCAAAGAAAAAATTAAGCAAAACTGAACAGAATTGTAAATATATGAAATGGAGCTATAAGCAAAAACAGGTGAACAGAATTTTAATTTGAGATATTTTTATTAATTAAATAAATTGAAGAATTATTATTAATGCATCGACATAAAATTAATGGAAACAGTTTTATCAAAATAGAATTTAACGAAAACGAGCGTTAATTATCTTCTGAAACTTTAATTTTATCTGATTTTTAAAACTGTATTGATATTTATTTTTTATAATAGACGTAAATACTATTACTCAAATGCATGTTTTAAGAAATAAATCTAGCAGACTATTAAATTTTCCTTAAATCTTTTGTATCAAAAATTTGAATTTTCTGTATCTGTGAACATAAAATAAATTCTAATTAATTCAGAAATTTAATCTCTTAGAATTGCTTGAAAACAAGTTGTTAAATGCACTTCTTGAAAATTATTTGGCAACTTCAAGAGATATTATTTTTTTTTCTGTACACAATATTTAGCTTATGAAATATTTATGGTTTCATAATAAATATGAAATATTTATATTTATATATTATGAAAACATAAATATGAAATATTTATGGTTTCATAATATTTCATTTAATTATTATGTATATATATCATGCGTTATTATTATTTTATGAAAGTAATTAAGCTTGGCTCTTTTGTAAAGCTGATTTGGCTCTTGTGAAAGTTTTGGCATAATTAAATTCAGATTGATCAGATATCAAAAAAATATTTGTTTTCATGAATGAATGAATACTCCTGCTGAATACATGCATCCAACAAATGTATATGATTCTAGTAGCGGAAATGTAAACAAGAATATAAAGTTACGGAACACCTGCTTTGACTCTTTGTTACAATTGTTATCATAACTCTTGTGCCGAACTCAAAATAAGGTAAATATGTGAACGGGTATTACCAAACACTAATGAATTTATATAAGCCTTAAAAATAAATAGATTAAGGCATAACTTTATGACATTTTAAAGTTTTCTTCAAGTTATTACAAAAAAAATAAAGAAAATCACCATAACTCTTTATAATATTAAATGAAATTCTCTATTAAACAATCGACAGTTGCCAAAATGAAAGTAGTTAAAATATTTCGAACTCCTGCAACATATTTTCAACTATTTAATATCAGTAATAGAATAAAAAGTGTCTAAACAATGTAAAATAATTTTTTAAATGACTTAAATTCAAAAGTCTAATTTCATTTGTTCATTGAATTTTAATAAAGACTACAACTTTTAAGATGTAATCACTTGCAACAATAATATGATTTAAGAATATCAAGAACCAGGCCATTTATCTAATGAAATTCCATATAAATGTAAGTTAAACTATAGAAAAATAATGGTATATGGGGAAAACTGAGAAACAGTTCAGATTGTGATACTTTATAGCGTTTTATGAGGGCGCTATAAGTCATTTTAGCACATGTGTAAAATTCCGCCAATCACAAAAAATTGAGGAAAAAAACACGAGTTTTTGCTAATAATAGATATTTATTTATCAAATACAATTAGCCATCACCAAAATTTTATTCTGTTTAGGTTTTCCATTTAAATAATTTTTCTAATGCTTTTATAAATAATGAATTTAAAGTTTAGTTTATTATCCGTACCACAAATAATTGCATATTCTAAAACATTAATTGAACATTTTTTTTTTAAAAAATTAAGTTTTAATTTTTATTATGGACTGGAGAACAATTCAAAGTAATTTCAACTCATCGGAATTCAGCTCCAGTTTTCTGATCGACGTGATTTTACAGTTGTACCACCATTTAATGTTATGTCTTAGAGCAGTCTGCTATCAGATAAGATGTAAATGTTATGCAGTTTCTTCAGAATATTGTTGTTCCTTATTAACATGTAATGATTAGAAGAATTCCTTTCGAGATTTAAAAAATTTTCTAAAACTCCCATATACTTAAATCCATGTTTACATTTACTTAACCTATTCAAACAAATGGGGGAAGTAAAACCACAGCCAAATATTCCTAACTAATAAATGAATGAAATATATTCGTTGGCACTCGCCAGGATGCCAAATTTATGATTCAAGAGAGTTCCTGCTTCCGACTGAGCGACCAACCACGTCGCTATCTTGAAATACCATTCATACGTTAGGAAGCGACGAAGAATTTCTCAATGTTATTCTTAGAGTGTCATCAGATTAGAAATTTTAGAATCACTCCGGGAGGGACATTGTGTGTGTATGTACGTGCACGAAAATAGATGTGAACATTGCTTTTGACGTCATCAGGCTTTCAGTTATCAGCTGTGTTCTTACGCAAATTTTAGTAGTTAAGAGAAGATGGCTAAAATTTTAAAATTCAAATTATAAAAATATGTACCTATCTTCCAATGGTTTAATATCTCTAATACCTAGCGATTGGGAATTGAAATTAAGAAATAAACTAACTAAATGAAAACTTCATAATCAGATTTTATTTCAAATAATGAGAATAATGAATAAATAATTTTAAGAAATTATCATTTTATAAAAATTAATAAATCTTCCTGAAATTAAAAAAATATTTGGCAGTAATTTTGTTTCTGATTGATTTTTTTTTATTCACAAAAAGGCAACGTTTCTTTTCATTTTTCAGAATTTGTCAGGAAAATATTAATTTAAATTTTGATAAACATTTTAACATATGAATATTAGTTTAATAAAGTTAAAAGTGACAAAATACTGAGAAAATAAATTATTGAATGCTTTTTAGACTACAAATAAAATCTAAGATTTGAATTAGAATCATCAACGAAAAAACATATAATTACAAACAAAAACACATTTTAAAATCGTCAACAAAATATATATTTTCAACTGTGTATGTTATTCTCCTAAAAT
The DNA here is from genome assembly GCA_026290005.1 of Latrodectus geometricus. Classification (NCBI taxonomy): domain Eukaryota; kingdom Metazoa; phylum Arthropoda; class Arachnida; order Araneae; family Theridiidae; genus Latrodectus; species Latrodectus geometricus. The sequence goes on along the minus strand of JAPDSC010145984.1, from coordinate 414,546 downwards.
TTTTCTTTTTTCTCCAACAAATTTGTGTATGCTGTTAATTTTATTATAACTTCGAATTCAATTTAGCCACGTATTCAAAATTGAAAATTACCAAAATAAGGCATATAGCTAACAACAGACTAAATACTATAAAAAGGACTTACAGAATTAATATAATGTTTATTTCAAATAACTTCATAATAGATACTGAAAATAGAACTGATATTAGCAAATACATATCATAACGTCAAGTCGAAAATCACAAGGAAATTCATTTGACATATAAAGCATTGAAAGAGAGCCAGTAATATTTCCATCAGCAAAAACGTAATTCATAAAAGTTTTATTTATGATTTTGCATATTTTCTCTATATTACAATCATCAAATGAACTAAAATACCTATATACAAGTTAAATAAAAGACTAGATTTAGGCAAAAAAATAATAACGTGTTATTAAGAGTAACATAGATTATACTTGATGATCATAGATGATACTCTTGATTGTTAGTTCAACGACGTTGAACTAACGATCAACGTCGTTTAGTTGATCATTATTTAAACTTTAAGGAATATTGTTTTGTAATTGGACTCCCTCTCATTGTTATACGTATGGACATACAATAGCTAATTTTCTTTTTCAAAAAGGATTGAAAGCATTGCAATTATTACACAGAGATATTTCTTATATTTTAACGAAAAATTATAAATGCTTTGGATATAGCTATCAAAATAAGCTGGTCAGACACTAGAGTTTAATAAACAGCACATGGTTACTATAAGAAGACTTGAAATTGTTCATGATTACATTGATAATTATTTTAAAAATTTTAAATTGTTTTATACAAGATTATTCAGGTGTTCCATTTGAATCCAGCAATTTATATTATAATACAGAAACAATCTGTGGTTGAGAGGTAAGGAATTCGAAGCAAGGGTAATTTACAAAAAAGTTGATAGTTGAACTGGCTTAAACGCAAAAGTAAACAAACTCTGAAATAACATTCGTATAAATTTAGTAATTTATTAAATAAGTTATATCTACTAAAAGAATTTATTCGATGATTTCAACGTAGCCTATATTTAAAATCATCTATTGCCCTTCAAGAAAATGAGTAGAAAATGTCTAGAGGAAATGGACATATTTAATGAAATACAAAAAAACAAGTATTTAACAATGAGATGCTGCCGGTTAAAATATATAAAAATGATATTTAGCACCAAAAAGGATTAATTTCAGCTATGCATTGAAAGCTAATACTTAGAACAAAGAGCGAGTTTAGTTTGATTTACCTTCTTCCTTCATAATCTTTCCTACATCAGAGTCAAGACAAATGTATTATTTGAAAACATAAGCAACTGAAACTAATATTTTTTAATAATTTCCTTTCATTTTCATATGATTATAACAGTCAATTTATTAAATCATTAAAAGATAAAATTAAGATAATCCTCCATTTTCTTTTTTTTTTTAACATTGGCAGTTTCAAATATACTCATTTAATTACTTATAGTTGCAATCTTTTGAAATCCTTACTTTATAATTTTGTATTCATTGATTATATATATATATATATATATATATATATATATATATATATATATATATATATATATATAAATAGCATACTATTTTAAAATTTAGTAATCTAACATCACACAAAATTAAGCGATTATCCAAGTAAAAGCCCTAGTAATCAATGAATAATTTTTTGGCTCTGCCAAAGCATTTGTACGAACAAATGTACACGGGTTATTTGATCATTATAGTTTACACTGGTACACATTGAGAGATATTTTTAAAATATTGCATGTTTATTACATTGAATTTTAAAATTTGGCAATCACAGGTTGGAAATTGTCCAAAAATTATTATGTCCTTAAAGGTAAAATATTTAGGTTTTCTATATAAATAAAATATTGATATTAAAAGAATCTCAATACAACACTTATAATTAAAATAGTTTGAAAGGTTATTAATTTAAATTAATATGAAATTTTGACAAATAAAGCAGTTCTGATTGTCTTATTCTGACAAAATATCATATTCTGATTCTTAAGAGAATGTCATTTAAAATTTATTCAAATCATTAAATTTTCTAGAAACGATTTATCGACCAGTCACTATAATAGGTCATGTTGTCTTCATAATTATTTGAACGAGTTCCAGAATTACACAGCATCTCACAGAGACCAAAAATAAAATGTATTACCAGATTAATATCTTTAGAAAATTATTCGTAATTGTCTTGACATATCAAATAATCTGCTCATAATTAAAAAAAAAGTGTATATTGGAAATGATGTCAACTGAAAATTTTTGAAGGTAATATCCGTTTGGTAGGTGGGAAATATATTGTAAGATTTTCCCCACATAGTTATAGTTTGGGAAAAACCTGTAATAAAACATTTTTAAGAATAGATGAAGACATTTATTTGCCATGATATGGTTTTAATTATTGACTGTTAATTGATGTTTTCGTGAATGCTTTTACAGTAATATAACAAGAAAATTTTAAACTCAAGCGTGCTTTATCAGTTTCTCTCCTTTTCAGTCGATTTCACAAAAGTTAATTATTTAAAACTAATTCTTATTAATTATTTAAACGTAGTCTGAGAATGGAAAATATTTCTTAGAAACGAATCCCAAAAAGATCATTAGTAAAAGTTTAAAAATAGAATAGTTATTCTGTCTAGATAGATTACAAAAGTTATTTTTGTGAAACCATATTATATTTAAAGAAAAAATTAAATGCGATTGTAAGTAATAATTCGCAAAATATTCTTTAGTATCTATCCATTAAATAATTCTAGGCTCTTTCAAAAAAAAAAAGTGCGAAAAAATTTATAATTATTTAATGGAAAAAAAAAAAAAGAAAGAAAAAAAGAATTTTTTTTTTTTTTTAAAAAAAAGACGAAAGTGTTGAAAATTTTACAGTATTAAACCAAAATATACGTGTAAACCCAATATCACGTATTTAAAGCAGAATATGTACATAATTAATAAAGCGGAAATATTGATATAGAATATTTATCTTCCATTAAATGAATATTATTTTGTTTCAAAGCCCAACACACATATTTTTTGAGTAAGCTTTTCTCATATAATGTTTTCATAACAAGTTTTATTTCTTAGAAAAATCATAAAAACAATCTCATGAAATTGTCATATTCCTTACAATATCTACTGGATTCAAAAAACATTTTGTCCCATTAAACTCAATTAATAAAAGTTTTTGCATTAAGACAAAATAGATTTTTTATTTTATGTAAAAATAATCTTTTGGCATAATTTTTTGGCGAAATGTTTTTGTTTTTAAACAAAATAAAGTAGATTTATTTTGTCTAAAAACGAATACAGTTTTGCCTAGAAAGTATACAAAAATTTAACATATTATTAACTTTTAGAAATAAAGTCACGAATAAGAACATCTAATTTTGTTATTTTAAGTATAATAAAAATCTACTTTTATTAATATATAATTTCGAATTTTTTTGTACTTTGACAGTTTTATCATAATTGGAAATAATTTAAAATCTGTATTTGGACAAATCAAAAATGAAAATTACCCCAGTTAAAAATACTTCTTTTCTAACATTTTATGCATAGTTACAATTTTAAATATTTGAAAATTTTTTTTAATAATCTTTATGAGTACAGCATATTAGCAACTAAGTAAAGTTTTCTATTGGTTAAAATTTATTGCATTTTAACTCAATATAAACAAGAAACAGGATTTAATCTAAATAAATATTTTATTGTTCTCTTTGATAAATGTAATTTAATGTAAAATTCTTTTTCATAAATATAATTCAATGTATAAAATAAGAAATAAATTTAAATTAATTTTTCCATTATTTGACGCAATTGATTAAACATTTTATGCAACCTCATTAAAGCGTTACATTAATCTCTTTTGTTACTTTTCACGTTATTGTTCTATGATGTGGGGTTGTAACACGATAACACACGGGATATCGGTGATAAAAATGCACCTGAAGTGATAAAAATTATGATTTATAAAAGGATAAATTTAATATATAGATTTCTATAAAGATTTGTAATCAAAAGAAAATCGGTTAATTTCAGAAATTAAATTATGCATTGTTATTATATAGTACAATGCCATAGAATTTTGGTAATTTGAATACTAAACATATTTAAATAACAATTCAATCTTCATATGAATTTAAGGGATATTGAATAGTAAAAAGGAGAAATAATAAAAAGTAATAAAAGCTTGATAAAAGCAATTTTCTTAATTTAATAACAAGGATAAGCAAATTGTTTGTTTTATATTTCTTCAAATTTAAATATATAATTGGTTACATTTGGTTACATATTAGAAAATAATCCATTGTTATGAATATAATACTAAAAATAATGTTACAAAATGAATGCTATAAAATTACTTAATACCAATTGTATTTTTAACTTAACTTTTCGATTTCAAATGTTTAATTAACAAAATCTAACTTACAATACCAAATTATTGTCATAAAATTTTGAATTCATTGATATCTTTTAACATTTTTGTTCTTACAAATTGTTTAATTCAATTTTATTTTTATAAGGAAAACCAAGCATCTTCATTATACTTATTTTTTATTTATTTATTTATTTTTTAAATATTATTCTTCGTATTGAACTTTGGTAAGTGTTTTAAGGGAATTAAATCATTCTAAAAATAAGTTATTTTTAAAGCTTTTTAATTCTTTTAAAACTTTATGAAAACATTTATTTTTCCTGTAATTATGTTATGAGTAAAATCAAAATCGGGGAAACAATTTTTTCCTGTTAGGTACTAAGATTATAAATAAAAATTTAGAATTCTAATTTTGTAAAACTCTATAAATATGGACTCAAATGAAGGAAGGAATTTTTTGTTAATCGCTCTTTTTTTTCTTTAATACATCATAGCACAGTCGTTTGAACACAAAGATTTTTATATGATTTTATTTCAACGGACATATGCAGCTTAGATTTAGTTTCTAGTTCATTATTCAAAATCATTCATTCAAAATTTGCGCGATTTAATTTTTTCACTTTTTGCAAAATAAGAGATATTTTATTTCTAACTCATTGTTTTATTTGAGGTAAAACTGAGTGCTTAATTTTTCTTCTTTAAACTAAATGTTCATAAAAAATTGAATCTGAAAAAGTATTAAGTAATTTTTAAAATCTGCAATGATGGAAATTTGGAAAATGATTTAAGTTCAAATCGCGTCTATAATTACCTATGCCTGATTCTTACACTTATGCAAATTACATATTCTAGCATTCATATTTAAATTATTTGACATCAACTGCTGTCTTATAATTAAGGCAGGGGAATTAGAATTAAAGTGGTATAATGATCTGTATACACAAGTTGAAAGATTATTGAGAAGAGAAAGAACATCAAATAATTTGATTTTTATATTCTATGTCATTAACCTGTATTATTTATGAGAAATTATCTGCATCTATATTATATAAAGCAAATTAACTGTTTTTATTAATTATAACATACATTATATATTTCATTATTAATTCCATCAATCAGTATAATATAGATTAATATTATTTTCAAAATTATAAACTGAAGACTTGATTTGTATAATTATTTTTTCTTTATAAATATTTAGGGTATATGCAAAGAAATAATAGTATAGCTGTATTTAATGTTATTATTCATTCATAAGAAGTAAGGTCAATATTTTTGATAATCATTATTAATATTGTATTTGCATAAATGTAATAAACAATTATTTTGTTAACTTTGATATTTATGAGAAGAAATTTATAATTTTATTGTGTTTTCGTTTTGAAACAAAATTTAGAGTTGTGTCTTAGCTCTATATTTCAATTTACAAATAACTCTATCCCACAATCAACCTATTTTTTTCTTCACCAATTGACATCATTTGATTGTTGTGTTGTATAATAAGTTCATTTCGTCAGTCTCTCAACACGCATATATTATGATCATTTGTTTCATTAAAAGTTGGTATCAGTATTATATTCATGTTTCAATGTGAAGGAATGATTGACAATAATCTGTAACTTTCTCTATAAATTTAATAATTGCGTTGATATTTCAGTAAAAAAAATATATATATTTCAGTTTATTTTTAGAAAATATGCTACATAGTCGTTATAAATAACATACTTTCAAAAACAATAACACAAAAAAAGAACTATGAAGTTTTTTCAGTTAATTATCTAAAAATGAGCAATTTATTGAGTAAAAGAGGGAAAAAAATTATAAGTATTGTGAATTTTTTTGATTAAACAAACTATGGTCATTATGGTCTTTTTTTTAACCTTGTATTAAAGCTGCAATATGCTTAAACCACTTTCTATCATGCATCTTTTGTGCTGATCAGTTCGAGCGATAATTGTTGCGTCAATAAACAAAAAAAGAAAAGGTTGATGAAGACCAAGAAATAAGTATATCTAACTTAAAAACTAGAAGATGTAAATTTAAATGAAGAAAATCAAGTTTAAATGCGTTCTTTTATGGCATCTTTATCTTTTAATTGAATGCTATGCTAATATTTTTCAAAAATCAATTCTATTCTTTTTTATCTAATTTCATTCACTATAATGAATACCAAAGAAATCTAACTCTGAATATAAAACTAGAGCTGTAATGGCCAAATTGTAACAATTCAACAAGCAAAAGGCTTGATGATTTTATCTAGTTCTCCTAAATCTAACTAATTATTGTCTAAGCGTAAGATGCGGAAAGATGTATGTACAGCCACAAATATTTTGGTTATTATTAACTATACTCAGCCATTATTATGGCAACTTCTATCAAACATCTTACATAAAAAAAAAATTTCTATGAAAACTCTCATCATACTGGGGCAATCATTAATTTAGAATTTAAATTAAAACCAAACTTGCTTATTTTATGGAAATGAGATATTTTATCATGCAGATAATATGGTACAGATGATAGCATTATAACCTAAATTAAGACAGAAGAAAATGACACCTGCAATTTACAAAATCGAAATCAGAATCCGAAAACTAAAGTTCCATGATCTCACAAGTGCTACTGAACTCCATAGGAATTGCTCGAAGCAAAACGTTTGTTTGCGTGCCAGTCAGGAACAATTGTTTCTTCTAGGGATGTAAGAAAAACCACTTACATTTTCCTCAATTAATTGCTACAGCTCATTGGCGTAGCTGTGAATACAGGTGAGAGTACTTCGTTTCGCATGCGTAGCCATTTGAAAAAAAAGAATACTACTCCTCACCCTTGGGAAGGTCGTCGACCGATTCATCTATAATTGGTCAATAACGTAAACTAGGCTAATTTGCTCAAAGAACTTCATTTCGAACTTTCTTAGGTGAGAAATCTCTTTCTTCAGATGAACCACTCATCTCTTTTAGAATTCAATTTGATTGATTTCGAATTGGTGAAAATAGCGGACTGCCTGGATTTCAAGTCCATGACATTTTTCTTTTCATTATTCTGCTCAATTTAATGGTTTTTTTCTGAATTTAGGCTACATTGAATTCTGTCCTAAATTAATCTTTAGATGTTTCTATGAATTGTGTCAAATTACTTTGTGAGATGTTTTTCAATTTTCGCTCCAGAGAATTTAATGTGTTTGTTAGAATTCATTATTGTAATAACTTATTTTAGATCTTGGAAAAAATTTGTTCATGCTACTTCTATTGTCAGAATATTGAAATTTTAAAGGTGGTAATTAAACATGTCTTTTAAATGTAATAATAAAACATGTCTTTTAAAGTGTAACAAATTTTTCAAAGTGCTATTTATTTAATTTCTGTAAAGATATGTTTAATTTATTTTCTTATTTTAATAAAATACTGAAAGTTAATAATTTACAAGGTGATATAGATAATATATTTTACCAAATCAGGAGTCAAATAAGTTTTTCAATATTTTTTATTCATATTTTAACTATACAATATTTAGAGTCTTATTTAAATTATATATGTGGAAAAAATAGTTCAAATATAATTTTCTATAAAGATAAATTGTTTGTAGTTAACATTTTGCATACAAAGACACTTTAAAATGAAAGAAACGATATTGACAATAACTGTAAAAAAGTAGGTAAGAATAATATTTGTTTAATTTGACGTTTAATGTTATTTCCTTTTTTTTTTTTTTTTTTTTTTTCGTCTTAGTGTTTTAGCTGCGATGGTTTTTAATTAAAATAACAGTAAAAGGGAATACCATGAACAAATTTTTAAAAAACTAAATGTGTTCTTTATTTCTTAAATAATACATTTGAAACTCATACATTTTTATCCACTTTTACCGAAAATATTTTATCTTCTGCAAAACTAATTGCTTACATATAGTATCCATACACTTTACTAAAAAAATTACCAAAATTATATCTAATAAGATAAAAGTAATGATACAAAATAATGAGTAATATCGATGGAAATACGAAAATAACGTAAAGTTTTTATTTTCATTCAGGTATTTATAAAAAGTCCCCACTCGCAAAATGAGTATTAAAAAAGTAGTTTAAAAAATTGATAAACATTTACTTTGAACTAGTAACATCAGGTGATAAATTTGAGAGAAAAACATGAAAAATCACAAATTAACAATGTAAAGTGTTAAAGGGCTATCGTAATCTAATGATAAGACAGTACTTTTCAGAATAAACGGTATCAGATTCAATTCCAGAAAATGTTGAACAAAGGAAATGTCTTTTTTCTGCAATGTTTACTTAAGTGGAAACTTGAAACTTTTCTAGGTTTCCTCTCTTAAGACACGAAAAAGTGGCCAACAGTTTATAAAATTCCTCTTAAGGAGAAAAATGTGATGGATGTTGAAATTACTTTCAGCAGCCTTTGGCTATTAGGCTATACACTACGCTGTGTCAAATATAAAACATATTGAACTTATTTATAAAATAACATTAGACTTTGATAATTTGTAAATCCTAAAAACGTAACTATGTGTCAAAAGCATTTTTTATAATGAATGTCTATATTCCCTATATTAGGAATATGAGAAAATGAAAGTTATGCATCATAATAACACAAACATGTTATAAAGAAACCTTCACTCGTATAACTTAAAATACTTGCTGTTAACTAAAGTTTAAACTGCAAATAATTAAAATATATGTATAATATTGTACAAACAAGTTACAAAATGAAAAACAGCTTTTAGCTGTAGACATGAATTAAAAAAAAGAGATTGGTATTTTTGAAATCCAAATTTAAATTTTAAAGAGTTATTTAATATATTGTTCTAAATTTAATCAAACTTTTTTTTCATAAAAGTGTCAATGAAAATAAAAAAAGTCATTTCACATAATTGTACCTTAACTTGAAAGGAAAATAAATTAGCCTTGTTCATACTATTCATAAAGTAATTTAAGAAATTTCATTCAATAAAAATGGCGAATATAGAAAAATTATTTGAAGCAGTAAGAAAAACTGAAAAGAGTTATTTAATTGCATAATTAATATAATTATGACACAAATTGGACTACTTGTTTTTTCAAAATGATAAAACTACCATAAAAATGTTTATTACTTTTTGGAATTAATTGATTGATGTATACAGTAGTCAACGATGTTAATTGTTTTATTGAATAATTTAAACATATAAATATATTAATATTTCTCTATAAAAGTAATTAAAATTCAGCACTTTGGTTAAATATATATTGTGTAAATTTAACTAATTATTTTAAATAGAGAATAAAAAAATTAAAAACAATTCTTTAGATCTTTCTGCTGTCCTGTGACATATCTGATAACTTAGTACACAACAGCGATATCCAACAGTCATATACAGTTAGATACCGCTGTTATGTACTAAAGTAAGAGTTTTACTTCACGAGGATATGCCAAATCCATTACGTTGACAAGCTTCCCAATAATTCCTCAGTTCGTAGTTCGAAACCCTTTCCTTTGTCATGGTATGAAAACATGAGAAACAAAAGAGAGCCAAAAAGTGCTCCTTCAAAATTCTGTATTCCTCAACAATACAAAATTCTGAAATGATTGGCTATGCGTATTCTAATTGGAAGGAAAAGACAAGTATCAAAAACTACTTAAAAAATAGAAAATGTTTATTCGTAATTTTTGGCTGGAATTGCCTTTTTTTATTCTGTAGAAAAATTTATTAGTTTTTACAAATAATTATAAACTTTATTGAAGTAAAAACAATGGAAAAGATAATTAATGAAATAAAGCAACGAATGAATCCAATTACTTAAAGGCTGTATCCATTGCAACTGTTTTTTCTTTCCTGATGGGGTTTTGTGTTTAATGACGTGTATCATTCCTTTTTTCATGTTTGGTTCTTTACGTCATGGGTAATTTCTGGAGCCATGTCCAGCACGGTACATGGCTATTATATCATTCACAGTTCGTTTCCCCGTCATCGATAAAATGGGGATTCCTAAGATGAAACCACATCGTGACCAGATTTCATGTTCTTTTTTAAAGCATTTGGCGACAGAATGCTTTGAGGTATCAGAAAAAGTGGTCAATTACTATGATTTTAATCCCTAAAAACAATCACATTAACGATCGCCATGAGTTCTGTACTAACCACAAATGAAGGTGTCAATGGCACTTTGATTATTTTGTTTGAGTATATCTTCATATTAGTATTTAATGAGATATATCTTTTTTGTTTTAATATTATTTGATTTACACTTATACTATACATCAATATATTGCATCACTTTAAGATTTTAGCCATATCTTGCATTAATGCTGTGAAAATTTACATTTTTCAGCTACTTTAATTCTTAAACGCTTATATATTTTTATTTAATCATAATTAAAATAATTTTCGAAGATTTATTTTCTAAAAAACAAAAATATTTTATTTCCGTGATAAGCAATAAAGGAAATATGCAAAAATTGAAAAAAAAATATTTATACTAAACCTATTTATTATGAAAATAATTTTTTTTTTTGGATAAACTATAGAATTTTTTTTATAAAATTTAGGTTTCTAAGAATAGACTATAAAATTACTGAGCTTACTCTGAGTACTTTAAATACATCTACTTCTGTTAGGAACCATTTGTCGTGAGATATGTGATAGGAATTTGAAATTATATAGATAAGTGTATGAAATGTATCGATTAATGTATCTAGAAAATCAATCCCAGTGCAAAAAAAAATGTATTTGTTTTGTGTTGGGATGATTGTAGATACATCACTTTTGTAATTACTATTGTAAATGCATCAAATTTTTAATTACAATTCTCATTGTTTATTAATATGCTTATATAATATCAATCTCCAATGTAAAACCAAAATTTAATAATGGAAATTTGAAGCTTGAACACTGGACTGGTAATGATAAATTAGAGTTGATTTTGTATTCACTTCACTAAAACTCAGTTTCAATTGCTAGTTTTGCCTATTTTGAAAAAAAAAAAGTTATTAGGGCATTTCAAAAATCATACTTCAAATAAAACAATTTGTACTTTTACATTAACTCAAAATACTTCAAAGAAAATGCAGACTATAGCTCAAAATGGATAAAAAAGGGTATTTTTAAAACTAATTGGGTATTCTTTAAATTTGAAAAATACTAATGATTAATCCATTATAAATTGGCTGATTAATAATCCTATTTTATGGACACTTTGTCTATTTGTAATGTTTTAATAAAATTTCTGTTATTCTGTTATCAATATAAGAATGCAATCAAATTATGTTATATAAATGTTTGGTTCCTTAAGCAAAAAGCTTTTCAAGAGCTAAAAGTCAAAATTACTAAAATTCAACAAAAGTCTAAAATTAGAAGGAAAGTCTTATAATAAAAAGGAAACTAATTTGAAGGAGTAATTTAGATTTCAAAGACATGTAAATTACTTTAGCCTTGAATTCATTCACCTTTTATGAGCAGCATGTATGCAAATAAAAAAGCTAATATAAAGAAAACATTCTTGAAACTAATGAACTTTTACAAGGACACTGAAGAAGTCAGTCTCCAGTGGTAATCAAACAGGAATGTTATCATGAATCAGCAGGGAGTATCCTTTTTACCATTTAATTTGTTTAATAATTTCTGATGAATATTAACTCTCTTATAATTATAGAGTGTGCAAAAGTACATTTTAAAAACTTAAATTCTTCTGTACACTCTGCATAGTTTTATGAAGGATCTTCATACAGTTTTCCTTAATCCATCTCTCTACCTATGAGTTGTCCAGCTAAAAAATGAATTATTAGTTCTCTTAAATCCAGTTCAACTGTTCTTGGGTTCGATGCCCTCATATGACATCGAAATTTGTTATGATTCGAAGTATATTTGAAATTATAGGTCCCGATAGATTTCACCATTGTATGCACAAGGTAACAATAGAAAAGTAAGTAAACCAACCTATAAACCTTTAATGTACCCTTCTTTCCTGAAATTATGTATTTAAATTATCATTAGGTATATACAAAAACCTAATGATAATTTAAATATTATTGATAATCTGTCAAACTTTTAATGCTCATATCTATATAAAATAATTATATTTTGATATAGAATTTATAAAATATATTCTTACACAAAATTAATGCCGTTAAAATGGAGAGAGCATTTTGGTTGTGTTACTTGTAGTACAGTTTTTTCTTCAATATAATTATCCTGATGCAAATAGTAAACGGTAAATATTATATAAGTACAAAGTGTAAATATAGAAAAATGTTGTTGTTGTACATCCCTGAGATTAGGGGAGCTAAATCAAGTCCATGAAACTGTGTACTCTGAAGAAGTCCAAAACTAAAAGGGGATTGTCAGTAAGGTCCTGCCTGGAGAGGCCCAAACAAACAAGAATGTATGTGTTCAGGAGAAGCCGCATCCAAAAATAATTGGTGTAGTCTTCAAATTGCTTAGACCTCCCAGAGAGCTTCATAGTTTTAAGGTGTAAATGCGGTTTGATCCTGTCTACTACATACAAGAACCAAAGAACTCCCTGGGCGACTGTTCCTATGCCATTGATAAACTGGAGAGGAGAGTTCTATGGTGTTAAATTAGTTCTTAGCTTTCAAAAAAATTTCCAAGTTAGTAAGAGATGATGAGGGTTCAATGGCATCACTATCAACCACCTTAGCTAGGTAAAATGTGACAAGGTACGGTTAAATAATAGGATCCAGTACATCATCAATTTCTCGTAGCTTTTAAAATTCAATATACAGGCTTGTAAGACTCTCTAAAACTTCACATCATTTAAAACTTTTCTCAGCCAAATGTTCAATATCTTTCTTATATTAATTGAACTTACTACATATGTATATCTTCTCTATACATTCCATATCTTCTATTTATATAAATAGAAGATATGGGATGTTTGCCTTTTTTCATACTTAATCCCGTCAAGAACCACTAAAAAAAACAAACTTATTATTTAAAGTAAAGAAATTTCTATTGATGTGCTTTTTAGTTTACATGATTGCATGCCCTGCTCAAAAATTCTTATCGGGAATAGAAAGTAAGTGAAGCATTCATATGCCATCACTCAATATATAGAACCCATTTTCCTTCTGTACATTGCCATTTCTGATACTGGAATTCTAGGAGCAAAAGAAATGAACATCTAAGCAGATACCGAGGAGACTATGTTTCTCATAAATTATACATATTATATTGATTTATCACTAATTAAAGTGCTTTTAAGAAACAAAATATCACTGATAATTAAGGTTCCACCATTATAAAAGCATTTTATATTCTTGGCTACCACTATGCGGTCGTTGAGTAGCATATCACTTGGTCATACTTTTCAAACGATAAGGGTATAGTTTGTAGTCCACATTAATCGACATGATATACCTTCACAACCTCATTTTAATTTAATTGTGACCTACCATTCTAGAAAATCACTACCCATATTTCTTTAAGATATTAAACTAGAAAAGCCGAATCTTCAGGATTATTTCCCGGCTTCAGTTTTCATATTTCTGTATATATATATATATATATATATATATATACCGTTTCTGAGATTATATATATATAACGATGATTTGTACACGCTCATAGAATGGTAGTACGATCTGTACGTAGCGATGATATCAATATATACATGGTCATACAAAGAAATATCATAACATGTTAAACCTAGTATTTAAATGTTGAATATTTTTTGTGTCCATACGGATCGATGTTAAGGCTGACGTTCATTAGCATTTTTCTCTGAAGTACTTAAGTATCTGATGAATTGGATTTTATAGAAGAATAATAATGAAATCAGTGTGTTAATATTAAAACTTTCTTACCTTGAAACACTAAATTATTATAATCTCATTAATTTGAATGGATGTGTAGTACACCAGCAAATATATATGTCATACTGATAACTAGATCTTTTGATTTTTATCCTGAAAGTGAGACTGATTATGTTTTAGGAACTTATTCAAGATATAAATGTTTGTTGTATACGGAGATCGCATGGATTCTCTCTTATCATTTATCCGATACTATTAAAGTATTCTATAATTAAATTTTAATATTTTAGAGAAACTAATTTGTTAAATTTATAAAATTCAATCAATTAACATCAAAACTCTCGTACATTTTTATTTCTTTGATTCGTTTCAACATTTCATCTTATACTATATTTTTTATGAAATCAAAAAGAGGAAATTTAAATTTTAAAATAAAAGGATTTTTGTTAGACATTTTAGACTTAAATTTAATATAACTTTAGATTTAACTTTAGACTTTAATCTCAACTATAGACTTAAATATACAAAATTTTAGACATAAATTTGTCCAATTTCAAGTTATCAGCGGACATTGTATATAAAAGATAGGTATTATATTTTATGAAATTAGTTGCGCTTAATTTTAAATAATTCTACTATATTAATCCTTTCCTCACTTTTTTAAATGTGCTAGTGAGTGGTATTAGATATAAAAATATAAAGGTTTGTCAAGAATAATTTTTATCAAGTGTGAAAGCTATTTAATTAATCTTAATTACTGCATCATATGGGTTGGTTACTACGTATACTCTGCATAGGTCAAATTATTATTTTTTATATTTTGTTTTTGAATACCAATTTTGTGTTGTAAAAAATTGGTGATACATAAATTTAATTTGTTTTCTAGTTGTTTTCTCAGTTTTACTAATTTATATGTATATTTACCTGAATTTTAAATGTCAAATTCTCATTGTGTACTTACCTGAATTTTAAGTTATTTTTTGTGTCATATTTATATACATAAATAAATGGTAATCAATCATTAATTTTAAATACAATGGCATTCAATCATTTGTAGAACTTGTAGTTTATTTGAGGAATTCAAAAGGAATCTGCAATTTTTTGTTTTTACTACTGTTAACTAAAATTCAATAGTTCACTCCACGCCTTGCATATACACGCATACACACGATAAGGCGCTATATAATTATGTCTTTAACGCCCTGTGAAGTATGAGGTTTAAAATTAGAATGAGAAATATTTCACTGTGATATAAATATGTTAAGGGAAAGAAACAAATAGTTCCATATATATGAACCCAAACATTGTTAGTTACTTGTATAAATACAACTTTAAACCATAAAATGTATCTTTTATCGAACCCCATTATTTCGGGTATTAAAATTAACAAGAATTTTGAAATAAAAATATTTCGTTTGGATGACAATTTATCAAACTTTTTTGAACCTTCATCTTAAGTTCACAGTTGCGGGAGGGTCTTATTGGCATCTAGCAACGGACGTGGTTTCCCATAGTAACCAAAAAGAAACTAATCCAACAAAACAAAATCTATTTTTAACTAAAGAAAAAAGTGTATATTTTTTCTTTCGTATTTAAAAGTAATTTTCCGCAATGTAATCTAGAATCTTAATTTGAAAATATATAAACAAATTACCTTTTTACAAAAGAGCTTTATTATAAGTAATAATTGAAATAAAAACATAGGGTCGATGAGAGTCAAAAAGGAGGAAAGTAGAAATGCAATACGACAAAAAAGAATCCTCGATGTTCAAGACAGATTCTGCTTATAGCTTACGAGATATTGGGTTCGATTCTTGTAGGGAATCCAGGGTGTTCAATTTTCTTTATGCTTGTCAATGTCTTGCTATACTGTCCGTACTTATTAGTGGACTTCTTCTAGTAGCATAAGAATTCTTTGAGGTACTAGACGCCTGTGGACTCAGCTAAAAATCACTTTTGCTGTACATACTTTCACTTTTGCTGTACACAAAAATAATGTTTAACAAAATTAGCATTCTAATATTAATTAAATTAATATTGAAATGTGTCACCAGAAATCTTTGAGACGGTACGCTATTTATTCTTTTGCAGGTGTTAATTGTACAAAAAACACATGTAGTCGGTATTTTGATCACTTGCTGTGAGTTTTTTACTATCTACGTCAATTTGTGACACGCGGGATTCCTTACCACCATAACTGAAGAAAGCCAAGAAGGTTTACTTAATTAGAATGAAGATGATTTACTGTTACATGAATTTTAACAAAGACACTCCTTACGGACCGAAATATCATTTCATGAATCTTTAAAAGAGGATTCGGATTTACCGAATGATTAAATAAAGTAGAATATAATGAAATAAAAAATAACAATCAGTTATCAAGCATAGGAATGACCTACGGCAAAACAAGTGATGGATAACGAGATAGAGGTTCTTTTTTTTTTGAGAAAAACAACTGTAAAATATGTGTGTTTTACTGAGTGAGAAAATTGAAAAATTTATTTCTAAAATTCTGATTCAGAAACAGAAAGAAAATGATAAATCGATTACTTCCCATGATTCTTAATCAATAAAATAAAATAAAAATTATTTTTAAGTATGAATTTTATTTTGCATCTATTTTTTGTATTGTGATCACTAAATATTTTTTCTAATAATATGTTTACAATAAGAAATCTATTTGTTAGAAAAAATAAGCTGTAAAATCTAGTTCAAAAACTTTTTATTTTGTTAATTAATTTACAGGCTCATGTGAATTTATAATAATAAGCATTTACTGTATTATGAATATTATTCATAAATATAAATAATTTAGGACTGCATTTATTACAAATATTATTCATAATAAATATATAAAAACAATTTGTTTATTAATAAAAATGATTTATTTATTGATAAATAAATCATTTACAAATAATTCGTTACCGTAAAGAAAGGACTTCATATAGGAAATAGTGGTTTTTCTAAATTAATTCTCTTTCAAAATATACTTTAATCTGGTGTAAGATGTTTCCTGAATATAAGAAGCTTTTAAATACAAATCTCTTCTTTGAAAAGTACATTTTATCCTTCAAAATATAAAAATGCAGGGGCATTTTATGAATTATCATTTTCATTTTATAATCTTAAGAAAAGTTTTATTCTTTGATATTTCTTAGAAACCAATTTTTTCTTTGATATTTCTCTGTTATGTATACCATTGTATAACATTCAAAATGCTTTTTCATAAAACTAAAATAAAATAAAAAATCACTTTATTAAAAAATATATATATATTAATAATATTTACTATTTTTATAATAGAAACTAAGCTTTGTAAGACATATGATAAATAATTTTGAATCAAATTTATGAGCATAGATACCAATTGTATATTGAGAAAAATTAATGAACAGTAAAAATTATTTTAATAAAATATATTGTACCTTAGAACACATTAATTCCTAACTATTATATTTTTTCTCTTAACTTATTCTTTTATTTTAATTCTATCATTTTCTTTACAATTTTAATATTATTCCCTAGTTTTTCCGTAATTTCTTTCAGGATATTTATAAAATATGAAACACATTTTTAAAATTTTCAAAGTATAAATACATAAAAATATGGTCTAATTTACTACATTTAGGGACATTACTTAGATCGATTTTGATCAATTGAACAGCATGATATATTTCTTTAGATTGGGCGTGTACAAATGATTTATCGAACTATTTCTGCTCCGTTTTCTTTATGAATCTGGGTCATAAAGCAAGGACATTGAGTAAGTTCATCTTTTGAAGTGGTATTTATATTAAAAGTTATTTTTTAGGATTGATTAAATATCATAATCATAATATCCTTTATATTTCGATACATTAATATTTGTTTTTGTACAAGCAAGGTTTTTATTATTTTTAAAAAATATACGGTTCCTGAACAAATAAAATTATACTCATAAAAATTGAAAGTCGTAATATATATTGTAGCAATGAAAACTCTTTTGTTAAAATTTAGTGCAATATTTTTTTTCCTTTTGAAAGTAGAAACGACAAATTATATATTAAAAAGTAAATTAATACAAATGCTTAAATTATTTTACAAAAATTTATGTAGATTCACTAAGAGCAAATATATTTGCAACAAAATACATGTACATTTAAAAATTAAAAGATCTCTAATTTTATATCAAACGTTATTAGATGTAAATTTTGCTTAAAAATTTAGCTGAAAAAGAAAAAATTAATTTTTTTAATAATATGGGAAATTATCAAAACTTTCCTACTCAAAAATGCTAAAAGTCAAAAGCAATTAATTTTAAATATATACCTAATGTTATTTTCTATATTGTATGCTAAAAACGATCTTTTAAAATTTTTATGCAAAGTAAAGGGAGATTTTGAAAATTAAGGAAATATATACATAATAATCATTTGAAATCATTAATTGTCGTGAAATTTGTTATTGGGATTTCAGATAGTTTCTATTTTAGGATATAAAATGTATTTTTATTTATTACAATAACTATTTTATTGAAATAAAAATAGCAGGGATTAATAACGTATGTTAAAGAAAATATCTTAAAGCACAATTTGTTTAAAATCAGGATATAAATTTCATAAGAACTATTGTTTTCATGAAACAATATAATTAAATATAATAAATACTTTTTATTATTCCAATTATTATGTCATCTTATAGATAAAAGTTAGAAACTCTTAAAGGATATAAAAATATAATAAATCCTGTGTTTTATACAAATCTTTAAACTTCTAAGAAAAATTATTAAAAGTATTTATCAGAATACAAATTTTATTCATAAAATTTTAATAAATTTTGATATTAATTATTGATTTAAAATTGTCTACAACTTACTAATTCATATTGATCATAAAGTTTAGATTTAAATTAATTCAATTTATTTTGATTAGCATTATTTTAGGAATAATTATAATATGGTAGTATGAAAATTTTATTCTCTCTCTTCCTCTCTTTCTCATATTTATATATATATTTTTTTAAAAAAGTCCTCATTTATTTTTAAGAATTATATACTATTTTCTTCTTTTGTTTACCAAGCAACATGTTTTTTATTACGTTTTATTTATGCTTCAATATCTTCTAAAATTAATTAATGATTAAAATGATTCTCATTATTTTCTCACACAGTATAAATTCTGAGGATTAAATAGTGACTTAGAAATCATTCGAATTTACATTTTTCCAGAAAATCCCATTTATCCTAACTGCAGTATTAGAATTCTACATTACGAATATAAAATACTTTTTGGTTGTTTTGGGTTCAAGATACTTTTTGATTCAAGATTTTGGTTTAAGAATAAACATAAATCTGTTTTTTCTTCTAAAATTAAAATTTTCAGGCTTTTCTGAGAATGAAGTACACTTAAAAGTGGATTCAAATCAGATTATTATCAAAAATTGCATTTGACTTAGTTTAACATGCTATTGCTCAAACACAAATACGAAACTTTGTAATTCCTTCTCAATAGAAATAAATTTTTTCACAGAATACTTAATAATGAAATTGAAGAAACTTTTATGTAATTGAAGGAACATTTTAGGTTGTAATTCAAATACAGAATGTCACCTCGAATCATATTTGACCTAAATTAATATTTAATATTCTACATTTCAAATACAAACTTGAAACTAATAAAGTTAAATCAACTATTTTTAAAAAAATTGTTCCTCAGTCAAGATTCCTCAAGTTAATTCTTGAGAATGTTTTAATTACGTCAAAATGATAAATTAAATTATGAATTCATTTGTATGCTTTTTAAGAAATAATAATTTCCTTAGAATTGGTTTAATTAGCTTGAAAATTTAATAAACAAATACATTTTTTACACTTTTAAATGAGTTCAATTTAAAATTACTTATTAGAGTAGAATCAAAACATATAGCTGGTGCCTTATTTTAAAACAATATACGTCATTAAAAAATAATTTTTTTTTTATAAATTTCATTTCAAGTACTAATCTAAATATTTCAGTCGTATATTACAGATATTAATATAAACATGTATATAGTTAAATGTATTGTTTTCAAATTTTAGAATTAATGAGCTCAATATCAGAAATAATCTAGGAAATATCTTTTATATTATATTCAATATTTTTTAGGTTGAAATAATCATTATTGAATACCAGTTACAGGAGACAACCTATTTATAAGTTTGAGTATAAATCACATCGATTCATCCTACCAAACGATTTTCAATACTTGACTTGTACTAATGGTAATGAGGCTAGAAGACAAGTTCATATTCGAAATTACCAGTACATTTTTAGGTAAATAACTTAACTATGGATCCACTTCAAAATTTTTTAATGATTTTATGATTAATTTACACTATATACTGGCTTAGAATAACATTTTGAATTATTCTGTTACATAAACAAGAAACAATGTAAACAGAATTTCTAAGATTTTTCTAACTAGGAAAAGTTTGATTATATAGTATGTATATTCAATAAAAATATATTGAATCACTTATTAAATTTTATTATCAGTTCATAAATTAAAAATTTAAACCACTGATCTCATGAGCAAAGGATGTAAAAAACTATCTACCAATTGAGAGAGAGAGAGAGAAATCTGATTGAATTGATCAATAAGATTTTCTCATCATTTGACCCAAACAAACCATAACCTTATTAAAATTTTATACATTATATATTTTTAATGATTAAAGTTAATTTCTAATTATTAAAATATATTAATTTGGGGAAAGGGAATCCATTATTTTTTCTGTAGATGGCTAAAGAGATATGTATTTCGTAAGATATCAATCAAATAATTTTAAATTTATACTGCTTGGAAAGGTGACATTTTGCACAAAAAAAGTTTTTTACAGTTTTTTATTTGTTTCATTTAGTTGTGAGTTAGAAGGTGTTAAAATCGAATTCAGCAAAGGGAAAATTCGGTGCATTATACAGTTTTCGTTGAT
Source organism: Latrodectus geometricus (assembly GCA_026290005.1). Taxonomy (NCBI): domain Eukaryota; kingdom Metazoa; phylum Arthropoda; class Arachnida; order Araneae; family Theridiidae; genus Latrodectus; species Latrodectus geometricus. The sequence goes on along the minus strand of JAPDSC010145984.1, from coordinate 393,434 downwards.
AAAGATCAATGTATTAATTCCAACCACCTGGTATGCAAACCAGGTGGTTGGAATTAAAAATTGCGTTTATGGTCCCGATACTATAATAGCCAATTATGTGCAATTTAGTTTCGTTGATTAAGAACAGGTAAATTTGATATTAAAAATGCACTTCTTTTTCGTGGAATATTCACACAAAAATTTCTCAGCTTTAAATTTACAATACATATGTGTATAAAACTCTTGTTTTCAAAATATGCATTTTTTAAAAAAAATAATTCAAACTGTAGATTTATTTTAGGCAGAAATCTTTACTTTTGCGTCTTTTTATATGTGTAAAATATTTGTCTGCAAGTATGCTTTGACAAAAATCACGTTTTATTCAGACAGACTGTCGCCCAAAGTTATTTTACGCCAAAGGAATATATTATTATGAAAGAAAATGTCAATGGGGACATTTCGAAGAAGTCGAGGTAAAATGCAATTAAGTAAGTACTAAAAGTTCCATAAAATTCTCATCATCACTGACAGCGAAACTGTGCAAGGATTGAAATCTTCCACAAAGATTATCCATGCTCAATTAGCCATCTGCAGAGAGCGTGATACTATTTAAAGGAGAAAATGTATTTTTATAAAATATTTGCTGAACATTATTTCCTACCAGACGGTAGAAAACGTGAAGTACTTTTCCGATTAGCCGTTTTGTTCTTTTTTTCCTTCCTTCCACATTTTTTTTATTTTACTTCTCAACCTTATAACTGGAATATCTCCAAAACGTATGCCTCGGCATTGTTCAAGTGAACTGGCATATCGCAAGAAACTTGGCAGATACCTGCTTTTTTCTTGACTGGACATTCGGAACACGCAAAACTCCTTTTCTTTCCTTTATTTTCTTTTTATTCTTGTTTCCAATGCATTTATTTGAGCCTTTTTTGTTTTTCTAACCTCTTCGAAACAATTCCAGTTTGAGTGGCCATGAAAGTGAAATTCCCAGAAATTGGATCGATTACGTAACATTTGGCGTTGTTCCGGTTGAGTTAAGAATCTCTCAGACAGTTATTTTCTTAAATTGTTTCATTATAAGAGTATGAATATGAGTTAATTCTTGATTTAATTAGAAAGAGAATTATATAGTAAAAGCGTATTTTTTCACTTTAAATATTTAAACTGAGTAGTAATTTTTATAAAGTTTATACATTCAACTTATTTCCTGGTTTTAAAGAATGATCTATTACAGTCTTTTTTACTTTAAATTCAGACTTATTGATTTCACTTTTATTTTATTTTTGTAAAAGTACGCCAAAATTACCATTCAAAACAAAGAAAAGGACATTTGCTTTCATTTATTTAATTTTCTCATTAAATTCTGACAATGAAAATAGATAGCTCAATGAAATTTAAATATTATATTATTATGCAAAAAATGTTTCAGGCAGTACATTTTACATTTTAATCATAACTTATAAATTCATTATCATTTCTTTAATTTTTACCTCTATGATACACAGGTTATTGCCAAAGGATTTACATAACAATCATTTAATTTTTATTGGTTTTATCACTGTAAGATCCATTATGATGCCTATAAGAATAGAACATTAGTGTCTATGAATTTCACTTTAAAATTCGAAATGTATTTGGAAGTCATAAGTATTAAACATTTTAAATGAAGCTCTTATTATATTTAATCACATATATCAGATATTAGTGATCATTTTTTTGTACACACAGATATTTATGATCATTTTTTCACAAAAAGTAATTTGAATTTTGAAAGGGTTTGAAGAAGTTAATATGTTTGCTATTTATAAACTTTTAAAATGAGGAAATAAAATTTGCAGACATTATCCTTGCAGAAAATCCTTCAGTAATATGTATACACATTTTAATATATCGCCCAATTAACATAAGTATTGTAAGAAATACAGTGCAAAAACATTTTACTTTATTAAAAAAATGTCATTTTTATTTAATATTTTATGTCTCAATCTAAAGTACTTTTATTATAATTGTCCAATCATTGATAATGAATTTATTTTACTCATTTATCCAGAAATTTCGAAAAACATTTTAAATTAATTTATGTTTATGGTCGTTAGTTCAAACTGCACGTCATTTTCCGTCTCGTTGTTATCGTAGATGTTTCTAATAATTCAAACTCCCATTTAAGCCTTAGATCTTGTTTATATTATTAATAATGTAAAAATATAGCCTTAAAAAAATAAACTACGCCTAAATACGTAATTATTTTCAGCCTTGTCTTTGTGTTTGTATTCAATTTTCTTTTTCCTAAATATGAAGAATGGAAGAAAAACAAAAATACGTAAATTCAATCATTTGAAATATTAAAAAGAATTGCATGTAATTGTTTCCTTTGCTAAGCTTTTCAGAGCACTCTATATTTAATGAAAGCCTATATTTAAAGCAAATTTTTTAGCTTCTTTTTTTAAAAGGTTATTCAACCAACAATGGATTTCGAAATTTAGTCAAGGAACGGAGTTGATATTTCTATCGGTACCTGCTCGTCTAATGAACAAAAAAAAAATTTTTTTTAATGACGTTTCTAATTTATTTTGTTTCAATTTTGAAACAATACCGAATTTTTCTAAATTTCATTTCAAGCTATAGTTTCCGCATTTGAATGTAAACTAGACTATTTATTTTCCATCTACAGTTCAAATGATATTTTATTTATTTTTAGGCATATATTTTGTGATTTTTGAATAGCAATATTTATTTCTATTAGTGGTGTTAATGCAATTTTCATTGAATACGATATATCACATTAAAATTGCTATGTAGATTCTGCAGAGAAACTCTTGATAAAACATTTTCGTATGAGCGTATAAAAATTAATACATATTAACTTTTATAAAATAATAATTTTAGACAAACGTTTAATTAGTGGCTCTTTAGAAGATACTTTGTGAAGCAAACAGCCTTCATTGAAAAAATCCACAAGATTTATTTTAAGTATTGGTGTTCGTTGAATGATGCTATATATCAGGGCTTTTAAGTAGTTTGCATTTTAATTTTATATAGCTGATATGGAAAGAGAAAGAGAGTGTAACAAGATTATACTTATGCTGTTTTATATTTGGTTTTATATCTTTTTACATCTCACTAGAATTACATGTTAAATTATCTGTAAAAATCTACTACATATCCAAAGAAATTACTTAGAAACAAAAACGTACAAAGTCTAATATTTATTGAAATCCACGCTGTTTTTCAGGATTAAATCTCTGACTCAACAAGAAATCATAAGTGGAAAAAATTCGTAACAAATGTACAGTAAAATTATTACTTGATATCTATAAAAGATGTGCAGTCATCTTCAATGAATGAAGTTTTCAGTAGCGGGAGAAAAAAACTATATTTATTGTAATAATTAAAAATTATATTAATTTTTTCCTGAGAAGGTTGATCTAGCATTTTTACTCACAAGTATGTTAGTAAATATTTTTTTTTATAATGGAAATGTTTTAGTGAACAAAACAACAGCTATCTCCATAGATGCATGTTTTTCTAAGCATATAGATACAATTGATTGTATAAATGATAACAAAATAAATGTTATTACTTTGGTTATAAGATACAAATATTTTTAATATTAATAAATATTAACTTTAGCAAATCATTAACATTTAATTAAGCATAAATTTTAAAGCTAAACATTGTACTTTATATCTTTGGAATCACTGTATTTACATCATTGCATTTTTTATCCTTCCATCGCAACGTATTGTAGAGAGTGAATTATTTTCCCATTTTGTTCACACAAGTTGAAGTCCACACTATAAGGACAATAATTTTAGTTCTTCGATCACATTTTTTAGAGGCCATACTAATATTTTCTAAATCATCAATTCTGAATATTTTTGGGGATTTTTTTCTTTCTAGTAACATACTTCTGGTTCTACCATTGAAAATAAATTGAACTTATTATCTTGATTATCTATCAAAGCGGAAGTTGATGTCTATAAGATGACATTTAGGAAGTCGCTAATGATTTTTAGCAATTTATTTTTAATAATTATTATATCTATTTATCCAGTTACAAATTAAAGAATTTGTCAAAGTAAATATGATGTTTTAATAAAGTGTCTTTTCAAATATTTTCCATTAACAAATATTTTTAATTAATATATTTATTTCGTAAACCATCGAATTTACTAGATTCTTAAACTTCTTTTTTTCAGGCTAAAATAGTTTTCAAAACAAATGCTATACTGCATTTTTGAATTTGGTGAATTTTCGGTGGATTTCTACCAACCTGGATTTTTATTACATCTGAAAACTTGAAAATGTGTACTAAGGATATTCAGCAACAAACTGTTTTGGAAATTCTAAATTAATCATCATTGAGGGAAAATTAAGAACAGTTTGTTTTAATTAAGCATTTTCATTAAAATTCTTGTACAAATAATCGAAGAAAATTTTCATTTTTTGTAAAAAAAAATCTGAATATTTCATAATTTCATTTTATACTTTTTATTATTAATAGGATTTAGTTTACTTACTAAGAAAAAGCTTTGAGGTAACAATTACATTAAGCTTAGCGATATTTAAACAATTAAAAAATGCATCAAAATAATTATATGGCACCCGTCTCCAGTTTTTTATTTTTATTATTATTATTAAATAACTTCGAAGGTGTCAATGTGAAATTTTACTCACTCATACAGTAGATTTTACCTTTTTAATTTTTATGATTTTGTATTATGTTTTATTTAACATTGTTACACAGGCTAATTTGGCAAGAAAATTATCAAAAATATATCAATAAAATGTAAAAAATATATATTGTCATGGAAACTTTTGAGAAATTTCCTATTCTTAAATATTGAATATTTAATAAATATTGAATATTTAATAATTATACATACGATAGATGTTTTCAACGAAAATTTACATTTGAGAACTTTTTCCGCAATAAGTCATATTTTTCTATAATAATATAAATAATCATTTATATATATATATATGGATAGGTGAATTGAAGAGGAAACATATTGGAACGCTAATCCTCCCTTCTCTAAAAAATGAAATACATAGAGATTTTGAGTTTTTGTATGTTTGCATTGATTCTCAATATGAGTTTGTTGCAAAATTCATCTTATCTTTCCCTCAAAATTAATAACCAAAATCTTTTTATTTATTATAATGGAAATACTATTAATATATCAAATCATTGTGTATTAATAATATTTCCATTTTAATTTGTTTCCATTTATTTTCATTCATTCAAGTTTATATGAAGTATTTTTTATTTCATAAAAATTGTAAGAGAGATTCTCTTTCACGAAGTTAGGCATTTTATAAAATTATTTATTTAAGTCCACCTTAATATCTTAACAATTTAAAAATTAGCTACGTGTAGTAAAATTATCAGTCATATAAAATTGATAATTATATGTACTGATAGATACTTTTAAATAGTCTACATTTAAACGTTATCGGGGGTTAATTTATTCTATGTATCCTGAATTAAAATATGATAATATTGTATTAATTAATCTTAAAATTGAAAATTATAAAAATAATATTTATTATGTTTCGAACTAGACAATGTTTCAGAGAGAACTATGTTATTCTCAAAAAGTATTTCTTTTGATATTACGTCATTACTTTATGAAAATAAGCACTCCATATTTTATTTTTCTAATTAGGACCATGGACCAATAATGGATTAAATTTCTACTTTCATTAATACAATCAGAGAAAATAAAGTGTGCTAAATGAAAACCACATGTAAGTATGGTAAAGGGATTCAGCAACTGTTTATTTTTGCCTACCTAATAATGGAAGAATTGAAAAATGTTCAAAAGTCTTATGTATTATTTTTAATACCTCTTTACATGAATGAAGTAATTGTTAGAATATAGTGTGAAAACTAAGTAAATATAATTTTTTTAAAAGTTGGGAAAATATAAAACATGAAATATATATAGGTAGCTTCAGAAGCTTAGCAGTTTTCATGTTATCAAAAACAACTACTGATATCGTTGTTTACAATAATAGCTTCAGAGATACTTGTATTGTTATCGAAAATACTCAAACTCTACAAAACATTTATATAATCAGATGTGTGAGAAATGTTTTGAAAATATTTAACTGATTTCGCTGAAATTTTAGCTGTAAATTATCAGGAACATTTTGAAAAACATCTCACGTGTTGGTAAACAAGTTTCATTCGAACCGGAAATTCTATTTCAACATTGTTAGCATTCATATAGCATTGTATCTTAGCTACATTTGCTTCAGAAAAAAATTTCAAAATCATTTAATTCATAGATTAAGAAAAAATTCCTATTCTAAAAAAATAAAAGCATCTTTGCTCTTTTCTGGTTTCATTAACAAAAGTTTACAAAGCTGTTCCATGATAACTATCATAATAGATTTTTTTGTCAAGGTTACGGGAACAGCTGCCTAAGACAAATATGAATGTAAAAGAAATGCAAAGCTTGTTTGAATAAAGATTTATCTGACGTATCTGTAATTGCTGCAGCTTGGAAAGCCTGCTAGGGAATCGAAGAATCGATACTTCACGTTATTTCAAGATAATGGATGCGTTGAGGTTATTCGACAATCGAGTAAACAACTGTCGAAATTTAATACAGTACGATGTGCATTAGTTCATCGTGGATTTGATTTAAGTTGTTTACTTCATGTAGTAAGAAAAAAATTCTTAAGAAAACTTATAGAGATTTATTATGATTTGTTTTATTCAAATTAAATTAAGGAATAATTAAAATAACTGATTAGAACAAATAAGATAAATTAAAAAGGCAAAGTTTTGTGTAACATGTACTATGTAACAGATTAGTCCAATATTAAACAGTTTGCTAATACTATTCTTCTAAAATATCGGCTAGGTATATGAAAAAATTAAACCAATTACATTCAAATTTTCAAAATATATTTTATTTTGTTAATAACATTAATTTTGAAAATTATATTGTTTTCCGTTTTATAATACTTCAATCATGATTTTGGTATCTTTTCATTGTTTATCGGTTATTACTATTGCAAATGCTTTCGTGGGACAATAATTTTGATTCAATTGCACTTCTGTAGCTTCAGTTTACTTTTAAGCAAAAATTTTCTAAACCTCAATGAAACAAAATGCTATTTTTAAAACGTTTTATTGTATTTACTTTATAACCATTATCTCATCTTATAAATGTGAACATTAAAAAATTATTTTCAGCTATCCTAACTTCATTTACTGATTTCGGCTATTAATATCGCGAATTAAAATATTAAGAAAAAGTAATTATTAGTGCTTTGAATTAAAGCTTTTTCTTTTAAAAAAACTTCAAGTGTAAGGAGATTTTTTTAAATTCTTTGAAGTTATGTAAACTAAAAATATAATGAAAATCAATTTGCATATAGTATAAAAGTAATTTAACCTTTATTACATAACACTTTATTCATTTGTATACTAATGTTGATCTTTTTGTTCAATATTTAAGAAATTAGCTATATTTTCCTTCCCAAACTAAAAAAATATTTATATAAGAGCGAATCTAGTTAGTTTCTCTAAATAGTTCATTTTTTTCTAACAAATTTCATATTACTTGATTATTTTGCGGCTGAAAAATAGTTAAGATTAAGGGCTTTTTGGTTCAACATATTTACAGAGTTTTGCATAATTTCATTTTAAAATCTTTTTAGAATTATTTAAAAATTATGTCTTTAAGGAAAACATGAAGGTAATTGTTAATATTATAGTTGAAAAATCCTTAATTCCAGATTTCTTTACATACAGATTATTTACAAATCTCATTTGTCATTTTAAATGCCTTACCACGTCTTTGTATTTTTATAATAACAATTATTGTAGACATTTGACAACAATCATTAAAAGTTTTTAAGTAATATAATTTTATTTCAAAATTATTGGTATTTTAATGTTCTTCTTTAAAATGTACTTTTTGGAAATAATATTTTTATTTCTATAGACGAGGAAT
>JAPDSC010145984.1:364288-385469 GCA_026290005.1 Latrodectus geometricus | reverse complement strand
TTTATTTTTAATTGGTAAATTTTAATCATTTTTATAAGGCAATTTTGGAAAACATAATTTTGTTTTCTTGTTTGAATTATTGTATATATTTGTAAATTTTAATTTCAAAAATATTTCTCTATTATTTCTCTTTTAGTTCATTTTATTTTATAAAACTAGAACAATAGTTGTATTTTCTGATCCGGCAAATATGAGAATGGAAAAGAGAGGGGTATCTACAATAAGTTATTTTTTCCTTACAAGAAGTTGGAAATATGTTGATGAAGGCCTTCATTTGAGTACAATTTTATCTGTTTAATCATTCTATGAGTTAATCAGAGTGCTTGAAAACATTGTAGAAGTCAAAGTTCATCTAAGCAATGTAAATATTTTCGAGGATGAATTATCTTGCATTTGATGTTTTGTACCCTGAACTCCCCAAACAAGTTAGCATTGAACTTTCAGTTGTTAATGACATTGGATAAAACTAATTATACATATGAAAAAACATCAGAAAAAGAATAAAAAACCCAAAAATTTTTAAAACCAATTTTATTATAAAATTTAGTATGGGACATTTTTTTATTAATAATTTTAATTTTCGCTCATATAAATTAATTTGTTTATTTATTTTTTATCAGTACTTTAAGTTAAGGAATAAATTACATATTCTTCTTTAACCTACTCTGATCAATAAATAAAAACTATCAATAAAAACTATCAATAAAATTTATCATTAAATCAATCAATAAAAACTATAAACCATAGTTCATATCAATAAAAACTATAGTTATCAATAAAAACTATCATTAAAACAGAGAATTGATTTTCAAACTATTTGAAATATCAGAAAAACTTTAAAATATCAGAATAATTATTTCTGTGTTTTTCGCTGTTTAAAGTATTTATAAGTTTTATGCAACTTTTCAATGAGAGCAAATATATTTTCTAATCTTGTATTTAGAGAAATATCTAATACTCAAATTTATAATACCAATTTTTACGAATAATATTAATATTTAAACTGAAATTTTGTGATTATTTCATCAAGTTTATTTTATTGAAAAATTAAGATTAATGAAACAGTATTTCCATCTAATTGTACATTTTAATAGTATTAGTTAAAATAAGGATATTCAATTTTAATAAAAAAAGAGCATTATACTTTAACTACACATAATTTTTAATAATGATCGAAATTTCGTATTAGATTTAATTTAACAATAAATATGTAAATATATTAAAGTAAGTTAAATCCTAATAACCAAGTAATCTAAATTATCCAAAAAAATAATAAGAGTGACATTGACTTACTATTTTTATTTGTTTTAATTTCAAATACATTTAACTTTTTGAAAATATTTATAGCTCATAACACTTATTCAGTATTTGTAAACTCTTATCATATCAAATCATTAACGTAACAAAATCATTCTAAAGTAATAAGAACATTCTGGTTCTTATGATTTTAAAAAGTATCCAATGATTTTGCTCATAATAGATGATTCAAAAAAGTGAAAATGCGTTGATAAAAGTTATATTGTTAGAAAACCAACAAAACGTTTGAAAACATGATAAAAAAAAATCAAAATTGCTTAAATTTAAACGAACATTTTATATTGTTTTATATTCTTTTTGTCTTCAAATTTATTCGGAAGATTGAAACTTGAAAGGCAGAAAATTTATGCGATTAAAATATGCTATTCAATTTTAATTTTAAAAAATTCTGAATTCATTTCTTCTTTATAAATTTATGATTTATATGCTCAAACTTCAAATTATTAAAAATTAATAGCTTATTTTTCTGACTCTTTTTAGATATTTCTTATATAAATCATTGAATAAAACTTTTTACATAAAGCTTAAAAATTTAAAAATGTTTTTTCCAGCAGAATTTAAGGATCTTATCTTGATTTTTACAAAGAACAAAAAATATGAATTATTTTTTTACCTTGATAAATAGGATATTTGATTTCCTATTCTTTACTCGTATGCAGAAAAATGAGCTACATGCAAATAATTTTAAGGTTTTTAATTTCCTGCTGTTTTTAGGAATAAATTGAATTTTTATTAATATTGTTAATAATTTCAAGGGCTATTATAAAAACTTTTATATTTGACTTTTTTTAATGTAAAATCAAACTTTCATTTTTGATCCAAAAATACAAAATAAAAAATTATTTTTATTGTTCACATAACAATTATTTGTAATATAATAAAATGTTTAAAATTTTGACGTCCATTCTTTTCCTTAATATCAATAGAATTAATAATTATTATTAACTTATTAAAATTTTATTAACTTGAAGAAAGAAATTTTTTTTAAATATACTACATAATAAACAGCAATCTATTATATTTCTAAATTTAAATACATATTATTTAAATTTAGAAATATAATAATTGCTGTTTATTTATATATTGTTTATTTGGAAAGTGATAAGAATGATTGTTTTATAATGAGAATGTGTGATACTCAGTGTGAGAAAACACTGAATGTACAATAACTCTAACAACAGTTGGACGTACTTAAATGTGTGATTAAAATTTACATTTAAAATTTAAATAAAAAAATAATTTACTATATTTGATAATTTATTTCGGATTGCAAAAAGAGGTGCAAAACTTCCTTACGGAGCTTATCTTAATGAAGAAGTGTCATATTATTTGGTGTCACAATATTGAATTTAAGTCAAATTCAATATTGTGACATAAGTTCTAGAAAAATTTATTTTGGGAAGACATTAAAATAAACAATATTTTCTAGAATAAATAAAAATGTTTCTATTATAAAACCCGAAAAAAGGTGGATTTCTTTTTCATGGTTGTACGTATGGTAACTATTAATTTTTGAAAACTAGATTAATTGTTAAACAAGAATGGATTGAATTTTTAGGAAAATATATTAACTATGAAATAAAATTCATGTATTCTAAGTTGACTTATTCGTAAATAAATTAACCGTATAATAAATCTAATGATGCTTATAAATCAACAAAGGAATAGTTTTACATAAGCATAAAATTAAAATTTAAAATTAATCATGCTAAAATAATAAATAGGAAACAAACTGAACAAACGATTGAAAAAAAAATTTAGGAAGTAGGAAATAGTATATACCTTTATTTTTAAGTTATTTTAAAGTAGGCCACTTAAAATGACTTGAAACAGTATTTTATTTATTGCTTATATTTCTTTTCATTCATAAACTAAAAAGAGATTCCGTATTATCAAATTGTATTTTAAAAAAATTGTGTAAATAACATTTTAACAAACAAAAGTTATTCCAAAAAATATTTGTTATTCATTAATTTACTTTTTTTACTTGAGATATACATACATGTGTAATTTTTTATTAACTTCCGACCAAAGATAAACACTGTTATCTGTCTTATTTTGAAAACATTATCAAATTTTCCCAACAGCGAAAATTTATCCCTAATGATTAGGCTTTATAAAAAGAGCAATGCGGGTCAATCTTTGATTTTTTCTGAATCTAAATTGTAGCAATATTTTTGATAAACAATATCTTTATCTATAACATCATTCAGGTTTAAAAATTTTAATTACCTTTTAACAGTTATATGCTCGCATCATTTTAATTATATCATCCAATGTAATCAATATTTATATCTTACCGTTGTAAATATTGATGAAATTAAAATTCTTGAACAGATAACACAAAAATCTGTTAACAGAGTTAAATTACTTATTTTTGACATACTATTGTTAGAGAAGAAATTAAGAAGTCAGCCTGTTATTGTGACGTCGGCACTAACTTTCGAGTTGACACTTTCTGAGAAATGTCAAATGATATTTATTCCCGCCCATTTTATTTTTTTTTTTTTACAACATTCTTTTCTTTGCAAAAAGATGAGATAATTTCTATGCACGAGAGCTTGAATGAACAATTAGGGCGTTGTAGAGACGTCACTGAATGACCTTCAACATGTTTAGGAAATCATAATATATTTCTTAAATGGGGGCATTTAACATGCTGAGGATTGTATTCGATAAATTAAAAAGACAGTTTAATTAATAGAACTGAATTTGTCAGGAGTTGTCAGTGTGGGATGATATTTGTAGGTGGTAATCGTAAATTTTCCATTCCAATAAAAAAATATTTCCCCATCTTCATTTATATTTATATATCAGTTATGACTATTAAAACTGATCTATTCATATCTATTGATATCCTTCATCAATAAACAATATTTCTTAAATGTCCTTAAATTTACATTGTAAGATCCCTAAGTGGATTCCCTATAATTACCCTAGATCCCAATTTATAAATAATATTTTATATTAAGTGCTTAAAAATTTTGTTCTTCCTGGAAATAAACTTTGATTTGCAGTTAAAACTCTAAGGATAAGTAATAAGACTTTAATTCTTTATTTCATTTATCAATCAAATTTAGTACATGTTTAAAATCGACCAGGAGAAAATGTTTCCAAATAAGACGATTTTTTGATAACTATAGAAAGATATTTACCAAATACATGATTGCTACTTCAATAAATCATTTTGTGTTTTTTAAAACAAGAGTTTATTTCTAATTATTGTGTTTTTCTGCTTTTACTCAACAATATGTTAAAAATTTGATTAAGTATTTTCAAAGATATATATTTCTTGCCACCTAAAAAGTACTCCAACGAAGGATATGAAACTTCATTTGAAGTCAGATAAATAATGACATTGCAACGATAAAACTTCCGAGGAAATGTATCTATTCGAAAACCTTTATTTGGTAGTTTTCATTATTGCTGTTTTGATTAACTCAGGTTTATTTATTGTTGATAAAAAGACTTAATCAGTATAAAGTATCGTCGTTTGATATTTTTGAAAATAAACTGCCAGATTTTTTAATCGTGTTTTGCTTTTTGTTTTAGTTATCATCCAATAAGCACTGAGGAATAATATGAAACGATTTAGTGACAATTTGGCTACATTTGATCCAATTTTCCTGTTAAACGGAGTTTTACACATATACATTAAATTAATCATTTTCCATTTTACACTTTTTCATTTATTTCCTTGAAATTATTGTAGTTTTGATACAAAAATTTATGTTCTCTTCAAAAACACAATTATATTTGTATTCAATTTAACATCAATTTATATAACTATCTAAATAAATCCACATTAAAATTCTGTAAAAATTGAATTAAATGATACTATGTTTGTTGTTTTAAAACTAGTATTTTCATTTTTACAGTAATTTGAGTTTTCAAAAAATATTCATGCATGAAAAAAATTGTTTTCATTTTACCATGAAAGTTACAAAATGACGAAACAAAAATTTAAAAGATGATCATTGTTTTTATATTAATAACAAATATTTTTGATTATAGCTTTCTTCTTAACCTATTTTTAATTACACCTCTTACAGCAAACCAAAAATGTGTAGATATATCAATTCAAAGAATGAAATAACGCATGAAATTTTAGTGATCCTTTTGTGTTCTTTATGATCTATTTTGATTCTACCATTGGCCTTGAAATAACGCGGGAGCATTGACGCTGCATTCTTTGCAAAAAAATGTAAATTGAAAGCATTGTGACTTCTCAAGGTAAAATATTCGCTTTTTCATATGCTAATTTTCTTCGGTGTGCTAAATTCAACAAATACAAAGATGTATTGCTTCTATAATCTCAGCTCAAATGCAGAATTCGTCTAAAATAAAAAAAAATTCTGCTTAATTCCAACCAAAAAAATTTATTTTGCTACTTCAGCTTCATAATTTTAACCGAAAGTAAATTGAGTGTTGCGACTTTTCGTTTTCACTCATGTATTAAAAAGCAATTAAAATCCTTCTTTTTGAAAAGACAAAATTAAAAGAAAACTGGTATTGATACTGTGTTTTTTATTATATGAAAATAATTAAATTTGAAATGTTCTTTATCGATCGAGTTCATTATTCCTTTTGCAAGAAAATAGAGAATTTTTAAAGATTTCACTAAATACTTCAGATAAAATTTCTGAACTAGTGACAAAAAAATCATAGAATTAACAATTGTGAGATACTAAATTCCTATTTTTAGAATTCCACACATTTAGACAGAATTATTCATGTTACTAAGCTTCGTACCCTAAAATGGAAATATCAAAATAATCTTTAATTAATTAAAAGGGTGGATATCAATATATGTATAAATATTGTTTACTTAATAGTATATAAAATTTATTTTAAATTTTGCAACCAATAATAATGCAGACCTCTTAAATTTATTTATATTATTAAAGTATAAATTGTATCAGAAATGAAAAATAAATTATGTGTCGCGAATAGCAATTATGTTTACTCGATGATTCAAACTTTTTTCATTGATTAAATAAATGCATTATTTTCAGAAAAATTATATGAAGCAGATTTATGAAAAAAGCAAAATTAATTTCTTTTCTACTAATAAAAGCCAAACATTTCTTTACAATTATAACAAACTGAAAAAAGAAACAATGTTGTGCAATATCGTTATCTCGATGTTTTAAAGTGCATACTTCTTCGAAGAATTATAGATATATTGGTGTAAAGCTTGAAAAAGTATTAAAATGCTTTGTTCATAGAATTAAAAATCATAATTTTCAATTATCAAGCGAGTAATTGATACCTCAAATTTAAATGAAATAAAGAAAGTTGTTCAAATACATCATATTTTACAAATTAGTACTTTTAACTTACAAATATGTAGATTTAGAGTAAAACAGAATAGTCATGTAACAGCGTAACAGAAAAAAAGATCTTTTCATTTGATTCTACGTTTTGAAAAAGCGATTTTCAATACCTTTATGAAGATTTTTCGTAAAATAAAGTGACTTCAACAAAGATCAAACAATAGTTTTAGTATTTAAAATGTTTAGTGTTATCCAAAAGAAGAGGCATTCTTTGAACTTGTGATAAGTTATTTTTTAAATTATAATCATACTGAGAAAAAACATTTTGTTGTGATGGAAAATTTAAAACTTTTTAAGGTTGTTAAACTGAAGATATTTTTTTTTGTTCAACTCTTTAATGTCTCCAAATAGATGATTAAAACTTCCGCTTTAATATTATCTAAGAAACAATAAATAATAATGCTACTTTTCTTAGCTTGTAAAAACACTTCCTAGTCTCTTCTTAAAATATAACTTAAATAAATCAACAATTCTGGATAGATTTCGCAAAGTTCAAAACAGGAATTTCTACTTAGAAGTCTAACATTAATGTAAGAAACTTGTTTTGTAGGTTCATGATGTCACTTGTGTGATTTCGAATGTTTATGAGTTTAAGTTTTGAAAAAAAAATTAAATATTATTATAAGAAGAAAATAATAGGATTATTATTATTATTATACCTTAATAAAACATTATATATTCATATAAATATTATGTGACCAAATAAACCATTTTTATCGCAACTTTATGTTTAGAAATTAAAAGAAATTAAGCATTATAAAATCTAAGAAATCCTTAAGATCCTGCAAATCCGTAACATTTGTTTTTATGATGCATTTTACATAACATATAATTTACGAAAACATTAAAGAATTATTTGAAATTTAGAAAAACTTATTTTATTATTATAATTTAGAAATTAGAATTTGAAATTTTAAATACGATTTTTTCTTTTCTCATCCTCTAATAAGGATGGCAAAAGAAAATTCTGCCTTTCTAAATTTCTAATAATGTAGAATACTTTTTAGCTGAAAAGAATGATTATAAAAATAAAATAATTTGCTTCATATTTACATATTGGTTTTGTCCTCATATAATTATAGTTATGGTTGTAAAATGGTATACTCTGTATTACAGAATTAAATAAGTCAAGTATGATTTATATAATTTTGATGATATAGATTAAAACAGTTGTAAATCAGCATTAAACATATTTTCTTGTTGTTCTATATATATTTTATATCCTCTTATCTATTTCCAATAGAGATCTAGTTATAGTGTAATATTTTGATAAAAAAAATGGATCTTAATAAGAAATACATGATTGAAAACTACTTTCATTATTCATTTAAATTAACATTTAAAAATTATTTTTAGGGAAGTGAAGTTATTCATCATTATTTCTACTGAAAATGAATTTCAGTTTTAAACATAGATTTAAAATAATTATTGCTTACAATTAATTTGTATGATTTAAGGTGGTTAAAATACTCATATTGATATATATATTTTAACTATGGTATAAAAGGATTTAGTATTTTATATATTTTATTTCCTTTATAATCATTCAAAGTGCTTAATGTGTTGCATAATAAATGTAAGAAGAATTTTTAAACATATTTACAATGGTAAGCTCATTTTGAATTCAGAATCCCTTTGGTTAATTTAAATATTCTATTCCTTAAAAAAAATTATTTCCTGAGACATATACCACACACACTCTATTTTTTTCGTGGCAAGTATTTCTAATTTTGAAAAACTATATACATTTATATCGAAAAATATTGTTGAAAAATATTCAGGTATAATTGTTGTCTTATAATTTCATTAGACTATGAAAAACAGCTGTTCATTATATTGAAAGGTTTTGTAATCTGAATATTTTTGATAATGAAATCAATCAATGAACTTTTTTCAGGTGTTTGTGTAAAAAGTGGAAATAGCAGATGAACAATAGTGAGAGAATGTACTCCAATGATATTTGCTATCACTAAATTACAATATTATTTACAACGATAAAAAAACGAATTCTTTATCTAAGTAGATCAAAAAATGTTTAGTTTGGTTGAAAAATAATCTTGGGTCAAACCTTGGGTCAATTATTAAGACCGGCGTGTACAACCTGAAACTTAAAATTTAAATCAAATATTTAAAGGCAAGCCCATGAAATATATTAATACTCTCTATAAATTATTTACACATTAAACATTCTTATTTTCTTTTTCCTTTACGTGGGATAAAACTTTGAATTCAAAAATTCAGATGTTAATTAGTTTAAACTAAAATGTACCACATAAGTTCTTAAAATTAAGCATTGTATAATTTTATTACATTATTTCTATATTATGAATATTCCAATATTATTTAATAAATCAATATTACTCTAGTCTCACTATCACTAAATATCCCGTTTTGTTTAAATTTCTATTTTGAATATTACATTATAATTAATAATCTGCAGTTATTTTTTCACAGAGTATTGAGGAAATTTCACTCTTGAAATTTAATGTTACTGTTCAGTTAATAAGTGCTTTTACGTTTTTGAGTACTGAAATTCAGTGTGAATGAAAAATTTTTAAACTTCTATAAACTTCTCTTCTTGTAATCAATGGTGTGTCCGTGTAGTGGAATTTTGCCTCCATTTATCAAGAGGGGAAACAGATAACTTAACTAGAATAATATCAAGAAACACTTGTACTTTTAAACATAATTCTTAATGTTATCTTTGACGGCAATAATTGAAATGGATAGGCAGTTCAAGACTACCTAGTTCACTTATAAAATATTTTCTCCATTTAAGTAAAAACACGATTTTAAAGAATGAAATTGACAGATTTATTCACAATGACACCTTCTAAATAAATTAAATGTAATTTGTTTTTTGAAATATATAAAACAGTTTAAAAAATTATTTAATTAAAAAATTTTGTTTATTTTCAATTTACACTATGTATGTTATGAAAGACACTAATTAAAATATACTTTGATTAAATTTTTATGCTTCTCTAATAAAAATAATCATCTTATTTCACATATTATGTTTAAAAATTAAATACAAAAAGCTAGCTTTATTGTTTGAAACAATTATAATAGTTTAACAAAAATGTATAAAATTGAAATGAACGTAATTTTTAGTAATGACGTTTTCCTAAATATGCATATTGTCTTCCAAAAGTTTTTATTATATTACTGAGCACTTATTCTGTTCGGTTATTGTGGTCTTGTATTATTTCGTTGTTTAATAAGATGAAACAGGGAATTATAAGAAAACCTCATGAGTAAACTTGGAAAATCTTGGCATTTAGGCATAAAAATTGTATAAACATAGCAATAAACGTTTACGATTGGTCATTACCTACAATTTTATGAAGCTCTCAATTTGCTACACCTTTTGTAAGTGACCTTGTAAAAAGAGCAGTGGCTGGCTTAGCCAACAAAAAAAGATTTTTTTCCTGCTTTTTTTCATACCTTTTCGTGATTTAGATAATGCATTGCAGTATGCATCGATTGGATGTAAGTGTCGTTGGCACTTTTGGAAACTTGCCACTGTGTGTTGGGAGAAAAATTATATCCGCTGTATTTTTTATTTTTTTTAATTTTCCGCTTTTTTTTAGGACTCCGTTGTATGTGTAAAATGTCCCATGAAATGTATAATAATACCCTTTTATACCTAACAGACATTAATTTTCTAAGTCTTCCATTCTACTGGATTATTCTCACTTTATGTCTGAATTGTTTTATTGCCAATATTATGCGTATAATATTAACAACATGTATACGTACACAAAATGTCAACGTGTATACACTTTTTCAATATATATATACGTTTTCTATTTTCTTCAAATGTTGCTGTATTTTTTAATGAATAATGAAAATATATACACAGATGAGTGAGTGAGAGTATATAATTTACGAAATGTATTTCTATATATACACCCTATACACACACAAATAAATTTATAAATATCACTAAATATGTACACAAGTGGATTAAAAATAACTAAACTTTCTTATGCACTGTATGAACAATTCATAGAAATAATTTATTTTTAAAGGAGATGTCAGTCTTTTTATAACTATGTTTTTCTCAATATTTTTTGTGCAGATCATAATTGTAAAATAAATTTCTAGTTTACAAAATCAGTAAAAATCAATTAATTTTCGTGTTCAGGAATAAATATTATTTATTATGATTATTAGTAATTTTAAAACTTAAGTTTGTGTCAAAAATTTTCCTATTTGCCTTTTTTTAACTTTTACTATTTCAAACAAAAATAAAGGAAAAATGGAATAAGTCAAAACTCATCCCAAGAAGTTAAAGCTGAATTTATGTTAAACATTATGGTTATACATATCACTTGTAATTTTTATATTACTTTGAAATTACTAAATGTAGATTTATACTATTTTTATAACGTATTGTAATTCGCTATAATTGTAAAAAAATTTCAAGAGTTTATTATCTATAAATTAAACGCTGCTAATTTTTTTTAAAACATTTATACAAATTTTACATTATAAAAATTGATTGGAGAAAAAAAAAACATTGAATATTGCTCTTTAATACAAAAACAAGCTTTTTACATAAAAGATATTTCTACAGATAGTTTAATAATATGTCATATCAAAAAAAAACTTTAAAATGCTGAAATTTTAATTTGATGTTTCAAAACAATTAAATATAGTTTAATAAAATTACAAAGACATTTTATGCACAAATAATCATTGTTTACGATTCTGTAAAAAGAAGAATAATGATATTTAACAAATTTTTCTCTAATTTGTTTGTAAATTTTAAATTAACTATAAAAGTTAGAATAACACAATGCTAGAAGTTTTTCACAATCATAATTTAATGATTATTTTCTAAATGTGAAAAAAATTTTTGAAATAAAAATGTGGGAGACATAAAATAATTCTTCGGATTACAAACTTAATTTATTATGCTTAATAGTACTTTTATAAGTAGAAATATGACAATGGAATTACAAGTGTAAAATAATCACAAATATAAATTTGAAAATTGATCAAAGGAAAATATTCATGTTTTATCTGTGAGAAAATTATGCTACATTATCTATATATATAATATTATATATTAGAAATATATGTATCAATAAAATGGGTAAAAGTAAGCAAAAATGCAAAAATAATAAAAGCATAATAGCTAAGTCTGGAGGTGCGGGGGATCGAACCCCGGGCCTTTCACATGCAAAGCGAACGCTCTACCACTGAGCTACACCCCCACGTCATTTTAAAGACATCATTAGCAAAATAAAGTAAATACCGTTAATCATCAAACATACAGAAGAAATTATTAAGTGTGTCATCAAAAAAAAATTGAGGTCATGTTAAGAAAGCAGGCCATTTTCTATCCTTCAGCTGTCTAAATAAGTGAGTCAGCCATAATTTTAATAGTCCGTGGGCGCACACTAAAATTATTACTGACTCACAAAGAAATAGCATTTAAAACTTGTTAAATTTTTAAGATAGATATCAAATTCAGTTTGCGTGAGGGAAATGTAAAACCAAGTTATGTTATGTCAGTTTTGAAATAATTATTCCCTTTTATTTAAATTTTTTCCTATTTCTTTATAAATTAAATGCAACACAAGTCATTAAATTTTAAAATAATTTTGTATGAACCTTAATTTTTTTAATTCTAATTATTATTTGCAATTTACTAAACACTGTTATGTATGTATATTTTAAATCAATTAAAAATTACAGGGAAATAAAATTGAAAACTATATGTTGAGTATTTTTGATTTACACATAATTAATTTTTAGTAGCAAATAATTTATGTTCCATAAGATCATAATAAAATTCTAAGATTAAAAGATGTTAATATTTGAGGATTATGTTTTTAAGTAAAGAAAATTTAAAAATAAGATGAAGAGGAAACATAGAGGTCGCTACATATCCTTTTCAATTTTTTAATATTGGAGTTTTTTTTATAATATGTATAAGTATAAATTTTAAAAAATATTTAAAGCAACTTATGTCGTCGCATCACTCAGAATTTTGTAATTATATGTGAAATATAATACGTAATATAAAACATTTTCTGTTAAAATGCTTAACTTTCAAATATTCTACGAAATGAAAAAATTTATCATTCAGAGTTCCATGTTTTTATAATAACACCCCATGTTATTACAGTAAAAATTTACTAGGACGAAAAACAATAAAATTATAATAACAAATTTTAATTACCTTTATTAAATTTAATATAATTTGTTTACTACTTGATATCATTTATTGTGAAATTCAAATATTTATACTTGAGTTTTTAAAGAGATATGAAAATATTCATGGGATTCAAGAAAACATGTATTCTTTAAACAAAATAAAGTTGAGAATATTGTACTGACAAAATAGATCTTTGTATGTTTTCTATTACTTTCTTTTATATTTATATTGAAGTTAAATTATTTATTATTTTTGTGACATGAACTAGTAAGGTGATGCATTTTAGTTTCACGCAATAAAATATTTTTCATTAATAATTCAACTCATATAATGGAATTTGTTCCAAAACTCTTAAATTGAAGCTGATCAATCAATTGAGTGTCAAAGAATTGTACAATTTTTGTTTTATTTTTTGGCATCTATCTTTCTAATAGTTCATTATCACAGGAAAAATTGCATGTCTGTCATAATGTTGCTGCAAATCTTTACATGCCTGTGTTCGGATACACAAGAGTTACTAACCTTGGGGAATATTGATATATTGCAGCTTAATATATCAATAAGATAAATTTAGAAGCAATATATAGAAGCTGAATATCACTAAAACTATCTATAAGATCAATTTAATACTAATATATACACTTATGGCCACCCAAAATGCAATACCTTATGGATGGATATGTGTAAATCATGTGAAATTTCCTCGTGCGTTATCATCGATGAAATATACAAATTACTAGCATTACAGCATATGCTCTCATTACGTTCGATTTCTGAGTCTTTAGCAAATACATTGAAAAAATTGCAGATTCGCAGTAAGATAATTATTATTTTTTTCCTCTGCGTTAGCCTTTTAACTGTGCCTTGAAAAGACATGCCTCATCTTTATAGTAAGTTTAGGAGTTCAATGAAGATAAAATAATAGCTTATAGAAATTTCAGATTATCTTTCAGATAAATCGGTCATCATATGTTGAATAAAATTTAGCAATTGTGATGCGAGTCTCTAAACGCTGGATACTAGTGGGAAAAGCAGAACAACAGGACAGACAGCAGACACTTCGTTGCTTACAACACTTGATGACAGGGATATTGTCCACATGACAATAATGAATCATTCAACCACATCATGAACCATAGTATAACAAATTCAGTTCATTAAATATCATTTGGTTTCCACTCGTACTATTTAACGTAGCTTGTAGTTAGATGGAATCTCAACAAAATGTCCATTCTTTGTTTACACTTGACTTAAAACCACAGGGATTTGCACCACCAATAATGCAAAAAACAACCGACATGGGCAGTTAAATAAAATGATATTGTTTTTAAAAACGAATTCCATTTCTGCCATTAACACCATGATATTTCCATTCAAATTTAAAGACACCTTAGAGAAAGACAGTTGAACTTTTGCGTTATGCATCTGGTAGCATAATTTGGAAAAATAATATATTTTAATTCCGCATCCTTTTAATATTCATTAACACACTGAAAAGTCAGCTATTTATGTCTAAAGTGTTAGAGCCTACGATCTTGTATCTTTTGCGCTTGCTATTAGCCATACTCCAACAGGATAACCCATGACCATAAATGACACACAATGTTTAAAGTCCTTTACACTTTAGATTGAATTGCTTCCTTCAACTGCTTGTTTTTCCAATCAGTCATTAATACAAATTACCAATACAAAATAAGCGTTCCTCCAGCTTCTCCAGGACACAGGCGTACACTAAATCAGCTTTGACAGTGTGAAATCAGCATAATTTGTTAAAATCGAAGGATATATCTAAAGCCTGTTTGATTCTATGTTGAGACGTGTGATAGTGATTATATATAGCCAATAACTACAACTACACTACTGATTTTGTCATTATTAATACTTCACAAGAGGGTGTAATTTCAATCCTTAGCTCTTTGTATAACATGTTATCTTCCAAATAATTTTGCTGTGATATCTCTGAATCACACACACACACACACAGAATGAACTCTTAGAGTTGCATTTTGAGTGTCCAGCTGTGTAGATACTGAATATCACTAAGTTACAGTTGGGCTGTAGCCTCGTTGGTTAGATGAAACAAAATTCAAGTTCCAAATTTGGTTTATTTATGGCTGCAAAAAAGATTACTGAGATAATATTTGTCATTAATGTGAGCAGAAAACTACATAGAAATGAACCGTGTGACCAGTATGTCTCTGTACATTTTATATTATTTTATCCATTCATTCCAGAGCTGCAAATTAAAAGTAATTGGCCGATGTCAGTCGAACTGTATCTGATTGCAACAAAATTATATTCTTTTATAAGTCTTGCTCTTTATCCTGGGGACCATATTACAAAAGTGTAATATTTGCTAATTATATCGAGCATGCCGTTTGCCCCATAATTATAGGATGAAATTATTATGCTCGAATTCGGATTATCAGGTTATGGTTATGATTAAACAATGATTTTTTGGAATATCACGTATGCCGATATATTTAATATACAAAGTGTTGTAACTACTTTATGGTAAAGTAAATAAAAATATAAGCTCATAATAAGATTTTATTCTGTAGCTGTTTCGCTTGCTTTTATTGTAAAACATGATGACTCAAGTTCTTACCCAGGTATCATTATCGACAACTATCTAGAGAATGAGGGAATTGGGCATGTATACATAGAAACTAGTCTACTCGCAAGACCTGAACTACATTTAAAATCTTTTGGATATTTTTTGCCATTTTGTCTTCATTTGCCATCTCTAAATAATCTCTCAGCCTTGAAAAATGAAGACTTCTTGACTCTTCTGTGATTAATCACTGAAAGCCTCATAGAAAGTCTTGTCAAACGTTTTAAATTTTGTTACAAGACTTATAAAACCTCAATAATCATTTTTCTCTTAGCATGTTTCAGAAGTTCAGCTGCTACCTTCCAGCATTTCATGTCAGTCAGAGCAAAGTAATTTTTTTTCATGTTACTACTCTGTGCTCAATGTTTGTAAGATAACAGCAGTAAGGCAGATTCATAAGTGTAAATAGATTAATTGATATAATTATGAACTAAAAGACATTATTTAATGTCTAATAGTTAATAGATTAATCCTAAATTAATAAATATCGATAAATTTATTTATATTATGTATTTTTTAATTATTTTGTTTTTTAAAATCGCAAAAATCCGCTATAAATGTAGCACTTAAATTTTTTCAACGAAAGGTTTTTTATTTAATAAAATTATAATTTATAGTTTAATTTAGAAATTAATTCTTTAGACAACAATGTATATATATTCTTAATGTTTTTCAAGATCCATAGCCAAAAATTAAGAAATCATTTTTTCGAATTTAAAAATAAGTCTCGTAAAATGTCTTTGGCATAATTTGTAAAGCAAAAAATTTAATGTATAAATAAATGATTAATATTGATCTTTGAGCAATAATTAACTTTCCTAGGTAATATATAATTATAATCTTAAAACTACTGATGCACTTAAAATTTACATTTTGAAAAGGATCAAGCTCACAAAATCGTCACATAAATATTTTGGAACTATATAAGTTTATAAAAAAGCTTAGGAAATTCTTTTAGGTTATTGAATCTTCCTCTGTATCTGCACTTTCTCAAATTGTTTTATATATATAACTGCAAATTTATCAAAAATAACCAGGTTTCATAAAATAAATACAACTGATGTCTTAAAACATTTTTCTTAAAATGAATTTTTTCCATAAAATTCTTCTGTTTTTATCAATTGGGTTTCCAAAACTAAAATCGAAAATATTATATTTTAATTTTTAGCTAACTTTTTGTACATAGTTAAAGGAGGATTTTAATTTTAAATAATATTTCATCTTTAAATCACAAATATGTGGACTTAAGCTTCCCTCAATCAACCATTTTTTAAATTTTAAAAATTGGCTTAATAGATTGTAAAAAAAATGTAGAAAAAAATTAAATTGTTTTAGATCACATATATTAAGCCAAACAACATTTTTACATTTGAAAATTTTCCAGCCAATTGTTTTTCTTCATTTATAACAATATTAATCGGCTCATTTTTCAAAAGAATGAATTGTTGGATGGTTTAAGAATAAAAACACCTTTATCCAACGTGTATAAGTATACAGATATGTTTGTATGTAAAAAGAATGTGGAGTATAGT
The DNA here is from genome assembly GCA_026290005.1 of Latrodectus geometricus. Taxonomy (NCBI): domain Eukaryota; kingdom Metazoa; phylum Arthropoda; class Arachnida; order Araneae; family Theridiidae; genus Latrodectus; species Latrodectus geometricus. The sequence goes on along the minus strand of JAPDSC010145984.1, from coordinate 368,498 downwards.
AAGCAACAAACATAAACTGATTGAGATATTTTAAACTAATCCTGAATAAATCCATAAGTTACCTAATTCCCCTTCATGTTTACTTTAAATAATATTTTTATCGAATAAAAATCACTAAACACGCAAATTCCATTTATAATTAATTAAACTACAATGTTGTTTTCAAATTTCAATATCATTCAACGCTGTTAATGAAGAGTGTACCGTGCAATTCGAATCTAACAAATAAATCAGTAACTAAATGGAATTAGCGTGATTCAAATGCACGATTACCGATATTGCGTCATGTTTGACCTAATAATGCAAGAGATTTCGTTAAATCTTAAAGCTAAATACCCTAAAACTAGATAAATATAGAACTCTAATTACATACTTTTTAACTTCCCATGACTCTTTTTCCCCATCACTTAGTTTCCTTTTTTGCAGATAAAAATTGATTACATCAAACTTGACATGTTTCTTTTTAAAGAATCCTAAAATTGCTCAAATTTATCATACAATGTTAGTATATATTTTCGGTTTTGGTAGTGTTTATATCCATAAGTATTTCTTGTTGAATTTAATCGCATACAAATATTTTAATTAAATCAAAACAACACTAATAAAAGTTATAAATATCATGAAATAACCATTTTTTTGTATAATTTTTTTCAATATTTAATGAAAACAAATAAAATATTTCTTTTAAAAAAATTATGCATGAAAGCAAATATACATTAAACATTTATGATATATTTTTCGTATTTCAGTAATTATTTTTAATTATATATAAAAATTCTTCTTTACAATGAATTTTTTTAAATGAAAAAGGAATTGCTAGAGAAGCTTTGATATTAAGAGGGTAATAAACATTTTGTATAAATTTCAAATTTAAATATTGTGTATAAGCATGAGACAAATTTCTAACACAAACACAATAATTAAAAGTAATTATTTCTTTTTCACATGTTATTAATACAAAAAGAATATTTTATAAATTTGATTTCTAAAATTAACTTGTAATAGAATAGTTTTTAAGTATTTCATTTACAAAAATCTGCAATATTCATTATCAATTTTCCTAATAGTACTCAATTTTTATATCATATGAAAAATTTTAAAAAAATTTAAAACAATTACTGAATTGTGAAATCAATATAAATTTATTAAATGTGTAAAATGTAGTTGAAATATTTTATCAAAAGATAAGAATTATTATTAAATTTATTAATATAATTTTGAATTGTATTTCACTGAATAAACTTAAAAAAATATAAATAATTTCAATTAATATGAATAATATTGTTAATATAATAGAAAAAGTTTGTAAAATTTATATAAAAAATAAAATACTTGTTAAGCAAGGAATAATTAAATGCAAATTTTTGAGCGAAGAATTTATTGTACTTTTAGCGATGACGAAAAATAAAATGCGATAAATAAAAATAATTCATCTTCCTTATATACTATGTTTCTAGATAAGAAGGATAATAGGATACAATTTCTGGAAAATAAGTGGTAAAAATACAAGAATAAAAGTGACTTTTCATTTACTATTCACTTTATTACATGTATTTTTATTGAACTTATAATTCATTTTTTGATCAAATTAATAATGTTAGTGTTATATAATGTAATGAAATTAATGTTGCTTCAATGATATAATCAAAGTAATACTTGCATTGTAAATATCATTCAAATAACTTATTCAAGAATAATTATTTTTTAAGTACTTTCAAGTTTTTACCGATAGATTATATGACTTACTCTAATAGAAAAAAGTAATCCTAATCTAATGGTAAAATGTTCTTCAATTCGAATACAACTCATTTTTAATAAAATTCCTTTTAAAAGGCACTATTTGAATTTTTAAAAATATATATAAATGATTTGATTTGTTTGGATATGAAAGAGAAAAAGAGAAGAAAAATAACTTCCAAAATAATTTATTTTCAAATGTTTTGAATTTTATGAATGGACAATGTTTTTATTACACAATTTATTTTTAATTATAATTTATTTTTCACTTTTAAATTTCATATTTTTTCTTTCTAAAGTGCTTATTTGAAAAACAATTTTCATGAGAGCTTCACACGATAAAATTATTTCAGTTGATAAACCACATCAATCAATGTTTGAATTTTTATGTTATATTAATTACAATTTACTTGATGACTTTTCCTGGTGTATTTACTATACTTCAATGATTTTATGCTTTAAAATTTAGGAATCACTGTTACAAAAGCTAAATGAAATATTTTGTTGTATGCGCAAAAATAATTCAAGGATAATGTAAAATTGGTTTGATTTTGTAATACATGGACAACCATTTTCATGAAAATCTCTATTTTATTTAAATAAAAGCATAAAACTTGTTTTTTATTTTTTTATTTTTTGATTTTTCTGCAACACTAAAGATTTAAAAAAAGTTCATATAAAATAAATGAATTACTAATGAACTCCCAAAATAAATCATTGAGTTAAATAGCATTTCAATCTATTTTCGATTTCAATTGATTGAAACGAATCTGAAGATACTTACGCAATCATGCAATTGCATCAAATGACACATAATTTCCATAAATAAATTAATCTTGAATTAAAACTTATCATGAAGAACTCTATATTTCTTTTGAAACAACTTTTAAATTGGAATAGATAATATTTCTTCTATTTTTACATTTTCATCAAGGAATAAAACTTTAAGAAAAAGCATCAAGCCGATAATTTCATATATTATAGAGTAATCAAGAAGCAGTCAAAATAAATTGCCTTTTTTACAATCTCTTATAATGATTTATTTCTATTTCCTGTTTATTCATCTTCTTATAAATTTTATGTTTCCCAATAAGACTTTAAAAGATCTGAGCTATAAATACTTTTATTCAAAAAATATTTGTGATTTCTAATATGTAAGGGCTTTTATGTGTTGAAAGACACATATTAATGACGGTAGTTTAGGAAAAAAATTTTAAAATATTTTTTAAAGTAATTTTAATCATCTTGAATTTAAACTTTTGAAGAATAATTAACACCAATAGAATAAATCAACACCAGAATCAGATTTCATTAAGATTTGGATCAATAACGCTTTTCTGAACATTTTACCAAATATTTTCTTTGATAAAACGTAATTAAAATATAAAAGTAATTAAAACTTTTACAGATATTTTTCAACACAAGCACTTTTTATTGAGTACATAGAAAATAATTTTTGTAATCTATTATTTTTCTTTTTTAATAAATAATGATAATAATGCTTGTATGTGTAGGGGAGGATTTTGTAGTAATAATTTTGATTTTTTGATTGAATATAAAAAGAGAAATGTGTAAGTTTAAGTAACGTAAATTATTTTAAGATTAGATAAAAGTACATAATATTTTACGTTAATGTAGCATTTAATTTCATTTATTAACTGTAATATATGAAACTAGCTATAAAAAGTAATTTTTGAAAAAATATTTTTCTGAACTACTGAAAACAAAATAAATTTAGAAAAAATCTCAAAAATAAGGTAATTTTTTTGTATGTTATATTACTTAAAAATACAAACTAAAATAAATTTAAACACAATGAAATATAGGTGCATTCCATAAAGTATACATCCAAAAGAAAATAAACACTTTATATTATTAGCAACTTAAAATTAAAATTACATTTCTATAAATTTCATATATTATGTTCATTTATATATTTTATGTATTTTACTTACTATACCTATTTTGAAATTTAATTATTTTTGATACTCATATTATAAATCGGGGCACAAATACCCGTAGAAATACATGTATTTCGTCAATAAATTCTTAGATTTTTCCTTGTTATTTCCTTAAAACTTCAAAGCCTGTAAAATCAATCATGTATTATTGTGTTTAATGTGTCAAAACTGTAAATATATACTAAACTACTTTCAAGGAAGCGCCCTTTTTTTCATCTTTTGATCTATATACACTAACGAGAAGATATTTTACATTAATACTCATATATAAAATAGGATAAACAAACTTTGCACATAAAATCTAAATTACGCGCTTAAAACTATATTATTGGAATTGAATATATATGAATATATATTCACACTGTATGTGTCAAAACACTCTTACATCATTTTGGGTTCTGACAAGAAATTGAATTTCTCTTTGATTTCTGCTTCATTTATTTTTATCTTTATCATATTAAATTTTAAAATAAATTTATAAATACATACACACACACACACACACACACACA
>JAPDSC010145984.1:329115-358214 GCA_026290005.1 Latrodectus geometricus | reverse complement strand
TATATATATATATATATATATATATATATATATATATATATATATATTAGAAACTGCAATTATGGTTTTAGGCACGTTGAAATAACAATCTTCTCGAAATTAGTGGTTTTGATAACGAATCATATCCTAAGAAAAACTACAATTTCAACAATTAATTAAGAATTTAATTGTGATTTTCAAACTAACAATACAAAAGGTAATTTTTATTTGATGTATAATTCTTTAAAGTAAAACGTGAAATGATTAGTTATTATGGTAAAAGTTGAAATTAGATAAGTAAAAGTTAAAATGATTAGTCTATGAAAGGATTAGTTAATTCAAGAATGATTTTTTCATAGCTATTTTTAAAAATATTTATTTTCAAAATGAATCGATACGCATAATGTGCAATTTAAAATTACTAAATAAATAGAAGTAAGATATTTTATTTCCTTAAATTAAATCTGAAAAGAAAAAAATTATATAAAAATGTAATGCAAGATATAAATTTTAATTTTAAATTGTTCCCTCTTTAGAATACAACCGAACTGTTTTGTCTCTTAAAAGAAGTATCTTTGAAACATTTCTAGATGAAACAGCTATTATTCGTTTATTAATAAGTTTTCGTTAGATTTTTTAGACCAGATTTCTTTAGATAATTTATCTTTAATTATTATTTGTTCACTAATATTGACCTAGATTAGAATAATAGATTATTGATAATGGCTCAGAATAAAGTTCCATGAAAATAACAAAAGTAATTTTAGTTTCTTCACATAAATTTAAAAATAATATAAAAATCTAATTTTTTTAAAAAAAAATTTGAATCTACATTCAGCGAATAAAATAAAAAATTTGAAATGTTACATCTCTAATAACTGGAATGTAAAAATTCAAATTACGAGTAATAAAGGTATTTCGATTATTTCTTCAATGAAAATGAAGTAGATTGTGATAACTGGAAAAACATAAACTTGTTCTTTGAGTTTTGATTACGTATCAATAGCTTTCAAACTCTATTAGGAATATTAACATTAAAGGAACAATATCTTTGAAAAACCATTGCTTTTTCATTTAAGAATTATAGTTCTTCCGAAAAGACAACATTGCATCACTAGTGTGTCTAGCTTCACCATTAGATACACCAGAATCACTATCTGTCTCTATGCTGCATTGTCTAGTAACCCTAAACAATTATCGACATGATGACAGTCTATGCTACTCCAAACTTTGTCAGATTGTTCAAACGGGTACTGAACAATGCAATAAACCCACTTTCTGAGGTCCGTGATGTGGTTGTATTTTTTTTTCCAACCTTACAACATTTCCACTCGGTTGTTAGTCACGAAAGGGTCCTGAGATCCTTCATGCTGTTCAGTATGACTCTCAGAAATTTAATAATTCCATATTCACATAACACTGGTTGAATTACTATGAATATGATTACCAGTATTACATATCACACAAAGGTAATACTGATTTACAATAGATAACGATAAGATAACATAAAGTTAAAAAGTAATTGGCAATTGCTTCCAACTGTATACAAAAATGATACTTTCATTATTTTCTTCTCCAGTGGCTAAAGCGTCATTTTATGGAAAATTTGATTCGAATTTCAACTAACGCGTTTTATTATTGTTGAACAAATATTATTCAAATAAAAAATTGTTTCCCTATCATTTCTTATTCTCATAACATACCAGTCATCTATGTTCATTCTATGGTTTTGTACAAGGTATAATTGAAGAAATAACCTGATACTTGCAAGTATGGTGGTTTATTTTATTTACAACTCTTTTAATATTTGGTTCATTAAAACTTATGAGGAAACATATTTTGTCAATATTTTGTATTCTAATATTTTTAGTACTTTACTCCTGATTGCTTCTTCGTAAAAATATTGGAAATTTTTCCGATGTCTAAAACCGGAATTCTCAATATTTGTATCATTGAGATCATTAATCATGCTTGAAGAAAAAGTATCATAAAAATCTTTGTATATAAAATTGAATTGTGTCATTTTCTGAAAAGCAAGTTGATTTTTCTATGACAAGAATCACATTTAAAATATGAAAATCTGCACAGATCTTTTACAGAATACAAATTTCTAAAACTCAATGCATATGTTGAAGAATTAATGAGCTTTTTTTTCCAGAATTTCTATTGAACATACAATTATAAGCAAAGTTAAAGCATTAAGTAGAAGAGTATACGTGTGTTATATTTATAAAAAAAAAATGGTTTCGAAGCCTTTATTCTATATGTATTAAAAATAATACTCACTTTAAACAACCGTTAAAATATTTTAACTTGCATGCATTTGTTTTTCACCCTCTATACATATCATGCATTCATTGTATTTTCAATCCTAACAATGCTTTATAACTTAGAATCTATTTAATTTAAAATTTTTCTAGCTTACAAAATATGATAAGCAAAATTTTTCATTTCTTTCACGTAATTTTTCTTTTATTGTTTCCTGACATTTGTGATATTTTCGAGTGGACCCATGAAAATAGTTATAAGGCAAAAATGATTTTTTTTTCTTTCAAAGACAAATTTATTTCATTTTTCCAGGTATTTTTTCTACTTCTTTTATTCTTTTTCTTTTTTTTTCTTTTTTTTCTTTCCATATTAATAAAGTAACTTTTTATTTAGTAACTATTATTCACAAGCAGTATTTATCACAGGTATAAAAAGTAACAGGTATTTGCCCGTGACATTTCACACTTTTTTTTTACACTTACCATGGTTCCGATAGCAGTTAATACGTGGCGCTGAAAGCAATGATGTCAGAAGGTCAATACTCATGTTCGCTTTGTTTTGCTTATGCAGGTCTTTTGACAACACACTTCAAGTAAACAATGAGGATGATTTCTCTGCCTAAGGACTGAGCAAAATGCCTTAAAAGTAGATCATGTAAGTAATTTTATTTCACAAATCTGTCATTTTGTTATCCATTTCGTTCGAAGTTCAATTTCCATAATTCGTGATATTTTCATATTTTTCATCTGTGGAGGTCGTCACAGATGGTTCTCAGCTGTTTTCATTCATCCAAGTTGGCACATCCGCAATGCCAAGAATTTTATTACCTATCCTTGTGTGATATTAGATAGGTGATCAAATGATCGGTTTTATGTATTGTATATATTTTTTTTTTTACTTTTCTTAAATGATATTCCATTTCTAATAACTTTTACTTCCTATGCTTTCAGTAATATTACTTTTTTGACCTATTTATATTTGGAAACGCTCTGATAACTTCTAGTTATATCCCTTACGTTGAGAGTGACAGTGGAAAGTTTTATGAGAGGATTTCCTAGTGTGTATCTAAAATATAATTTTATTTTTTAGACGTTGTCGTGGCAAGATAGACGTTTGAAATGCTTTATTAATATTTTAAATCTAAAATCACTAATTGGTTTTCAATAGTAAATAATTAATTTTCATACTTGCAATTAACAAGGTAAATTTAAGTTCCTAATAAATAATATTTCTTAAATTAAAATTTTACTGTCATTAAATTTATTTTAAATTTTTTTTTTGTCTGGTGTATCTTTTTATTAATATCATTGTCTTTTCCATTAAACTATGAAATTGATATTTTTTAGTTAGAATATGTAAAATGGGTGTTTTGTATTGAAAAAATTTATATATTAATTTTTTGATATTGAAACATTTTGTTTCTTATTTTCTGAAACTTTTATAAAATAATTATTGCATATATGTCACTTTAGGCCACAAATTTTTTACTTATTTCTAATAATAATAAAAAAATAGAATTAAATTATAACTTATGAATCTCAGCATTAAATAAAATTCAGTCACCTTTATCAACAAAATTTTATGTTTTATATTATAAATTAAATTTTTGTTTATTATTAGTATTAAAAAATTTAGAGTATTTTGTAGTGTGATGTATTGATAAACTTTGGACACAATAAGTTAATTTTAGATTGTCTTTTTCTATTAATTGTTTCATTAGTGTAAGAAGCTATTGTTATTTTTAAAAGTTAATATTGTTTGCATGTATTTTTTTAATGAATTTTATATGAATTTAAGATAAAACATTCTGGGAAATATTTTTATAACTCTGTTTGTAATATGACAAAAATATTGTAAAAATCAACATTTGAAATTTAAATTATCACAATTCAAATATAAGGAAATTGATTACTTTAGAAATCATAAGAATAATATATTAGTAAAATATCTTCATCATATAAAAATGAATATTAAATATAATTAGAAAATATTTAATTTTCATGTACTGATTGCAATGATCTTCAAGTACCATTGTGTAAAATGATTAAAATATTAATATAAAACAATTATTATCTACAAGTCCGTAAAATAACTAATGTTTTCTATTGGAACACTATAGTTCTACTATGCATGAAAAATGTTTTAAAATCTCCTATTATAAATTTGAAAATCTTATATATTTACTTAAGGTATTGACTTATTGATTTCACCTGGAATTACACTCAAACATAAAATTTTCCAAAATTATTAGAATGTGCAGTTTTATTTATAAACATATGTACATAAAAACTTCTGATCCAGTTACATATGTGAAATTTAAGGGAGAAAGCTTGTAAATAATCCAATGAATTTATTTAAAAGAAATAAATTAAAAGTTTTTCCCTTTTGATTTTTTTTTTTTTTTTTTTTTTTTTTAATATTTACTTATAACTGAATATTTAATTTAGTGTGCAGGCAATTTCTTTAATTATTGTTAATTTTATTAGAAATGTTATTTTTGGTGTCGCATGTTTCACGATATTTCTTAAAAGGAACATAGATTTCATTGTAAAAAGAGATTTACTTTAAATTTTCTTTGAAAGAAAAATATTTAGTATGAGATTAGTGTGTTCTTATTTTTCAGCTCGTATATCTGTTCTTCTAAACAAAATAAATGTTATACATAAAGTCTTTTAAATGAATATATTTTTAATAGTAAAAGAAATGAAATTTCCAATACAATAATATTTTCTTTTGTAATTCTCAATACCTAATTCCTTGACTAATATGGCTTCCTGTCTTTAGACTAGATGTTAGTTGTGGCTCAAAATACACTTAAAAACTCTTAAACCCAGCCTATAAAAATGGTATAATAGTAAACAAATGCATATGAGTAATATATGTTTCTGTTTATCTTTTAACTAGATTAACAACTTATTAAATAAATGAGCTAAGCTGAGTTAGCGCTCTTGCTTTTGGTTCAACAGTTTGTGGGTTTGAATCACATCTTTGCCATTGATGTTTATAGTGAATCAGAATTCTCTTTAAACCCTAAGCCTCTCCAGTGGAATTTACCCTTATGTGCAAAAAAAAAAAATAACAGTACAGCAACAAACAAAAAAAGAAACATTATATAAATTAATTTAATGAATGTAGTATTTAAGAAAAAGAATGTTAATTATGTTTTGTTAAAGCAATTTAGTCTTGTTTTCTATAAGCAATTTAATCATGTTTTCTATAAATTATGTAAATAAAATAATTCTCAAGAACCGTATGTAGTTTAATATAAATTTTTGTTCACTGTAAATTTGATTTAATATATATACTACTCTACCTATAAGAATATTTATATTTTCATTCATTCTTTTAAATTATATGTATTTTATCACTAGGGATTTGAATTGCATTATAAATAAAATCATTTCTTTTATGATGCATTTGAATGCAATAATGAGGAAGGTTAAAACTAGTTTTAATATATAGATTTCTGGTACTTTTCCAGTAGTGTAAATTTAAATTAGAAGATTAACAAAGAAGGTCCAATTCCTATTATTGTCTGAACAGCACTTTTATTTAATTAATATTCCGTTATAAAAAATTTTAATGCAAATTTCTGGTAGAAAAATTGTTTGAAGCATACTGTAAAAAATTTTAATAAAAAAATAAAAATGGACAGCAATTTATTGCTATGAATAAGTCCAATTTATTTCCTTTATAACATTCACATCAAAAGATAGGATACCACTTTTTTTCATTGTTATTCAATACTGTAATTTTTGTATTCCATTTTATATAAACAAATGACAGTATAATATAGTTTTAGTAAGTATTTTAATGTTTGATTTTCATTTATTTATACTTAAAGCATTTTTCAAATGGTAGATGTCATTGAAAATCAAAATTGACTCTTGTATACACAGTTATTGTTTAATAAATGAAAAAAAAAGTCTTTAAATATATATATATATATTTTGTTATTTAAAAGATAATATATCTTGTAAAAACTTAGTATGAGAAATATGAATATTTGAATGTTTAATTTTAAAGTTATTCTCATCACATTTAAGTAATTTGTAGAGGAATTTGAACTGCATTCCTTTTTTTATCAGAGGAATTTAAATGATATTTACAAGTAGAGAATTAGCTAATTTGTTAAGAAAAAGCTAAAAAATTTTATTAAATATTTGAATTTTTATTTTATTATTAAATAGTAATTGTCACAATGTAGCTGATTAATAAATATAAAATATTTTGGTATCAATAACTGCAATATAACATTTCCTTATATATAGCTTATGTTTAATTTTTTCTACTTTTTATGATTCAGACAGTAAGAAATATCAATTTATTAATTGCAATATCTTTTATCAACTTATATTTAGAATCCTTAGTTTCTTTATTAAATTTGATATATATATATATATAATCATCTTTAACACTAAAATGTTTTTTTTTTCTTAATATTTTCTGTATTTTTGTATGAAAATATTTACTTATAGTATTATTCACAATGATATTAAAATGGAATATATCTTTGGATTCTTTTGGTCTAACTATGCTATTTGATCTTCTCAGTTTCTCTATTTTTGTATTGATTGTTAAGAGAGGAGTTACTTTTCCTTCCTGACCTTGATGTGATTATTGATTTCCTTTGATCAGGAGCAACAATAAAATGTAGAAGAAAATGTGAATTAAAAGAAATATCTGGATATCTGTTTACATTTAATTTAAAAACTAAATATTGTTATTCGGGTTTCTAAAATTGTAATTTTTTTTTTTTTAATATTATTAAATGTACAGAGTAATACTTTGATTTATAAATATATATATATATATATATATATATTCTTAAATAGTGTCAATTTGTATACAAAATAAATTGATGTATTTCTATGTCCATGATTGAAGTTTTGGATTTTATTAAAGTGTATGAAATTCATGATAATATTAAAAAATTTAATACAAATGAATTGTTTTTAAATTTGAAAAAGAAGTATGAAAAAAAGATATTTTGTTATTTTTTGATTAATTATTCAAGACTGAATTTTTTTCAATATTAGAAATATTTTATGACTTTATCTTATTTATCCATTGGTAATATGTATTGTATATATATACCGTGTTGACATGTAATTAATTTAATAAGTTCAGAAAATATACTAGTTAGCAAAAAATAATTATTAAATATATAATTTGAAATTTTTTTTGTTTTGAATATTTCCCCACTAGGACTTTCTAATTTGATTTTGTAACAAATATTTTTGTTTTATTATCCTTACAATATTACTTCAAAAGAAAATGTTATTCATTATTTGCTTAAACACGTGTGAATAAATTGTTTTTAAGCAAATAGATTTTACAAGTATCTTCACAGTTCAGTGCAGCATACAAATTACTTTTACTGCAAAACATACCTATTCCTTATGTATATAACACAAAAATTATAAAATTATATTTATAAAATCGCAAAATTGAGATAAAAAATATCCTCATCTAACTTTAATGATGGAAACTGGTTAAAAGTATTATTAAATATATATTTTTCTAATGTATAATGAATAACCATTACGAAATATTTTGAAATTGCATGTCAATACAAATATATATACAATTAATTAGTAACTAAAATTAATTTATAATTGGTCTTGTGTTCGATCGACTTAAATAGGATATCCTGTAAAATTATCAAATTTCAATACTAATATAAATGTTGGCAACTGAAGTTTCATTGTATCTACTTTAAATTATTGCACATTTTATTTTATCTTATTATCTGTATGTATTTGTTTTTAGATTTATAAACAACATATTTTTATTTATGTAGGAGATGCTCCTTTTAAAGGAATGTGTTACTGAAATATCGTCATGCAGAATTGTACTTTGAATAAAAGGCAGTTTGCGATTTTGGTTGTAAGTTCAAATCTTTTTAAAATCTAATTTTGTTTATATGCTTATTATAATTTGTTATTATTGATTTACTTTTAATTTTTAATAATAAATTTTGGTTAAGTTCTAGTGGGGTTGGCTTTATTCCATATTTAATTTATTACACTTTAAAAATTGCATTGTAGCTTTCACAATGTAAGTTTATTCCTTTCATTTATTTGTTATAAATAGTCTTCATAAAATTTAGCCAAAAGAATATTGTATAGTTTATTAAAAATTATTTAGTTAAATAATTTACAAATTTTTTTTGTAAATTAAGTATAATTAATGAACAATAATAGAGAAATTAAATATCTTCATGCCTTCAGGGAAGTAGCTATAGAGAATATTACTGTTCTGCCACTAGTTTACAAAATATTTAAAATTTTTAAGAGATTTTTTTCCCTTTATGTTATTGTTCATCTTCCTTTTAATATATATAACATATTAGATTTACTGATATTGTGGTTAAATGAGCTTCTTGAATAGGATTATAGTTTTTAATTCAACTGTTGAACCTAATGAAAACATTCTATGTTATACTACAATGCTATTACTTTTTACTAGTCAGAAGTTCTGAGGAATTTGAGTTCTGTCATTTTTATAGTTAATCAAACATACACTGGCCTTAAAAAATTATATTGGGACTCTTGAATTGATAACTACTGAGCAATAGCACTACATCAGTGTGCATTTTTTATTGTTATATTTATATATATAAGTAGAAAACTAATATACTTTCATGAAAGGTCTATTAAATCTATTTATTGATATATAATATATGATGCTTTAGAGGTCTAAAATATTACAGGAAAACAATAAGTAACAAAATTGCATGTTTATAATAATTTTTTATTGGTTATAACTTAAAAGAATATAATCCATTTTTAATCTAATGAAAATTCATTTTATCATGTTTCATATCAGTCATTTACTGCATATTTATATAAACTTTCTCTTCTCTGTTGTAATTTCCTGTAAATCTATCAACTTTCTTATTTGATAGTTATTTTTACAATATTACAAACAACAAATCTTATTGTTGAACTTCCTTCTTAAAACAAAAGGCAGTGATTGTTGTCTAATGAAAATAGCTATCATTATAATATATTTTTTCATAGTATTTTTTATATTTGCAGCTGAAGTTTGATCCAACTTTCATGACTACTTGACATCACATAAAACTGTCTTCGACAGTTCAGTTACCTGTGGAGTTTTGTTTTCCTTCTGTTGCACAGTTGTCAAATTCTAAGAGAAAAACCACATTCATGAACCATGACATCGAGTTGTCTTGATTTGAGTTTACCATCATCTACATGCAAAGATGATTTTGCATCTCAATGGCGTTGCCACAGGCGTACAAAAAGTGCTGGAAGCAATGCTTCCCGAGATTTGTCGCTGTATACCTCTATGGGATTATACGCTCATCATGGTATATTTGCTCCACAAGAAGCTAGTACTCCAGATAAAAATTTAGAAGTTTCCTTCAATTGCAAGTATGATTTGATAAAAATCGTGGAAAAAACAGATAGAGCTGCCCTTCATGCTCGAGATCAGCAAGGTTGATAATTAATTTTATTTTACTTTTTTAGAATATCTAATATGTTTTGTAAACATTAAAATTAGGAATACTTTTTCTTTCAGTTGTTTTAATTGATATTTAAAAACTTGTAAATGTTTAAAATAATTTGCAGAGTTCTTCATTTTGCTTGTTTCTTAAATTTATAGTTATTGATTATGTTCTGAATGATAAATATATAAATTAGCATATTTATATTATCTGCCTATTATTTATAAATAAATATTGTAAAAAAGTATTTTTTAATTTTCGATTTATTAATAGTTAGGAAAAAACATTGCTGAAAAAGTAAATAATTTTAAATATTTTTAGAAATATTTGGGTGAAAAATGTTTTTTTCCATTAAATCTACATGTATAGTACCTTTTAACTCAAGGCATTGGGTTTTGTTGCACCAGCAAACTTCCCTGTGCCTAGCTATGAGCTGGGCTTTGCCAGTTAGATGGAAGCTGCCTGATGATTTAAATGGAGGTATAAAATCCTGTGAGACAGTGCATATTTGGCGGGATTTTTAATTTTCTCACCAAGCCCTACACAGTTATCTCTTCAATCTAAATTCTGTCGTTTCATAACATCTGGTTTTCGATATCCCAATAGTATTAAACTCTACTTTTGAATATTGCAAGCTTGCACTATTTTTGATTTCATCGATACTAATATTTCTACTCTGTCAATACATTATCAATTTTTTAAATTATTTTCTTTTAATAAATCATAAGAATCATATCACTTTAAAAATACATTGTATATAGCGATTTTATTAAGTAGGTCTTAATAACTGTGCTATGACTCTAAATCAATATAATTAACTGGACAATGGTGTCCACTTAACCATTTGTATAAAAATATTTCAATAGTGTAAATAACTTATTTTTTTTCAAAGCTTGGGTTTTAATTAACCATGCAGTAGCACCTACCTTTAAAAATAGTTGTATAAATGCAATATAGTCAGAAAACAAGTGGAAGATAAAAGCTAAATCAATAATTTAAATGAAATATATTTTTATGAAAAACTAAAGTTTCTAATTAAAGAGAATTACAATTCACAATAAACCTAAATATATATGTGTCAATACTATAACTTAATATGTATGTGTATGGATTTCTATACACACTTAATAAATTACATAAATTATTATATATGAAAGTAATTAAATTAAATTACTGACCTTATTATTCGTGGAAGAATTGTCTTGACACTGGTTGGACAATATTCACCCTCCAATATTTTTTTAAAAAAGCAAATCAAATTTAATTTATCATACAAACTTAACACTAGCTTCACAAAAATATGAATGTTTAAATTTTATTTACTTTCAAAAATAGAAAAAAAAAATTTCTACATCAAAATTTTAAACACAAACATTTCAAGATGTAAATGGTTCCAGTTTCATAAATGTAAAAAATTAAAACACACATTAAAAGCATTATGAGTTTCTATAATTCCAAACAAATTTTGTGTGTGCATACATGTGGTTATGTCATAAAATTGCAAGAATCCACACTCTGGCACAATAATCAACAGATTTAGAACCATACCAGCATGTAAAATTTAGCCAAATAATTTATCATAATATTTTTGTATTTTAAAAAATTTTCATTTTTAAAAACCAAATTTGTTATTTTTAAAGTATATTTTATTAAAGACAACAAATGTACTTTTTATGTGAAAATTTGTTAACTCTTTGTAAGGAAATTATTTGAAATATGTTAGAGTAAAGTCAAATCTTATATGAAAACAAATAACTAAAATGTTATTTGATGTCATTTTATGTAAAAATATTTATAAAAATACATTTTATTTAAAAGTCATATGTAAAATAATAATTAAGTATATTATTTTCTATCTTAAATTGTCTTAGTTTATAAAAATCTCTATTGTGTATTATTGTAACTTTAAGTTTAATGATGTAAATTACTGTTGAAGAAATTTATTTTTTGTTATATTAGAATTATTTAATTTAGAAATATTTCATCTGATTTTTTTTTTCATTCTTTTGTATAGGGTAATATTTTTTTATTTATATATAATATTTCAATATTTGGGTAATATTTTTTTTTTCTTTTTCAAAATCTTTGTTTTGTTTCCTAAAAACTATTGATGGAAATGCTATTTGAAATTATTTTATCATTTAACAATTATTATTTAAACAAATTTATTATAAAAAAAATGTATTGTGGTTTAAAAATCAAACCGGTGAATTCTGTATTTTTTTATACAAAATAAAAAAAATTACTGTTTGTCAAAAAAAAATGCATTTTAAAATATTTTTATAATATATAATTTTAAAAATTATAACTTTCCATATTAAAATGCTGAGGATTAAAAGGGAAAAAAATATTCTTGTAATTTATATTTTAAGGTTATTTCTCTTTCATCAATGAAGAAAATAACTTAAATAAAATATATAAATCTTTCCAAAAATTTTATTGGGAATTGTGTGATAAAGTTTTTAATAATTTAATCAAGCATTTGTAATTAAATTATTTTAACATTACTGTGTTTTTCATAATAAAATATGTGTACAGAAATTAAAAAAAATTTTAATTCAATGTACAATGCACATTTTGCTAAATTTATTTATTAGAAATACTATACATATTTTAGATTATCAAATTTATGTTTTTTGGAAAGTATGTAAGGTGAAATTTTTTATTGCAATTAAAAAAAGAAATTTCTATGTTTTCCCTTTTTCAACTAAAGTTTAATTACTCACGTGTGCAAAATAATGGCCATTAAGTGACAACCAAGCCTAACCAAATATATTTTAAGGAAATTCTATTTTACTCTATTTAGATGATTATGAACTTCTGGAATGTGGTATTCTCTCTTGCCGTCCACGCTTTTTGCAAAGATTTGCCAGTATCCGTATATTTGTCTTCCTTTCCTGTGTTTTGGTTACAGTACAACAAGCTTTATCTTCTGGTTATTTCAATAGGTATCAATTTTGTTGCTGCAAAAAATTTGATTGATAATGTTATTATACAATGTATTCAATTTTAATAATTTTCATGGTGCTTTAAAATTGCCTTTATAAAGAATTACTTTAGTTATTTCATTTTAAACTTTCTTTTTTTTTGCAGTATATATCTATATAATCCATGTAATCATAGATTTTTTAATTAATTTGTAAAAGCTTTAAATTTATTAAGTCAACAATAAGTTTTTTGACAAATATTTCACCTTTCAGACCTTTTACTCAAAAGTTGAATTTGTTACATTGATTATATTTATTGAAACTTATTGGATTCATTATAAATTCAATAAATGTAATAAAAACTATCGTTGCAAAAGAAAAAAAAAACTTTGTTACACTTGCATTAAAAATACTTTTACAATTTTTAGCCCCCAAAAAGTATTAAGTAAAAATTTGTGTTTGAAAATACACCATATGTAAAATTTGTTTGAATTTCAAAGACACAAATTTTTTTAATCTAAAGTATAATTAAAATTGTTATATTGATATTTTTTTCAAAATGCATTCATTATGGGTATCAAGGTTCTTTTTTTTTTTTTTTTTTTTTTTTATTTATTTATTTATTTTTTTTTTTAGTGAGATAAATTAAACTAAGTAAAGTTTTTTACTTAGTTTAGTGTTGAAAAAGAAATTGTGAACAAACTTGGTGTTTTTTTAAGTTGCTGTTCCGAAAACTAAAATTTGCAAAACATAAAAAGCAAAGATATTTATTTTCTGATTTACTCATGTTTCTGAAAAATCAGAGCACAGAAAATTAAGATTGGTAAAGAGCAAAGATTCTGTGTTAGCACTTTTTTACTTCTGTTATGAGTTGATTTCTAAAATTTCACTTTATTATTAAAGTTGATTCTTAACTATGAAAGCATTTTTAAAAATTTGTTAAAAAATGCTGTAACTAGTTGAGAAAGGAATATTTTAATATATTTAGTTTATTATTATTGACAGTGAAATGTAAGATCTTTTTCAAACTGTTAATTAAAGGCTTGTGCTCTAGTTTTCATTTTAACTATTTGTGGATTCTACTCAGGCTCCACTATTTTCAATTATTCAAAACCTGCTTTGAGCCATATATTCAAAGAGAATTAACTCTTGTGTGCAATTAAGTAATATAAAACTATACACCAAATCCTCCATTTTGATATAATTTTCAATTCCTATATAATTGTCTTAATTTTATGAGTTCTGTATTGATCTTTTATAATTCATGTGACACTTATTTATACATTTTTCATATCACTATTTTCAGCTGAAAAGTAAATCATTTTAAGGATTTAAGAACAACAAGGGAAAGTTTTTTAAAGAATATATACTTAGAATCTCTTTATATTTGTCATATTTTAAAATTGTTTTATGCATTTGTTTTGATGACTTTTATTTATTGTAATAAAAGCTTATACAATTGTCATTCATTTATATGATAATATAAATCAAAATTTTAACACTGAAAAAATGGTGCCATCTACAATTTAAATTTATTTTACATTGAAACTGTTTTTTCAGTTATTCCTTTGAAATATTTTTATTACATTTAAATAGCACTATGAAATTTTAGTGTATTGCCTTTATTATGATTGAAGACTTTTATAATTTTTAGGAATATTTTACAAGATAAAAATTTAATTAAGTTTTAATTACTTATTACTTTATAATTAAATGTACAGTGAACTGCTAATTTTTTTTTCATAGTAATTCATTTAATGATAATATTTGTGATGAAACTAGCAATGATATGCAGCATAATGAAGCAAAGATAAAAATTGATAAATTTCTGTGTTTTTTAGGCAAATTGGAAATTTTACAAAAATTGTTTACATATTTATAAAAAATCGTAATTATTTGAACATACTTTTTTAATGATCACTAAAATTATTAAATATAGAAAATCCTGTCAATATATTTAAAACCTTTAATTATTATGAAAAATAAACATGAACATGATATTTATTCATATTCTTCGTTCAATCATTTAAAAAGATACATTCTTTGAGCAATTGAATGCAAAAGGTGCAAATAGCATTAATTTAAAATACTGTAGTGCAAGCAGAATTGAATAGCACTTATCCCAAGAATGTATATTCAACATTTAGGTCTTGTATATTAATTAATTCCTATTGAAGTTATTAATAAAAGTAAATTTAAAACATTTGTTCTTCTTATTTTGCAAACTTTATATAACAATATCTTAAATTATATATACATTATAAATATTTACTTTTATGTGTAAATTGTGAGTCAATGTTCCTGCCATATTCCTTGCTAGTACTTTCTTTTCATAACATCAATAGCATATTAAAAAATCTAAACCAATTTTCTAATTTTAAACAGGTGTTTCTAATTAAAACATTTGTTCAAATTAGAAAAGTTAGAGACAGTTTTTAAGATCAAATATGTTCTATTTTATCTATATTTTATTTGTGAGTATACATAGTTGTCTGCTGAATATGTTACTGATATCACAACACTGGATATTAAACACATAAAAAGATAAATTTTCATCATAAATTTTAGATTTTAGGCTTGTTGTATGAATATTTACAAAGAAAGTTAAGTAGCATAGATAGTAGCATTGTATTTAAAACAGTATCCCATTCATTTTTAATCCATATTTCTTATATATTGTATTTAAAATATACTTTGTTCCAGAATAAGGAAAAAATGTTAAGCATATTATCAATAAGCTCCAAATATAAATGCAATACTAATTTCATACAGGATACCAAATACTCTTGAGCTAGTCCCCAAGTTACAGGATATATGTCCTCAATATGTTAGCATTTTTTAATGTAAAAAAGACATACTCTGTATAATAATAAAATGTAGGTAGTTTAGCAAAGTTCTAGAATTTAAAAAAAAAAAAATCATTTTTTTATTTCAACCAAAGACTCAGATTTATTTGAGCTTTTCCAATTCCTTTGAAAAATGCTTCTTTTTATCCAACAAAAAAATTAATTTTAATTATTAGTATTTTTTATGCATTAGAGAAGAGATGATAAACTAAATATAATACAATGTAAGTGATAATGTGAGTTACTATTTCTTGTCAGCCCATTTGCCTTTATGAGTTTGTTATCTGTTGTTATCATAAGTTGTACAAATCTGACATTAAAGTTTCACTGCATATTATAGGTTGTCAAATTATTAAGTCTATATTGTTATTTAAACAATTTAACTGTATTCGTCCATTTTAATATATACCTTAATTTCATTAACTTGTTCCTCTAATAGTACTTGTTATTAGTGAAATACATGAATCTATTACAGTCTTTTTTTTATCAATCTGCTGTTTTCTTTTCTACCATATCAGTTTATTTAAAAGTTTGTTTTTCAAAGTGTTAGGTTAAGAAAAGTTTTAATGCTGTAAAGAAAGATGTGTGGGCCGAACAATAGATATATTTAAAAAAATCAACAAAATCCTGTTTCCTCGATATTTTAAATTTGTGAGAAACTCAATATTTTAGCATGGTTAAGAGATTTATAAGGAAACAATCATTTAGTGTATTGTATTAATTATTATTAATTTATATTTTTCAATAAAAAAATCAATATATAATTTTTTATAAAATTATTAAAGATTTATATGATGTTAAAAATGTCACCAATTAATATTCATTGCTAAATATTTGAATGAATAAACTTATCTTTTATGTTATTGTAAAAAAAAAATATATAAATGATATTTATCATATTCTATTATAGAAAATAAGGTGAATATTATAAAAGAAGCAGTAAAAACACAAGAAATTAAAAAGATATTTTCTCCATTATTTTCATTACTTTAAGATCTTACCAGGCAAATTTTGTTTGTAGTTTTGTTTACTATGCATTCATTAATTTTTTAAGATGTGATTTTTGAAAAACTTGTTTGCAGTACTATAACATTATGCACTGAAACATTTGGTGTTTTATAATATTTGGTAATTTATTTTAGTGTGATTACTACCATGGAGAAAAGGTTTGATATTCCAAGTCGTGTATCTGGGGCTATTGCAAGTACATTTGAAATTGGTAATTTGTTTACAATAATTTTTGTCAGTTATCTGGGAAGTCATAGGCATATTCCTGTTTGGATTGGAAAAGGTTAGTATAGAAAAAGAAAAAATATATATATATTTTCTATTATTAATATATAAATATAATTTAAAACAATTAAAATAGGATGAGTATTTTTGATAAAACTGATTTAATATTTTTAATATTTAAAGTTTGATTTACTTTATGTAAATGAAATTTTAGATTCATGTGATCACTCTAATGTAGTTTTAAGAATTCAATTGTATATTTGAAGTAACTAAACGTCAGGGCCAATAAGGGCACTAATTTCTTTTATAATTATTTTGCATTTATTATAATTTCTTATACAATTAATAATGATTGCTGGAAAGTAGATGTATATGCCAAAGGAATATTTATTTCTAATGTAATCAAGGAGATGTATAGCTTAGTTTATTATATTAATACTTATTCAATTATTCTTATTAGAAACGTTATTATTATGTATATAAAATATTAAATTAGACTGTTCTTCAACATTTAATATTGCATACTCTTTAAACCTTCCTGCAAAACTCTGAAAATTCATAATGGCATCTTTTTCGAATTATTTATGATAATCAAATCACTCTGAATAGATTCAATAATATATATTTCATTCTTACAATTTTATTCTAGACAACAAATTATTATTCAATTTACCAACTATTATAAAACAAATTCTTAACATATTCTCAGAAAGCACTTTCTCTAATACTTAAAAATTTTCTCGACTCAAAAATAAAATTTTCTTCCCATTGTCTGTAATTTCAATGTAACCATTTTTTGATTTTCTCCTTTTTTTTTTTTTAACTCTTTATGGTGTGGTTTCAAGAATTTATTAAAATATTTTTCAACTAGATTTTTGATTACTGAATTTCATGCCAATTATTCTTGTATTTTGTATTTTTATCCTTTTGAATGAGTGATACATTATTATTGGCTTAATGCAAAACTAAAAGGAGCATTTTTAAAACTTTTTAATTGCAGATCTGTTTCAATTGGGGACCATATTGTAAAGAATTAATTTTTGAAAAATTGTAATTAGTTTTGAAATGTGCACTTCATATTTAAAATTATAAAATTTTCTTAAGAAATTATTTCTTAGTGTCAAATATGTAAATTTAAAAAAAAATGCAAATTTTTTCTATTTAATTGATTTGGTAAATGCGTCATAGTATTTAGAAAATTGTAGTTATGATAATTTAAAGAATTTTTATAGATTCATTTATTTTGTTTTTACTACATTAATATTTTGATGAATGTACTTCTATTATTTAAGATTTTGTATTTAAATCTGAAAGTTAAATTTGATTATTAAGAATATTGATTGAGTTAAAAATTTCTTAAATTGCTATTCATCATATCAAAATATGTGTTAACAAATTTATCTGGTTGCTAACTATTTTTTGTCTGTGTTCAACTTAATAATTCTAATTTTAACAAATTTAGGAATAATTGTGATGGGTATTGGATCTCTTGTATTCTGCGTACCTTATTTTCTGGAGCAACATTTTACAACTGTCCAGATAGGAAATCTCACTCATCCTATGGATGAAAATACTTGCCAACTACCAACTGCCACCGTCCAATCATCGCAGACAGCACACTCGGGGTAATTTGAATTTTTTTTAAATAGAATTCTGAAATTTAGATGTTAAATTCATTCCATTCTGAAATGAAAGGAAGTGGAATTTTTTTTTCATATTTTCATGCAATGAAAAATAATTAAAATAATAATATTGGTAAAATTAATTTCAGAGCTCTTGTTTTATGAAAACTCTTGGAATTTTTTGTTCTTCAAAACTTTAAAGGCTTTTAAAATACTTCTAAATTTTTTCCAGTTTTTAAAAATTTTCTCTCGGTTAAATGATGTGGAAGAAAAAGGTTATCTCCCCCCCCACACACCTTTTAGTCAGCATACAAACTTTCATAATAATTGTTATAGAAATTTATCTTTTTTTCTTCAAAAATATTTGTTTGATAATAACATTTACAGAAATGTGCTACTTTTTTTGAAAAATATGTGTGCAATTTTAATTTGTCATAAAACATCTTTATTAAAGTTATGTGTTTGATATACTATATGTATTAAATAAGAAAAGGAGCTTTTCATTTATTATAATGGAGGAATGGTGTTTTTACTTAAAATGTATATAACTCATAGTCATCAAGATAAAAAATGTATTCAAGTTAATAAAATTTAATCTCATTTTAAGTTCCTAAATATGTAAGAACTCAAAATGAGATTAAATAATTAAATGATATTTAATTATTTAATTTCATTTTGATTTATTATAAACTATTTAGATAAGTGAAAAAGTTATACTAATGAATGCAAATTATCAAATCTGATTACAATTCTAAATTTTTATTTGAAAGATATTAATGTTGTACAGTAAAAATTTACTGAGATTATTTCAATTCACTTTTTAAAATGTTCTTTAAATTCAATTATTTGTTTAACTTTTTTTAAATATTACAGCCAATCAAAATGTAACACATTTTCAGAAATTGAATGGGAGTAATTTCATATTGTTACAGAATTATTGTATTGAACTTTTAATTATACAATGATAATTTAATGGTATTGAATGGTAGAACTAAGAGAATAAGAGACAATGAGTCAAATTTCTGCTACAATAAAGAGAAGCTCTAGAATACTGGGTTTTTGAAATTAAATTTAAAGTTCTTTATTCATTGAGATATTATTTTAAGTGTTTAGTGTTTTGCTTGTTTATTTTTTTAAACTGTTCTTGTAAATCTGTATTTCACACAATTAGCTGGTATTGGTTTGAAAATGCTTATTGTTATGTTCCTGAATTTTAAACAATTTCCAGTTTTGTAACCATTTTTAAAATTAACAAAATATGGCCTAGCTCTGAAAGTTATTTATTACAACATACATTAGAAATGTGTTCAACTAAGGATTAATTATGAAAAAATACACATGATGACTGAATACTAAATATAATGCTTGGAATTATCTTTCAAAGCCCAGAGAACAATATTGTAGTTAAAATTTGAATCAATAACATAACATTTTATAGCTTCTCAATTTTCGTTATGTGCTTTCTTTAATTTTAGTTTGGCACTTTTGTAATGTTTGCTTCTTCTTGCTCAAAATTTAAATGTTTGTTTTAGAAATTTTACTTTGCAATATTAAGAATTTAAATTTTTTTCTATTTCATGTTTAAAATATTTCATTGTTAGCATCAGTGTTATTTTCCTTTTTGATTGAAATCAATTTTGTTTTAAATTAATTTTTTCTGAATAAATAAGTTGAGTTTATCAGGATTTAATTTCACTGCATTTTCCAATGTCCAAAAATAAGTTACAAACCAAATCCTAAAACTTAAAAATATATCTATATTTTTTTCCCCTCAATTTAAGACTTTTTGCATTTATTGTTTTTGTCATGCTTTTTTAGTAATAGAGTGAATTGCATTGATTATTTGTTTAACATTGTAATATTTTTCTTATAACTGTGCAGTGTTCTTTTTTTCTAATTTGAAGATTAAACTTTATGATAAGTTTTAGCAAAATTTTGTATGCTTATATTTTTATTCTGCATTTGTTAGAATTTTGATGTACCATATATTTATCATTGAAATAGGTATTGCTTCAATTATGTCTGTTATGCCTAAATAACTAAGACAAAATTATTTTTGTGCACTTAAATATAATGGCATTTATCAAATTTTTATTTACTCTTTTCAAAAATTTAAATAAAACTTTTTCATACATATATAAGTAGAAATAAGATAATTTTGCATTTTCAAATAGTTTAAATCAAAATATTTTAATTGTTTAGATAAAATATCTTTGTTGTTAACATTTCAATGTTTAATAAAGGAAAATACTGAATCTGATATTTGTAAAAGATATACTATGTATTTTAAAGTATTAATAACTTTTTTTAACATAAAAACAATATTTTTATGCTTTTTTAAATTACTATTTAATTCAAATAAATTGCAAAACAATGTAATCCTAAATCTTGCAGCTGTTAGCTGATTACACGTAATTGAGTATTTATTTATTTGCACAATATTTGAAATTATTAATAACAACATCAGTTAGCTATTATACTCATTCTAGAAAAACTTAACTGGAATTTGATTTGCTTTAAGTATGTCTCCTAAAAAAATTACCTATACAAGAAAAAAAAAATCTTAGTTCTCTAATGATTCGTTGGCAATCGAAACTATCTTGAGTGAATGTTTTATTAAAAATTTCATCATTATTGTACAATTTATATTCCTAGGTATAAGTATTTATAATTGGATTGTATTTGTCTGTTTGTAATAGTTAATCCACATTAAATTATAGGTTTTGTCTAATTACCCATTGTGAAAAAAATACTCTTGAGTGAGACAAACCACATTTTTTATCTTACATATACCATCAATAAAATTAATTTTTTTAAAACATTGAATGTTGGATTTGTTATAAATAAAACATTTTTATTTAATAATGAATAAAATATTTACTTTTCTAAAGTTTCTTATTTTATTCATGAGAACTTCTGTGAATGGCATATTTCAAAATTTTATGATATACTAAACAATTTAGGCAGGTTTTAATATCTATTTATATTTTTTTATTTTAATTTCTTTTTCTGTAAATAAAAGAATTTTAATTTTTTTTTTTTTTTGTAACTCCTTAAATTTGTTGTTTTTTAGTTTTAATGTAAAATTATTAAATTCATTTACTATATATATTTGAGATATTTCTTATTGATTGAACTTCTTTATTCTTTTAAACCACATCTGTATCTTTACAACTCTTTATTGTAGCCACTTTATTAATCCTCCTTCGCATGAAATGGACCCTACTGTGTGCAATGAAGGACGATCTTCCAACACTTTATACATTTTGATTTTCATGGTTGCCCAGATACTAATTGGCAGTGGTGGAACTCCAATTTTCACTCTGGGAACAACTTACATTGATGATCATGTTAAGAAAGAAAGCTCCTCCATGTACATTGGTAAGGACCTGTTCTGCTTTATTATACACTGGTGAATGTAAGAATGCATTATGTAAATATTTAGAAGAATATCATTAAATTTGATCATTTTCATTTGATATTATATTTTAGTGTATTTTAAAAAGTCCATGATTTCCTACCAAAGTTGTATTTTTCCAAATGTTATTCCCAGTAAAAATTTTTAAATTTAATTTTGCTACATTGTATATTTTCTTGTCTTGAAAAATTATTTTACTTAAATCCTCATTATAGAGTTTATATACTTATAAACTATAATTAAATCACTAAATATGAATTTATAAGTCAATGAATTAACTCTTTCAGGTTGCATGTACAGCATGGTGGCATTTGGTTTAGTTTGTGGCTTTCTCCTTGGAGGATTCTTGCTTTCTTTCCACGAGAACTATTTTTTGTACAATACTGTGCCTCCAAATCTGTACCCTGGTCATCCGAGATGGATTGGGGCTTGGTGGGCAGGCTTTGTTATTTGTGGTGTTCTACTTTTACTGGTAAATTTTTAAATAATCAATTTTACGTAACTAAAAATGATTTTGCTCTATTAGTTTCTACTATGTAATTTAAATTTTATTGTGGGGTAAAATTAACAATAAATATTTATTTTGAAAAAATTTTCCGGCTTTTTATTATAGTAAAATTCATAATTTCGAATTTTATTTATATTGTCATAAGGACAATTTATTTTAAAGTATGTTTATTTTTTTATTTTTTTTTTACTAGTGTGTTATGCATTACATTGTAATTTAATTTTAAAATTTCCTTAAGCTAGCATTTGAACCTAATCTTCAGTTCAGTATTTGTAAGATCGATTCCCAGCTGACTATATATATATTTCTAGTGATTTGTAATCAATTTTAAATATAGTTGTCCATTTAGCCTTCATGCCAAAAAAAAAAAATGAGAGCTACAGAGTATTATATAAAAGGAATTAAATTTATATTTATTGAAAAAATTTATTTATAAATTAAATTTATGTTTCTCTATTATGAATGTTAATATTTTTATTGAAAGAGCAACTCCATAGGTTTGTGTTATGAAAGTAAATAATTTTCATCCATTCAAAAACTTAAGTTTAATATTAGGCTATTATTCTCATATAAAGTTTAAATTTTTAATTCAAATATTTTTATAATGTTAATGTTTTTATAGTGTCAAATGTTAGTAAGTTGAAATCAAATGTTTTTATAAACAATAAGTAAAACATTTTAGGTGTCCATTCCATATTTTGCTTTTCCAAAAGTTCTGTTAAGAGAAAAGCAGAGATTACGCTGGGAAGAAAAAGGGGAATACTACAGTACAAGACGTTTAAAAAGTGAAAATAATACTTTAGAAAGGCAAAATGGTCAAGAAATGGTTACCTATTCAGAACCAACTACTGCGCAGCAACATAATGTCAAAGAAAAAGCAAAAGAATATGGCAAAGATATTAAAGGTATAATTAATTCTTAATTGTTGAGTGGTAATTTCTTTTATTTCTTAAAGATTTTTATCACATGGAGTTGGGAAATTTGTCTTTTGCATTAATTACTTTTAAAAAATTGTATGTGCTACTTTAATGTAAAGAAATTAAAATATTTTATATTTGAAAGCAAATTATTTCTTTTAGAAGATTGTGTAGTAAATATTTCTGGAACATCTGAATAAGAAAGTGGCATGAAATGTTTTGTTAGTAGATAATAATGAAATTTAGAATGTGTCAAAAAATTTTTTTCAGATAAAAATAATTTTCTGTGTTTTGCTTGTGAGACAGTTGAATCTTATAATTTTAGTTGTATTTGCTCATAGATGTGTGTGTGTGTGTATATACATGTTTAATTATAAATGTATTTGTTTATAGACATCCCAGCTTCTATGTGGCGTCTTTTAAGTAATCCGGTATATATAGTCACTTGCCTCGGGTCTTGCATGGAGCTAAGTATTGTGAATGGTTTTCTTGTCTTCCTCCCAAAATACCTTGAAACACAATTCAGCATTGGCAAATCCCAAGCAAGCATCTTTACAGGTAACTTAAAATTTGCTTACATAAAGAAATTATCTTTGTTCTTCAGAAAAACTTAAATAAGATTTTCAAATTTATTTGAAATTTTTCTTTACTTAATAAAAATATCTTAATCTAAAAAGCTACAATAATTTTTAAAAAAAATAATACACTCAGTTTTTTCCCCCTGTTTATACGAAACGATATTTTATTTATCATATTCAAAATTTAAATGAAACTGTTTAATATATAGGTGGGAAACTTAAATTTTAATTTGAGAATTCTTAATTTAAAACTATTATTTGTTTTATACCATACATTTTATTAGTATTTATGAAGTATATTTTACCTCTTACTTGGTTTTAATTTGAGCATATTCTTTTGGAAATATTTGTATTCAAACAAAAACTCAGCAATGTTCATAATTTCTTTTAACTTGGTATTTTTATCTACTTAGTGTGTAACAAATTTATAGGTATTAATAACTTGTGAAAACTAATCTTAAACAAGTTATTTAACCTGTATATTAATAGTTATAAAATTTTATTTTAATATCAATTGAAAAGGTATTATGGTAAATGGTATATAACTTAAAATTTTTGTAATGTAATTTCAATAAATTCTGTTAGTTTTCTAAATGGTAAAATTATTGATTTTCAAACATTCTTTTTTAATTATTTTCTTGCTGATTCAAGATACAAGGTTTAAGTTAGTGATTAAAAGAAAATAATTCATAAAATGTGTGAAATTATTAATTTTCTTTGCATTTATTCAAAACTGTAAATATAACATTACAAAACATTAAGGTTTATAAAACAAGTTTATTTTATTTAAATTAAAAAGTAATTTTAGGAACATTGTAATATTGACAGTAATTATATTACAAAACCTTTTTTGTTTTTATTATTGTATTTGTCATAACATAGAAAAATAAGAGAAAAAATAAGACGCCATATCTTAATACATAAATATTTGTATACTGTTTATATATTAATAACAAGGGAAAAGGATTAAAAATTTCGAATATATTAATAAAAATTAATATAACAGTCATTATTGTATTAAACATTGATGATAATGTATATTTAATATTTAGGTGGAATCGCTATTCCTGGAGCTTGTGTTGGAATATTCATGGGTGGTTATCTACTGAAACGTTTTCAATTAAAACCTAAAGGTATAGATTGTTTTTTATTATTGTTAAAAATAGTTTTTATTAAGTGCTTAAAGTTGATTATTATAAAAAACAAAATGTTTGTGTTTCCATGCAAGAGTGTGCCTGTTGCTGATTTTAAAACCTAAAGTTATAATTTTTTATGAATTCAGTTTCTCATTTTTTTTATTACATATAATTATTTTACCTTGAAGATCTTTAAATCTATATAATTGGTAACAATATTTAAGCATTTTTATTTAGTTAGTTAATTTTTGGTTTTTAATCTGTTATTCATAAATCAAGTCTATGCATTTAATTAAACTTAAATAAAACTGAAATATTGTGATTTGTATAAATTTTATAAGATGATTTTAATCTCACATGCTATACCAATTAAATTTGATTCGTTTGTTCTTAATACTTAAAAAATATATTTAATGTTTATTTTATTTTTCAAAACTTTGGCTATTTCAGGTGCCATTCAGTTTGTTTTATTCTTCAATATCGTGTGTATGGGTTTATATACTCTTCTTTATTTTCTTGGCTGTGACAATATACGAATGGCTGGTGCAACACTTCCATATTTTAATAAGTAAATGATATTTTCAATCTCTTATTTTTATACCATTATTTCTAATATATGTATATATATATATATATATAATTACTTATAGAACAAAACTAAAATGATATAATTTGGTATAATATAAATGACAATATTGAATCATGTTTTCAAAAAAATTTTGTATTTTAGATGCATTTCTTTGACATATCTTTAAATTGTTAAGCTATTTTGTGTTTTCTTATCATTAATATGAGCAATAAAGCGTTTATTTAAAGTTTTTATGAAAGAAGTGTATTTATGTTATTAATTAATGACAGGAAATTAAATAAATCAATGCAAAAAGTTTGGAAAAATATAATTTAAATTTCCTTTTTTATACAGCTTGTAATAGTGTTGAGCAGTTTATATGAAATTTATTAATTGATTTTATGTGTGAATAGAGAATATATTTAATTGTTTGAATCATAAAATTCCAAATTTTTTTTGAAATTATTAACTATATGTAATTTCTCTTAAATATTATTTTTATTCCTTAAATTTAAATTTTGTCATACTTCATTTTTCAAAGTCAGCTATGTTATTTCATATTTTTTTTTATTTTTGTAATTAATTGCAATTAGTCAGTTTATTGAAGAATTGTAGAAGATATCGTAAAATTAATTCTGCAATTATTTCGATTTTTTACTGTATTTTTTTTTTTATTTTAACAACTTTACTAATAAATGACTATGAAAGAACGGTTTGAAATATTAATTTCCTATGCACATTTAAATTGCTCTTGATATTTCTGCATTATTGCCTTTAATTTCAAACCTAAAAAGTGCTGAAATGTTTAACATCTGGGAAAATAAAATAATGATCAGGATTCATGTATATTTTTGAATGAGTAACTTAGAAATACAGCAGTTTATTTGATAATAAATAACTAAGTAAACTTGTAATATGGATATGTATTAGTTTAGTATATTAGGTATTGAAAAACAAATAGACTTCATTTTTTGTTAAATTTTAATGATTAGAAAGAAAGAAGTAACAAAATTTAAGTTAATAATATTTGGAAACTAAACTTTTATTCATCCTTTGAATTGATTAGCTATTTATTTCAGATAATCCCCAAAGTTATGAAAAAAGATAACACTGAGCTGCATTTGAACAATTTATGCACAAAATAGCTTACATAAACATTCTTATTGCTTGAAAATTTATTCAATAAAATTATCTAAACATTTTTGTTTCTTTGTACCAAAGCATTTCCTTAATAGGGATTGAAATTTTTTGGAATTTAGACGTTGTGGATAATTGACAGTTTACTGTATTTATTTTGTGTTTCATTTTTACCATCCTAGGTTTACTTAAGCATTTTATTTAAAATAAATGAGACACTTCAAAAATTCGAAAAATATCTTTATTTACAATATTTTAATAATTCACGTTAAAATTTGAATATATTAAATGAATGTGTATTTCTGTATTTTTTTGTAGCTATAGAGCTGTTTAATGTTTTCAAAATAATTCATTTATCTTGCAAATATTTATCTCTACCCTTATTTTACAAAATAACTCAAAATGTATAATGGGTACATAATACGACATACATTTTTCTTCAAATAATAAAATATTTTTTCAGCAAATAATTGTTAGTATCTATAGGAAAAATTTGATTCTTGGAAAACTTGCAATTCTTAAATTTCGTCTAGGAAGATATTTACCAACTCTGACTGATTTTTTTTAATTATTTTACTGTACATTATTGGCAGCTATGGGATTATCAATTCTCAGCAGGGGATTTCAGGAAGTCTTAAACGTTAATTTGTCTTAATGTGTTCAGGAAGGCTCAAATGGTATTTTTCCATTTTATTTAAAAATTGTTAGGGCTGTAAAATTGTAATGACATTGCATGCATATAACATGCTTTGATAATATGCTGCATATTTCTTCATAGATGAAGCAATTCGCAGTAAATTATATTTAATTGGATGTTGTTCTTTTTAGTTTATGTAGCAACTAAAAATTAATTTGATGACTGTGTCTACTGATCATGTAAATTGAACTATATATCATTAATTGAAACAATCTGATATATATTGATTAAATTTATATGCTTCATGCATAAAGATCTACATCATTGTTGTATAAAAGTTAATTTATATTGTATGATGTGTTTACTATACAATGTCAAAGGAATGCTTGCATTTCTTTGACACTGTATAATAAACAGCCTGGTGGTCTAAGATTATTGTAAGTCATTTTTGTGACCATTACATAAGTTGCCTCTTGGGAGGACTTTCATGAATACTGGATCATTTTCGTGTCTCTAAAAGAAGTCATCCTGGAAAACTCACAAGAATCCACCATTGCAACCATGCTTTAGAAATGCAAAATTCATCTTTTGTTATTA
Source organism: Latrodectus geometricus (assembly GCA_026290005.1). Classification (NCBI taxonomy): domain Eukaryota; kingdom Metazoa; phylum Arthropoda; class Arachnida; order Araneae; family Theridiidae; genus Latrodectus; species Latrodectus geometricus. The sequence continues at coordinate 330,369 of JAPDSC010145984.1, read as the reverse complement.
AAATGTTGTAGGAATCAAAGCTAGTACACTTTGCTTTGAAAAGTACTATCCTATAAATGTTAAGTTTGAGCTTTTCTTTTCTTAACTTAGTCTCAGTGACCTGCAGTAGAAAAATTTGGATGGAATTTTAATACATTTTTTCTTCTGACTTTTGTTAATTCTATTGATATTTGAAGTAGAAGTTTTGCTGGGAAGAGAAAATTGTCTTTTGTGGGGTAAAAATATTAAATTGAACATATTAAAAAGATTTTTAGTACATAATGCTTATTGCATTACAATTAAATATTAGCTTTATTAAGTTTTTATTCCAATAGAAAAAAAAAATTTAGCAAAAAATTTTTACCAGGATAATCTCTTGTTCATTAATAAGGTTATTACCAGAATTTGCTGAAACATTTAATTACATTCAGCTGACAAGAAAGGAATGTTTTTAAATGTATACATAATAATTTTTGTTGTTAATATCTAATCTGTATACATTAACTTGCGTTTTCTTCAGATTTCTTTTAACTGTTTTTATTTCCTTTGCACACTTTCATTATATTGCATAATTTGTTTCTGAATAAACAATATACTTTTCTCAATGTAGATTAATATCAAAAATCTATCTGAATTATCAAGCATTTATTTAAATCTAGCATCTTTTATCAACTAACATAAAGAATGTGCTGTTTGTGTTCGAATATGGGAATTCCTGAGAAATGTTGCTTGATTGTTTTAATTAATACTTTCTTAGTTATTTACATGCATGATTTTGTTTATATCATGTATGTATATAACACAGTTTTTTTGGAATATATTCCGGATTTTTAATTATATTGTTAGCTAGGAAGAATTGAAACTCTTTTTTGATATCCAGAACAGACAAGGAAAAACTGCTTATTAAAATAGCAAAAAAATTTTAAAATCATAAGAAAGAAATTGGAATTTATTGGTTTTGTGAAAAAAGAACGAAATTTCTTTTTCTGGTGACTGTTTTGATTAGGGAGCAAATTTTTGATCAATATACTCTTTCATAAAATCTGCTATCATATATCTATATGCTTCAATAATTGCATTTTTAATGAAGTATAAAGTTGAAAGAATTATGTAAATGCTTGAGAAACTGTAAGCTCATAAAAGTGAGTTTATTATTTTTTTCTTTAATTAAAATAGGCATTAAAGGAAATCCTTTATTCATAAATTCATGCTTTAAAAAAATTACAATAAAAAAATAAATAAAAATTGGAACTTATATAAAATTGAATAATTTTT
>JAPDSC010145984.1:285195-314115 GCA_026290005.1 Latrodectus geometricus | reverse complement strand
ATTCTTGTATTGCATGTTATAAAATTGTTAGTCAGCTATGTCTATTCTTTTTATTATTTAAACAAAAGTTTCTTGATATGTTAGATATCCATTAAAGTTATAAATTCTTTTTTTTTTTTTTTTTTTTTTTTTTTTTTTTTTTTTTTTTTTTTTACTATTACTTATTTTCAAATATTCCTTAGTTTAATTAGATATGTGCTTAGATTTTGCAAAATTGTAATTCAAAGTAATTTTACAGTTTATAGAAAATAGATATTTCGTACTTTTAAAGTGTCAAATATTGTAATATAATTCTCATATTATTGTCAAGTTCATTTAATGTTACAAAATGACCAATTTATTATAAGCAAAATTTAATATTTTAAATGCATACATATATGCTAAATTTAAAAAAATATATTAAAAGTGGTAATTTTTTTAAGTATTTAAAATGCTGTGTCTAAACATATATTAAATTAATCAAAGTAATATAATGAAGGTGCTCTTTAATATATTGTATTTTAAATGTATCAGCTTAATTGCTTAAAGGAAAAAATATATATATTGTGAACATCAAGAATTTTCTCATAACTTAGTTAGAAACATTAGGATATTGTGTCATAAATCTATTAATGTATTTTTCTCTATTTAATAATAAAGTTGATTTAACAAAATTTTATCTATTTCAAATGTCAGTTAGTAATTTTATTGTATATGACCCATTAAATTTAATTTGTGTAGTCACATTAGAATGTAAATTTATCTTCATGCCTATAAACCCTAAAATATGGTGTATAATACTAATCAATAATATTTCATAAATCCATATATAATTAATCCTGTTGGCTTTAAATATTTCATGAAACCAAATGTATTTATATGAAATTTGGTTTGTTAATTATCTTATTAATTTTATTCATATTTCAACTATTGACATTGAAATGAATATTTAAAGATCTTGTAGTAGTAATTTCAAAATGCCTAAGAGGTTACGAAGTGATTGTATACTTGTTAAATTAATATTCTGATGTGATAGTAATGCTTAAAAATTCAACAAGAAATTTTAGTTTTAAATGTCCTAGAAGAACTAGCACATACAATCATATAATGAATTAGCTATTCATTATTTTATTTTTTATATGGTTTTTATATACTTTCCAGACCTATCAGTTAAATTAAGAAAAACGCAAATATTACATAGGCTACAAATTATGAAATTTAAAAACGTTTTACAAGTTTATATATATATATATATATATATATATATATATATACTTTGTGATGTGTTTTAAGTAATAAAACTTTTTTTTAACTATATCATGTTGAGATCCTGATCAAAATTATTTATTTTTTTATGTAAAGTACAAATATTTGGTATAAGCTTGGTAAATTATTATAAGCTACAAATTACATTTGTTATATTGCTTGAACAAGTGAGAAATACATCTATTTATTTTTAAAATTATTACAGATAAAATATAAACATAAAGCTAATTAAATGAATGGTTTTTGAAATATACTGGACACCTTTATATAACAATATATATTAATCACAGCAAGCAAGATTTAAATTTGCATATAATAACCATGAAATTTATTTTTAAATTATCTCTATTTCAGATATATTGGTGTTTGCTCTGGCCTCAAAGTTGCCTCTGGGCTTTTATTTTTCCTTGACTGGATGCTAATATCATGGAAGCACAAAAAAGACATCGAACAACCACCTACACTCACTGTTGGCGAAATAGTGTCTTCCATTATATCCTTAGATCGACTTTCAACTCTTGGTTGGGGTGATATTGCAGTTGATGGGAGTAAAGATCCTCCTGAAGACTCTTTACCATTGGAAATGGAAGAAGAATGTCTTGCTAATCTTCCACCTCGCCCAGTTAGGAAACACAAGCGAGGTAGCTCAGCAAGTGATATGCTAAGCCCTCGCTGAATTAGCTTTAACACTTCAAAAGGGATATGCTAATGCTTGTATGCTTTCACATACGATTTGAATGCATTATGTTTTGGCACTCACAATGATAATTGAAGAGGTACAATGCATATTTATGCTATAAATGAATTATTTTTTGATGACTGAAAGAGAAAAGATAATTTTATTTATATTAAATTCTCAGTATTTGGGAAGTTTAGTTCATTTGATTTTTCTGATTTATAATATTACTAATGTTAATCAGTTAGCTATAAAATATTTGATTTTGAACTCATTAACATTCATTTAATTTCACTCATATTATGTTAATGATAATTACAGGTTTTTATTTTAATGGAATTTATTAATATTCTATTGGATCATTTTTAGAATTTTATGAAGTCAGTGATTGTTATTTGTTGCAATTATATCCTATTGTATGCTGACTACTTTGACAAATTATTTGTTTAGTAATCATGTTTTTCCCCAAAAAAATAATGTACACATCATTTTAATTATTAATGTTAGATTTGCTATATTTGTGATTTTGAATACAATATTGTGAGTGCCTGCCAAACACGTTGGTTAAAGTTTATATATAAAAATAATTTTAGTGGTTATGAGTCTATTTCATCATTTGTAAGTTTATTATGTTTTCAAAAGAATATTTATTGATCTGTACATTATTCTATCACTTTTCATTTATGTTTTTCCAAATGTCCAGATTATTCTAATCATATAATACTATATGTTCTTGAGCTAAAATATTTTATTTCGTAAAAAAAATTTGCATTTTCATATCCCTTAAAAGAAAAATGTATCAGTGATGATATGTGTATTGCTGCTAAATATAGATCTCTTAAGCAGTACTTCGTTCTTGTAGAATGTGTTTGTGCCTCATAAAAAATGGTTTATTTATTTTTAATGTGATAATCCATCCACTCTCTGTTTTTTTAATTTTGAATATTTTAATTAAGTGATATGTTATTGAGAAGGAAACTTTCCTTGGGATATAAATAATATGAATATTTTGTCTCTTATCATGTAAATATCTTTGTATAGTATTAATGTTTAGCATCAGTTGATCTAAACAAGATGAAATTTGCAAGTGCTTTGCAATTTAAATCAATTGTGGTTCAACATTAAATTTATGATAGTCAATTTAAAAAAAAATCAATTAAGAATTGTGAAAAAAAAATCCAAAGTACTTTAGTATTTTCATTAAACAACTAACTATACAATTTTAGTTTCTGTTAATGAAAACTGTTGTTTCATGACATCAAATTGTTTTTTAATGCTTATGAATCTTGTATTGCTTTTTACTTTTATCATTTTACTGAATTAATGTCATTACTATTGTTATTTTCTGTATAAGATTTTTATTTTAAACAATTTTCCTCCCTTGATTTAAAAATTTGTACCTAGTACAATGAATTTGTTTAAGTAAAAGTATGCGATTTAGATATTCCCAAAAAACTTCATATTTTCCTTAAAAATTGATTTCATATAATTTTGTAAAAGCATCTCATTTATTTCAATAAAATGCTATGTATTTATTATTGTGTATTTTAACTTATGAGCATTTTTAATTATCTAAATATTTAAATGAAATTGAATAGTTGGATTTTTATTCAAAATAGTTATTTTTAAAGTTTTTTTCCATACCAGTTATAGATGGCTGTTTTTTAATGAAAAAAAATTCCACAATCTGTTAGTAAAATAAAATGTGTTGTACAATATGTATATATGTTTCAAGACTATAACTGACGTTTTTATTTTTCCCTTAAATGTTAAAAGTGCCATCTGATTTTTAAAAAATCTGAATTCTGTGTTAATATTACATGCAATTTTTTTACATAATGAATTTTTTTTTTTTTTTTATAAACAAACATGTGAAAAAATATTTTTTTTTTAATTTAATTGACTTCTCTTAATAATCTAATTTATTTATTTAAATTTTTTTTCTTTTTTAAAAGTTAGGGAAAAATTAGTTTGAGTTAGTCTTCCACATAAGAATATTTATATATTTTGTTTATTTACAATTTCACAAAATTCTCAAATTTTCTTATGAAAGACAATTCATTTATAATGCATATTAATGTAAACTACCATTTAAAAAAAATTAATAAAATGTAATTTTCATAATTATTGAGGTTTATATTAGACTAAGGAGCAAATTTACTAATTATAGGTATGCTTTTAATTTTAACTATTTGGTTTCCTTTTTAATTGCTATCTAAAAATTTTCTTTGAATTTTGAAATCGATATTGTGTAATGTTGAATTTATACATTATTATTAATGCCTAATAAAGCAATGCTGTGCCATGAATTAAGAAAATACTTTTTTAAGAAATTTTATTTTAAATAAATGTTGTAAATACACTTTTTTCATGATTTTCTTTTGCCTTATTTTTTTTTTAAATAAATTTTGTAATCTTTAAAATACAATTGTAGGTTTATGAAATAAATTTCTTGGCTTTATTGTGATCGAAATTTAACTACAAAAATTTTGTAGATACTGCTTGTAAATAGCTAGTTGAAAATGGCAGAAAATTAAAATAACCTGTAAATGTAAAGTAACTTTTTATATTTGGTTATAAATTTTAATAAAGGAAATTATATTTGCAGACAATTTTTTAGTTTAATTTTCTCCATTAATGCTTTGAAAATGTAGTTGCTGCCTAATATGAGCTTTACATTTGTAATATGTGTTCTAATAATATAGAGTTATTCCCTTAAAATCCTTTATATGCCATATTTGCATATTCTTTAATTTATAATGGATATTTAGAAAAATATTATTTTATTTGGTTAGAAAGCTCTTGGCAATTTTCTAATATTGACAGGGTACGAAATGTTAAAAAGAAAATTGTTTTTAAATAAATAAAAATATATAAGATGACAATCATAAAACGCTATTAATCTCAAGCTTTTTTTTTTCCCAGAATTCAAATTGAACTAAAAATGTATATATATATGTGTGTGTGTGTGCGTGTAATTAATCTCTTTTAGTAAAAAAATATGGAATCCCTGTCATGCTGAAAAGTGAAGAGCTGTTTTTAAACTCTTATCCGAAATTTTTTTATTGAAAAATAACTCATATTATCTACTTAATTTCTCTTTCTTTTAATTTTGATTTTATTTTCCATTTCTTAGTAATGTTTCGTTTAACTGTTATACATTTTTGGTGGGATTTTCATTGATGTGATAAAGCATGCAATACAAAAGATAAGTTTTATGTCCAGTTTCTTTGCTTTCATTGACTTATGCATTTTTTTAAACTTAAGTACTTGAGTGATATTTTTAGTATTATTTGTACTAACATTTTGTAGAGTTTTAAAAAGTTTTTATACATTGATACCTTGATTTGTTTTATCCCTTTCAAAGTATCAGTAATTATTTTTTTATTTTGTTTTGATTTTATTTCATTTTACCAGTATTTCAGATTTACTTTTTGAAATGTTATTATGGTCACAATCATGTTAAATGTAATATAAACTTTTATGATGTTCTTTCACGCCACAAATGTAAGTTGTTTATTGTATTATGTATAGCTGTGCTTATTTTAAAAATAATAGGGGGAGGGGACAATTTTAATTGTTTCAGTATTCATATAAGGTAATTCTTGGTCTAATCTATGAAAATCACTGAGAGATATGAACTGATCAAATGTTGAAATAATATATTTCAGAAATTCAGAGTAAATTATCTAGAAATAGGAATTGTACATTATGATTTTTAAAAAAAAATTCCATTACATTAGAATACCTTATAAAATTGATATGTATGTTCTAACCAATATTCTGTTGTATAAAATTGTTATGCAGTATGTTTTAATGTAGAATGTATATTTTATGTATGAATTGTATCAGTGAGTAAAAATAATTGTTGAGATTTACTGATGTATAGTTTAAATGACTCAATGAGTTAGTGCAATTTAGCAGTTGAATGCTTTATTTATTTTAATAAACATGTTAGCTCTATGTAGAATTTAGTCTTGTTTGTTGGCAGAGATTCTTTTTAAATATGCCAATGATGGGGCGTTTATTTCCATTGGAATGATAACTAGTTCACTGTGTTATTTTCATTGGGTTTAATAAATGGTGCTAATAAGGATTCTAAATTATTGTCTTGGTTATAGTTGTGATTGTGATTATTCAGTTGCTTATAATTTATTTATTTAAGTAAATTTCAAGAAGCAATTGTAAATATTTCTGTAATTACTATTGATTTCTGTAAATTAATAATGTTATTCTATAATGTAAAAGAAATTTTAAAATTTTGAAGGTATGGTTTTTTCCTGGAATTGATTTTATTTATAAAAAGTAATTTCGAATATATTCTCTTATTATTTGTCAGCTAATTTTGTTTCTATCATATATTATTAATACTTGTAAAATCTTACATTTCATATTTCCTTAGAAAAAGCAAATGAAAATGTATGCATAAATAATAATCTACTCTTAATTATTCAATAACATGAATTTGATGTTCTCAATGATTTATGATTTGATTGATAAGTTATTGTCTGCAATTGCATTAAAATATCAATCTATATATATACAAATTTTATTTATAAATTCCTCTAACCATTATACCATTAAACAAAATAGAATAGTTTGAAATATTATTTTCTTTCATTATTTTATATTGTTATTGAAAAAAAATTATTTACAAATGTTAAATTTTCTTCTGTAACAATTTAATTCTGAAATAAAACTTCAAGCTATTTATAAACTCAATCTATTTTTAAAACTGTATTTTGCTTCATATTTGATTATTTATTTATTATTGTTTTAAAAATATTAGTCTCTGGTATTGAGTATGTTTGATCTTATGTATGATAGATATTTATTATTGTTGTGGAAGTATGTTGTTTGTACTTAAAATTTAGCAGTGATTAGAGTTGAAAATATATATATTTAAAATTCTATATACATATACATATAAATATATATACACATGTAATAATATATTTTAGATGCACTGCAGATGCAGAGAATGAAATTTGATGCGAGTAAATTATTCTGTAGTTTGATTGCGAGCTGCGCACTACACTTTATTGAATAAAGTATGCGTGCACTTTGATTTCTTATTGTTTTTGTGTAATATTGAATATCACACATCAGACTCATATGCCACTTTGATATCCTTACTCAAAATTACTAATTATCAGTGGTTGAATCCAAGCAATTATGGAATTTTGCCAAGCACAGTACTTATAATTTATACTTCTCAGTTTTTCTCAAAATTCCGTTTATTTATTTTTTAATTTTTTGATCAATTAAAATTTGTGTAGTGTAAAACAAAACTTGTTTTGAGTATGATTGGATTAAAAATGCTTTATAAATTTAGTTTTGACATAAGGAATTTTCAATTTTAGTATACTAATGTGTAATTTAATTATTTACCAGTAAAATCCATAAATTAGAAAAAAAAGATGATATTAAATTACTTTTTTTCATATTTATTAATTTGAAGCTCTCATACATACAAACACCCCGAGTACTCTCTGAGAATCCATAACTTATACAATACTTAAAATAATAGGGCATCAAATAACATGTGGAAGAGGAAAATAAAATTTTTGACATTGTGTAGTGGACAGCCTTAGGTCCTAAAACCGTTGAAAGACATTTAAATGGTCATCTAGGAAGGACTTCATAGGTAGTGGGCCGTAATCACTTGTCATAAGGAAAGAAACCCAGAGTACATCTGAACATGATTGATGTGCATGCAGAAAAGACGAATTTTTAAAACAATTTCGATGGTTGATTAATAAAAATATTTTCAGTACAATATTTCTATCAAAAGCTTATTGCAAATTAAAATCATTTAATATTATATTCTTTGTAAATAAGTCTTAAAACAAATAACAATTTTTCGAAGGAAATGTTCTCATTTCTTTGTTAAATAATTATGAGAAATTTGACATAAAACTTTCTACTTGAATTGAGTAGTGATTGAAACACAAAAGCAACAATTTAGGTATGGAAAATTTTAAAGGATAACTCCCCTTTCCGAAAAAAAAAATGTTTGCATTGTGTCTAAAATTATAATTGGAAATGAAAATTACTGCCTACTCTAAAATGTGTTATCAGGTTTTTAAATGTTATTGTAGAAACAGTAAAAGGTGAGATTTAACTTTTATAGAAAATATATTTCGTTGCTGAATGGTTAGTGCACTGGTCTTAAGCTCAAATTTTATAAGAACGATTACACTTAGAATTTTTTGGCTATAGGTGTCAAAAGTTTTTTGAAGTAAAAAAAAAATAGTAACTAAAAATCATGTTGAATCTCGTCAAAGAGGCATGATTCAAGGTTTTATGGAATCGAACAATATAACAGACAATCGATGGAAATATACAGATACACTTCATTGTCCTGTCTAAATGACAGCATAAAGTTTAACATATAATCACAAACATGCAAAGCAGTCTTTCTGCTCAATCAAAATCTACAGTGGAGATTTTGTCACAGATTTTTCTCTTATAATAATAAATTAAAATTACAGTGTTGGGTAAAAATTTTTAAAATCAACTAACTCGTTATAATCAGTAAAATATCTTTCTCGTTGTCATTTAAAGAAAAAATTGTTACAATGACATTGATTTTTCAACAGAGAACGAGCCTTAACAAAAGTCGCAATTTTCACTTACATTTAATGTGTCCACAAATAGAGAGCTATTTAATATTATCCTACAAAGTTTTTGATGCTTCTCCAATAGACTTATGCGTTTGTTTGCTGAAAAGAAGTTTACAATTGCGATCTCAGGAGTATTAATGAACTCTTGAAAATAGTGTTGAAAAAGGGATAATAAACAGTAATTTTAATAAAAACCACTTTTTGAATTGAAAAATAATCCTCATACATTGTATATAACATTAAATAATTGCTTCAAAATAAAACTTTTCATGACACTAGTTCTTTGGCCCAAGATATTCTAGATTTCATTTTCCATTGGTCAAAACTAAACAAATTTCCAAGAAAATGCAAAATCATGACTAATAAAATTTTCAGTGAGGAAGCTAATATGAATTTAAAATTGATGTATCGTTCTTTTTAACGTAGTTGAGATGAAATGCCTAAATAAAAGTTATTATTGATAAAAATACACAATGTTGAAAATATATATAGTACATTCAAATCAATGCGAACGATCTGCAAAGCGTTGTACAAAATTTGTAAATACTTAGTTTTAGTAATAATTTCACAAAACTAATATACAAACAAGGAATTTAATCTGTAATATCCTATATTTCATGGATCGTAGGAGAAAGCTTAAGGAAATAATCAGCTAAAAGTATATCAGACAAATCCAAAGATTTTTTTTTAATTGTAAGCTGATATATATAACATTTTAATTTATGATCTTTATGCTACTTCTGGATTACCTACTATTATTATAGAAATTTTTAGTGAAATCAATACGAAGAATGTTTTCTAGACTCTTAACAATAACTGCTTAACTGGCAAATTTTTTATTCAAACAATTCTAAATCCTTCCAGAAAGAGTTTCTGCCTTGTTCTTCTATGATGACATAAATGAAAAGATAACAAAGCAGAATGGTTACCTAAATATTTAAATCTTACATTCTTCAGAGAATGCTCGGTAATCTGATTATGACCTCGTCCTCATCGGAAGGTAGAAATAGATCGTAACTGCAATGTCCTCCAAGTGAATTAATAAATTTTGGGATGGCAGGTGAAGTTATGGGAGTCTACTGCTTGGTGGCTGCTTCTAAATTGCGAAGACTGCCATCAAGATGTTACCATCTAACTGATAGAGTCTAACTTTGGACTAGATACAGGAAAGTATGATGGTACATATACTGATAAAATCAAACTTGGTGAAAGAGAGTTGGTCTTACATTTGCAAAGCATCAATGAAACATGGAGATTGAAGTTTAACATTTCAGATATAATGAATTTCTCTGTTCTATTATCGCAGTAAAAGACTCAATAAAATATCCTCAAAGAAGTGTGCTTATTTGCAGAGACTCTATCTTCCTTGCCGTCTGTACACAAAATTACCAGCTGCGAAAAACTTACTGTGGATGTGCAACTTGCTGTTTATAAATGCGATAAAAATCAATGTGAAACTAGTCTTACACGTATACAAGGGAATATATTGTGGTATAAACAACAATGAAAGAGCTGATTTCCTTTCAATGATGCTTTTAGGTTGCAGCACCGTCACATTTTAAACATTTCCGCAGCACATCGAGGGAGCAAAATTATAATTGGATTGAGGTTTATCTTTTACTGATATTGAAGTTACTTTGCTTATTGGTAAAACTTCGCTCAAGGAAAGAAAACTGTCATGAACGAACTTGCAAGCGGTGTTTTAAATATAGTTACTGGCATTCATGCATTGTTTCAAGCCAAAGTTATGTTTAAAAATTTAGGGATTGCAGTCATAGATGAGAACAACAGTGATTTAGATCTCCATAACAATTATACTAACCAGAAATGGAATAAAGAATTCACGTCCTTCTCAAATGCTAAGCGGTCTAAAAGGTTCTTTCCAACTGTGTGATATTAACTTTATCTATTTCAACTGTGTGTCCAATCAAAAACTGAGTTTAAATAAACTCAATTTTCGATTGGACACGGTAGTTTTACGTTATTTATTGCGTTTTCATCAGTTTTGCAGGGATATTGTACATGCGGCTGTAACTCTGAAAATGCCATGCATTTACTTCTTGATTGTCAAAGCTATTGTGATGAAAGAGATGTTCCTCGTAAAGGATTAAAGCTAATACTCATTCCATAGCCCATTTTTTTCAGACTCAGTTAGATTTGGAGAATCTATGTTTTTTCTGAAAAAAAGCTTGTATATTAAATACTTTGATTTTTTTTTTCTTTCTTCTATATCCTTAAAAAAATATCTATTTATTAACTTTTAGACTATGCGTGGTACTTAGTGGTCCACAGACAGATATTTGTTATTATTTCAAATAAAAACGTATTATTTTAAAAATGTTTAATGTGTGTCAACATCTGAGCAAAATTCAGTTTCATTTTCATAATTAGCATAAGGCTTTATGAAAGATAAGATTATTACTAATTTACATCAAACTAGATTGTTAAATTATGCTAAAAATTCAAATTTCATTTATAACAAGATGATGAATTAAAAATTGAAATTTTAAACGAAACAGCAAATATATAATTAATGTGCGACTAAACGTCTAGCCTATAAAGTTTGAGGAAAGAAATTTCTTACGAGTTATTAAAAATTATATCGTCCTATAATTACGTTAATGATTTATTCTTTTTCGATAGTAAATAAAGAAAAGTTAATATTAAAGTAGACATGATTTTTATATGTCTATTACATGTCATTTACTGTTCAGATAGTATAACTTCAATTAAAAACAATATTTCAAACTGAGTGCAATGAAAATATGTCATACACATTTATACATATTTTAAGTATGCACTTTATTTTGAAAAATCATTCAAATGTAAACAAAGATGTAAAGATTTTAATTTTTTTTTCTTACCGATTCTTTTCTTCAATTTGTTTTCCAGTATCTTGGTAATGACTTTTATTTGAAAATACTTATATGATAGCGTAGCAGCTGAAAATTAATAATAGAAGTTTTGAGTATTTTACTCATTTGCAAATTTTACTTAGACAATGAGCTATATTAATATGTTTCAATCTTGGGAAACTTCTAAATATCGCCCTCAACTAATGTCTATGTAGAAAATATATAGAAATGCGATTATTTCTTATTATTTAGTTATTATTAAGATCTAACTGATGTCCCTATGTTACAATAAGCATAATATGTGTTACATACTCTTTCTTGCCCACAGTGAACTAACTGTAATGCTTTTCATTTGCATTACTGGTTCTACAGCATTTTTTTTTTTTTTAACGAAAATACATAATCATGATTTTAATACAATAATTTTTGACAAAAAGCGCGTTTTTTATAATGTATCACCTTTATTTTTAAAATATATTGAAATTTTGTATTTATTGTTAAATAGCATATTTTGAATAACATTGTTTAATACAAAAATATTTCGAAGAATATTATTCTTGAGATAAAAGTAACTTTTTTCCTAATTTTACAAAATTTTAATATATTAACATTTCTTTTTAAATTAATTTTAATAATTAAAATTTTGAATATTGATTGAAATTACTGGATCAATATGTCAATATTTTAAAAAAGTGTATAATCTTCAAAATTAGTTTTCATAAGACACAGAACTTTTTTGTGTTATAAGATCCAATTTTATGAGTATACATACAGTGTTATGTATGAAAAGAAATTATTCTTTATAGTAAAACTTAAAGCATATATGGTAATTTAATATGCATGGATCTTTAAATAAAGATAACTTCACAGTGGATGTTCCATAAAATTTTATTATAAAAGTAATTATATTCTTACAACTTGAATGTTTCATGACACAATTTTTCAATGTGACATTGCTTTGAAATGTATACATCATTTATGAATACATGAGAAGAAATAAGTATATCACATTACTGAAAAACAAATTTGTACACCAAATTTTATAATAGAACATTTCAATATAGAAATTTTCAAAATAAACATAAAATAATTGAGTGAACATATATATCATATTCTTTATAAAATGGATATATAAGATGTATATTAATTTCCTTTAACACAATTGGCAACAGATATAATTTTATTCATTTTTAATTCTTGCTATTCAAGGTAAATAATTAAATAACTATTAACAAAATTGCAACATTCATATAGCAACATATCAAAATAACATTCTAATGATTGTTCTAAGATTTGTAATAAAACATGTTATGGTTATATGCAATGTGAAAATATGAACACATAGTATAATTTTATGTCATGAAAATCATGCAGTTTTAACCAAGATAGCACATCGATTGACTTAATTATAATTTTTAAAAGAAATATTATAAATAACAAATTAACTCTTCTTTAAATTAGGAACTATGCATAAGAGTAAATATGCAGTAACTCTTATTGCAATCATTTTTAAATACATAAATCATGCATATATATGTACATGTTTTCAATAAAAACAAGTATTTAATTTATTTTGTTCCTTCACCATTAAAAGCATTTTTCATTCCATTAAATAATTGTGTTTTAACTATTAATTTTTGAAGATATATAATTATATGATTCAGTATAGTAAAATTAAAAAATAGCTTTTTTTTAATAACAATTTTTTTGTGAAACATTATTCATTTTATCAAATAAATTTTGATTCCCTAATATTTTTTATTATAAAAAATGAATTAGATATGAACGATATGCTTCTTTTTGATAAACTAGCACTTATAAAGCCTGTGGTGAATAAATTCTATAATTTAACTCTTAACACTTTTGTTCTTCAAATTGTTTAACTCTTAATTATTTTAATAAAAATATGACAAAACATTTTGAAATTTGCAAGATATATATTAAAAACAGCAAAAAAAAAAAAAAAATAACTTCATTAATGAAATTACCAAAATTGATAAATAGTTCCCTTTCACATTTCATAGAGCAAATTACACAAGCATATTTAACAATAAGCTAAATACTTTAATTTCCAAAGTGCATAAAAATTGCTTTCATTTAAGGTATATGTAGTTTTAATGTTAGCATAATACATAAGAAGTGAAAAAGAAACAACAATACATGGCACAAATACTCTATACAGAAAAAAAAAAACAAATAACTCATGTCTTAGTTTTACACAAGCCTTCACTTCTTAACATGCATAATTGACCATTCAGTACTTAATGTACTGTAAAAACTTCACATTCAACAGAAATATAAAATATTCCAACAAATACCGATCTATCACTACATTTTACACATGTGAAGCGAGACACATAAAACACATAAGAGTGTGCTCTTTTTGCATAACACATACGTAGTACTAACTAGATCGGGCTGAAATTCAAAAAATTCTTTATTCAAACACTTTTTTTTTTATCCAACATCGATTAGCAATAACAATTTTGTGTACTTGCATTAAATCAATGAATATTGGATATTTATGTTAAATAAAATACAACCTTAATTTTATTATAATATGAAAGATGAAAGGTTCTTAAATATATATATATATATATATATATATATATATATATATATGTATGTTTGTTTCCAAGATTAACAGCACGAATAAACATTACACATGTGTGAGAATTCAGGCTTCATTCTCACAGCAGAATGATTCCTAAATATTAAAAGAATCTTAGTAATATAAATGTAAACTTTTACATAAAAGATATAGAACTATAAAATATAGCATATTCGTGAAATAAAAAAAAAATATTTACATACATGTGTGAAAAAGAAATTGGCAAAATAATCGCTGGGTAAGAACCCAACATCAAAAATTAAGATGGTTACAAAAAATACACACAAAAAATCCTGAGAAGTACATCAGGTAAATGGATAAATAAGTACAATATGATCGATCAATCAGTCATTTTTCAATATATTTTACTAAATTAAAAAGAAAATCCAACCTTCACAAATTATTGTTTTTTAATTTTATTCATTCATGCAAGCACCTGATTTGTTTTTTTAAAAACAATATTTTGGCCTATTGAGTCACAATAGGAACCATACTATCAAGATGAAAAATGACTCAAGTAGGTCGAACGTGAACATCTAAAAAAATCACAGATACTAAACAGTTCAGACACAATTTAACATTGGTATGTTTTGATTTCAGTAATGCAACACCATTCTAAATAGTAAAAAAAATTTTAAATGTTTTAATTTTTAATTACAACATAATATCAGGCATAATTTAACTGTTGATGCATGAAACTTTATATGATTTAAATTACGTACACATTTTTTTGTTGAACAATTTATATATTGATAAAACTTTATTCATAAAATTTTATTTGCAACCCGCAATAACTAATACTTAGTCAAATAGAAACAATTATTTAATTTATAGGAAGTTGAAACAGACTATCTCATTCAAATGAATTATGGTTACATGTTAAAAAGAAACAGTTTAATTGTATGGATATGTGTTAAGTCTTCTAGCAACGAGATAGGTCATTTCAAATAGTAAATAAATAGTCATTTATTACAACCTTGACACCAATAAAGATAAATATGATCCACACACAATACATAGAAGCTCAAAAGAACAGTTATTTAATCACCATTTTCATTAACAAATACAAAACATTAACCACAAGATTCAATAAAATGTACACTTGTGTTTTAGTAAGTGTGTAAAATTGATATGATTTTATTTACATGGGATTAAAAATGCAATCTGACATATTTATCATTTTAAAGAAAATCTTAGCAGTATAAAATCCATTTATACTTCAGAAAAAAAAAGATGATCAAAATGACGTCATATAAAAAAAGTTCATCTAGACTGCACTGCTTTTACAATATAACAGCTGCCAATTTGAATCATAAGATTATTTGTGATCTAGCATCTTTAATTAAGTAAACCATAACTATTTTCATAGTTATATTTTCCATGAATTATAAATTGTTCAGTTGCCAAATTGAAGATTTGAAACACATTTCTAAATTCTTGTGCATTTTGGCAAATCCAAACACTGAACTTAGGCTCATCAGTCACATAACCAATTATTGGTTAATAGATTTTCAGTTTGTGCTCATGACTGAAATTTTGTGCATTGACATGTATTTAAGTATCAAAATCAGCTTTAAATGGCATGAGATAACTCATGAGAGCAAATAATAGTATGAAACAGACATAGGCGAGAAAATTTCTCAGCAATTAAAGTTACAAAGACAAGTTGCACATTTTGAGTTTGCCTTTCTCTGTTTTTTTCAAAAATAACCATAATTTAATTTTAATATTTCATGATAAAAAAATCAAAATTCTTCATTTGTGACTGACATTCTTCAAAAAGTCACATACTACTTTCCAATTGGGGATTTAATGGCGTTTCATTGAATGGTATCATTTCTTCTGCATCATACACCTGTTCCTCTTCATCTTCTTGAAATTGTATGTCTTTAGCCTTGTACCAGACAATAATATCTACAAAGAAAGCAAGTAGCATAATGACAGCAGTGACACCATGGAATACAGCTCGGAACTTGGACGGATCATAGAGACGACATGCTCCTGGTTCTCCACAATTGTCTTCCCAAAAGAGGCAGGCCGAATCCACAACAGCTCCATAAATGATAGGACAAGGAACATTGCCTGTTGTAAACAATATCACAAATTCTTAAGCAAAAAAGAAAATTATTCGAGTAAAATAATATTCTACAATAACTTTTGAATGGTTAACTAGGGAAATAATTCATATTTGAATAGTTAAAAATGTTAAAAGTTATTTCTTCTGTGAATAAAATTAAAGAATGCTTTTTATATTTTATCACTGAGAAGAAACAAGAAATTTAATTTTCATATGATCACCAAACTTTATTGTTTCGCTTGAAAACAATTTCATTATATATAAGAATAATGTATTGAAACCTTTTACGTATTGTAGATCGTAAAAATTTTGAGCATGTATTCATAATTTTTACATAACAAAAGTTGTAAACTTTTATATTCAGAGACCTAAAAATTGTAATTTTGTTGTCCTTTTATTTTTCACACAACACACAGATTAATAAGAGACAGAGGAAAACCGATTATATATATATATATATATATATATATATATATATATATATATATTGATTATTAATTAAACATAGCGCTTATAAATTATAAAGAAACTTCTTGTGAAGTTTGTAAATTAAAAATTAGATTTTAATTCAAATAAAGCATGTACCAAACAGTATAGTATAAATAGGTCTTATTTAAAAGGTTAAAAATATTTCAGTGATTGAAATATTGCTTTCATTAAAATAACGATTATCTACCACTATACTTTTAAGTTTTTACTGTCTAATTAACATAAGATTATATTAAATTATTATTGGGTTATACAAAATTTAACTAAAGATGCAGGATGTCAATTTTTCATTGCATTCTGTTTTCATTTAGATTGGTTCCCAAGGCTCATATTCAGTCAAAACTTATATTTTAGCTATTTTCAAAAAACATTTTTGTATTAAAAACACAAATTAATAATTTAATCAAAACCATTTACAATATTTGTAAATTGTGTTGTTTTGGATTATGAAAAAAATTTCTACGTAGTTGGGAAATATTTTTTGTGTAATAATTTAAGAAAGTAATTTTTAATTAAAAAAAAAAAATAATAATTTAAAAATGATTTAAAAAGTTAAAAAAAAAATTATGAAATATTAAAACATAAGTTAATTATTATATGTACTTTGAGAAAAGAACAATAAATATTTATAACCGACATGATTTTATTTTATAAATGCTTATAAATTAAAAAAAAAAGAAACGATAATACTCTCATCATATATACAAAACAAATTAAAGGAAATTTCCATCATACTGAACTGTGTAGTTTTATAAAAAATGAAAGGTGTGAATTGTGTAGAATTATTTTCATTATTTGTTATAGAATTATCTTTTTCAAAGAAACAAAAATATAATCCAAGAATAATGTTTCAGTTAATAAAATTCTCAAGTTATAGCTGTTAATTCTTACCAAATAAGCCTATAGCAAATGCAATAAGTCCCAGAGCCATGGCTTTATCCTTTGGTTCAACACATCTGAAACAGAATTATATACTTAAATTTTTCACATCCAATAAAAAGAAAATGTTATTGTATTCTACATTTTTAAAATTAAATACTACATTTAATATAATAAACAATATTTAGAGTAAATTTAGTTATCAAAGTTCAAGTACTGATTTCTTTTCAGTGAATTCGTGGTTCACCTAGTTTTAATGAATAACGAATTCACACATATGAATAGAAATAAATGCTGTTTGAATAATTATTCAAAATTTTTTAAAATTTGGAATATTAAAACATTAAAATTCTAAGAAATATATATATGACTCAAGCATTATAATTACAAATGTTAATGCATTTAATTATTTAACTGCATGATTAAATAAATGATAGTAATAATATGCAATATTATTATAATTTAACAAATTTTAAAACAATATTTTATAATTTTTAATGGAAATTTACACTCATTATTTTATATAAATTATGCCTTGTATTAATTTAAATGCAATATTTATAACTGATTTGAACTTAGAAGGGACTACCTTTACACCTTAACAATAATTCATAAAAAATTTACACCTTTCAAAAATTTCCAAAAGCTTTTGCATTGTTAATCAATTACTTTACCCTGATTTTAATTTATTATTTAAAACCATTCATTAATGGCTTAAATTTTATTGATTACAATAAATCCGAAAAATTCCCGAGAAAGATTACGCATTGGTAACAGTGATTTGTTTTGTATTAAGTAATTTTAAACAAGCATTATTTTACTTTACCTCAGAGTTAATAGCATAGAGCCGACTTCAGATGTAGAATGAACCAGAACAAACAGTGCAAAAACAAATACATACGGAAGTAAGCTGTTGCATTCTAAAGGGCAAAATCCATTTGTAGCTGTAACATTAGCACCCAAACATAAGCAATCTGTGTAAGTGTACTGAAATATGAAAATATAAATATATTATCAAATGATCAAATAATAATCACCATTAGACTTAATGAATAGTAATCAATACCTATGATGATTTGTAAGTTTTTCGCAGTCCAGAAAAGCTCGCATGCATAATATTCTCGCAATGTTAAAACAGCTTAATTAATAATACGAAGTCATTATCAAAAATGAAGTACACTGACTATAAACCCCATTTAGGCTTACTATGGACTTAAGGTCACTATCCAGAAAGAAAGGTTAGCAGATCAAATGTTGTCACTGTTAACTTTCTGTTTTGGTCTGGGATATCTGACAAAGACTTGGGAATTTTCTAAGCTTCCTGGCTTAGAGCATGTAATTTTTTTATAAAACAAATTTTGGAAAACTTAATGAAATAAAACAATTTCTGGAGAAATACATTCTTGGAAAAGACATAGAATACATAATAGAGAAGGCTTACAAACAAATTTGAGCAATAAGCCTTGAACTTACACAGCAATACAAGTATACAAATGGAGCCCCTGTTATATTTATTTTCATACTCGATAAAATGCTTTCTCAAGATATGCTTTTATTTCAAACTTTATATTTTACTCCATTATCAGCCCAGCAATGTAAGTATTTGCAATAATCATTTATAAAACTACACAACCTGAGAATAGATATGATTAGTTAATTTAAAAATGAAAACAAATTCATGTTTGAAGATGATTATATAGAAACTTTATTCATAGAATAAATTTTCTTATATAAATACATAATGATTTTAATCATAAATGATTTTAATATATTTTTTTAGTTTTTATTCTTAAATATTATTACATAAACTATAAATATTTCATTATTTAATTTATGCAATTTAAAAAGAACTGAATAATTGCTTTGAAACTTTTAGTTAAAAAGCTATCTTATAGTTCAAATTTATAAATCTTTATATCCAAAAAAAATAAATGTGTAGATCATTTTCATAAATATAAACAATGAAATCACTAGTACCTAATGGAACATAGATTATAAGAACTTACTTTTTTTAAAAAAAAAGTTGTACATGTTTACCTTATGAATATTTAGTTCAGAAAATTTCAGCCAAAATGAGACACATTTGAAAATAATTATTCGTAACAATGATATTCGGCCTTAAAATTAAAATAAAAATAATGTTAAATTTGCTTCTGTACATAAATATAATAAATAAATATTTCATTGAAAACATTACCTTTTGCATTCGAAAGGAATATATGTGTAAATCAATATAATTATGAACCATAAGATTATTAAATACAGTAAAATTAAATTATATATTTAAAAATTTTGCTTAGCATTAAAGCTTTTTCAATCGTTTATACATATTAAGTTTTTATAATTGCATGACTTTGAAATAATTTTATGGTTCTAAATAACTATCATAACAATATGATAAAACAATGAAATTAAATCTTAATTAAAACTTTTTATCTTCTGTTTAAACTTAATATTCTAAAAGTATAAATATTTTTTTTATAAGTCCATTTATTAATTTATATGATTTGGAAGAAAAAGAAGGATGAAGATGAATTAAGCATTATATGAAGAGTATATAATACTTACTTCTTCTCCATCCTTCAACAATAGCATTACCTTATCATAAGAAGAACCTGAGACTTTAGTGCATCCAGCCAGACAGGGGGACAGGTAAGTTACTCCTTCACTTGTACAGATGGGGGCAAACTCTCCAGGTAAACAACCACATGTCTCATTGCATGAATTTTGGGTGCGGTCCTCATATTCACTACACACAAACTCATATTAAAATAGGACAAAATAAATATATAAGAATATGAAATCAGTTTATATTAGTGACCGTAAAGTTGATCTTTCAGATATTTTGTAAAGTTATTCCTTTATATTCATTGTTAACTTTAAACTTGTTGTTTTATGCATAGAATCTCTGCTTAGATTTAAGTCATTCCTTTTGGAAAACAAACGGTGTTATGAATTTTAAAAATAAGTTAATTCAAATTAACTTTTAATAATTAAAATTTTTAATTAATTATGTTTAAATTAAAACTATATATAAATCTTTATTCTACACATTGTATGTAGCTTAAAATTAACTTAATAAATTAGTTTTAAAAGTTAATTTTAATTTTATAAACTATTTTAAGCTTTATATAGCCATCATGAGGAATTAATATATTTGATATATATTAAGATATGTGTGACATGCTTTTAAATTTTGATATTTTATTAATGTAAGTTACATAGGTTTTTATAATTAATAAATTCAATAAAAAAAGTACATTTGTTTATGAAATTGAGAACATTTTTTGAGATTAAAAGTTTTATTTAAATATATTTTTCTGTCTTTCTTACAAGTTCATTGTTTGAATGAAAACTAGTTTAATATGCAAAAGGGGACTTTATATATACCAAATTTTTGGGCTACTTAACAAGCAAAGTAATTCTAATTAATTTTTAAACCATCAAATAATGCTGATAAAGAACTTTAAAGAAATTTATGCATTATCAAATTAAGGTATAAGGTTTATTTTCATATTTCAGACTAATAATAAATGAATGAATGAAGAATAATAAATGAATGAAATGATTAATAACAAATGAAATTAACACGTGAAACTAGAAAATGAATTTTTTTTTTTATTTATTTATTTTATGTAAATTAATATACGAAGTTATATAACTTATATAAGTTAAAATTTTTTAGTTAACAAAAATAATAATACCATTCATATTTAAATTTAGTATCACATAATTTTGGTAATAAGTAGTATAATATAGTTTACCTTCCAGCATTAAGTCCAACATATTTATTAAGTGGGCATCCAAATATCATCAAAACCATCATTCCAATAGCATATAAAAGTGCCGACATAGCAATCCATCGAGCTACAAATCTAGCATTAGGCTTAAACTTGCGCATGAAAGTTCCACTTGCAAAAATTCCGATTCCCATGACTAGTATGCCCGCAATTCCTAAAAGCAAAATATTTTATATATATGTTAGAAAAATTTTTTAATTAATAGTATAATAAACTTTATTACTTTATAGCATAAATGAAAAAAAAATTATATTAAAATGAAAGTTTAATAATTAATTAAATAGTTAAATAATCAGTTTTATTTTTTCATAGTAAGTTGATGATAAATTTAAAATGAATTAAAAACTCATAAATAATCAAAAAGTACAGATATTAATATTAAAAATTTTCCCCAGATGCACAAAATTTGTATTCCTATAAATGGATCCTGAATTTCATTATTTTTACAGTTGTTCTATTTATTATAAAAACAATAGTAATTTATTTTTCAATTTGACTTCCATTGTGATCATTAAGAATATATATATATAACAGCTTAAATTATAATAAAAATATATAGTAATTGATTATTAACAAAGAATATACATGTAACATCAGAATAATCATTTGAGCGACAAATTGTAGAATCAATTTCGATTAAAATAATATGAAAATGTAAATGTGAATAATAATAAGTTTAAGGAAAAATTTGAAGAAGAATTGTGTCAGATAGTTGAAAATTTAGAACTTGTTCATTATAAAAGGCCCTAGAAAATGCATAGCAAACGAGAAAATTTGAGTACTCTTTTCTTTTGTCTTAATTTACAAAATTTATAATTTAATTTATCTATATATTTAAAAAAAATTTTTATCTATCTAATATATAGTTAACCCATAAAATGTTCTTGCTGAAAATGATAACTAAATGACACTCTCCTTATTTTCCTTCAACAGTGGAGGCATTCACACAGAAACTTCTTAAACAATAGACATTTAAATTATTCTTTCCAGAAATGTATTTATTGAGAAATGGATTAAGTAGTATTAATCAATTACTATATAATTTTAATTATTTTCATTTACAAATAATATACTTACCTGATATCATATTGGCAATTGTAGCAGTTAATTGAAACTGACTTTCTAAGTATTTTGGTAGAAAAGTATACAATCCTGCTATAGGCAATATATGAAGAACACTGCTAGCGGTTCGGTACAGAAGAATTTCATTCTTAAGTAATCGTTTTATAGCAGATGGAAAAGCTAAGGAATTAAAGATATATTTTAAATAATAGAAATAAAACCATCACAAACAAAGGCATGTTTATTATTATATTTTACAAATTATTTTTACAAAATAAAATAGTTATTTGAATTTATATTATAGCACAAATTTAATAAATGTAAATTTTTATTTGAATTTTGCTATGTATTTTAATTTGATAATGTACAGTTAATATGGTTCTTAAATATGATGAACTGACTCTTCCAATTCTCACTTAATACATATTTAATCTGTATTATGAATAATTTTTGTTTAGAAATTTAAACTTTAGGGGCACTTTAATCCATTAATATGCAAATCTTGTAAATCACATTTTCTGAGAAGTTTGAACTGCAGAATTTAATATTTTAAAATCGAATTTTAGTTTTCCATTCATTTGCTTAACATTTTTAAAACTTTAATTTAAATCATGATCAAAATATTTTGATTTATGCATATGACATAGAGTTGTTCCTTAAACAATGAAGGAAATTTAATATTGTTAATTGAAACAAAAGTAAACAAAATGAAACAAGTAAAAAATGATGAATTAGAGGTACATTTTTGATAATAAAAATTTTGTGAATATTATTATTTTGCTTACTTCCTCTTATTCAAGATAAATAATTTTAAAATTCACAAGAACATTATTTGGAATC
Source organism: Latrodectus geometricus (assembly GCA_026290005.1). NCBI lineage: Eukaryota > Metazoa > Arthropoda > Arachnida > Araneae > Theridiidae > Latrodectus > Latrodectus geometricus. Next base: position 290,955 of record JAPDSC010145984.1, on the reverse strand, counting down.
AAAAAAATCAAAGAATGAATTCCTTGAAAATATAGTTACTTGAAAAAAATTTAAACTATTATAAAATGAGCAGTTTTGTTGAAGAAAAGACTTACAATTAACTTAAGAAACAACCTTTTATAATAATATAAAGAAATTACCAAAACATATAAACTTACCTTTCAGACTTGGCTTTGTTCCTTCATCATTCTTATAATAAGCAGACTGCTGACATACATGACAATGTGAATTATCAGTAGCATTTCCATTAGTTGAATTTCTATTAACTTTACAGCTTATTAGTGCTCCACCATTAATATGGCCATTTCCATTCACATTGTTACCATTTCCATTCACATTGTTACCATTTCCATTAGAGCCATTAATACTTCCATTAGTTTTAGGACAATCTGCATCATTTCCATTGTGGTTAAAGCTCCTGATAGTACTGCTGTGTGAACAAGGTTTTGGCAACTTCTTAGGAAAAGCCATCATTGGAAAGGCAGTCAATATGAGTGCAGCTCCAACAATGAGAACACCTAGCCACCAAGCTCCTAGCCATTGAGGATTGTCCGTGGTGATTTCTGTTGTTTCTAAAAATAATATTGAATAAAATTCAATTAAAAATAATACACAAAACTCTATTATACATCACTTTTCACAAAAATGGTTCTCAAATATAAAGACAAAATGTAACTCATGAAACCTTGATTATCTATTCAGAAAATTTAAAGTAATATGAATTCTTTTTTTTAAAACTTACCAAATGGAAAGTTGACATAAATGCTTGTACAGAAAGAACCTAAGAGAAATCCAAAAACTGGTCCGAATATTCTAACTCCTATGGTTATTCCTGTTAAATATAAAAATCCAAAATAATTAATAGAATTACACGAATGTTTGTCGGGAAAAGAATACAACAGAAAAAAAGTGGAATTAAGAAAATAAAAATAAGTAAAGTATTTTTAAGTAATAAGATTTATAAAAATAAGAAAAAAATTAAATATTTGAATATGATTATTATTGCAAAAAATTTGGCAATTTTATAAGAATATTTTATTTATAGAAATAGAATTTTAAGTAATGTATGTACTTAACTTTTAAAACAATATATAAAAATCATTGATAAATGCTTAGAAAAAACTTAAATGTAGAAAAAAAACTGTTGATAATAATTTAATATAAAAAAATATTTAAACAGGACTTATAAGTTTTAGTAACATCTTGAGCCACACTGAAATTATTTTGGTTTCTGGTGAACAATTTCATGAAAAGATTCTCTGAAATCAAATAAAAAATATTTACCAAAATAGAGAGGAGATTCTCTGGTAGCAACGTTGTCATCGATGTATGGAATGCCTAATGTGTAAACAGCTGTAGCCCCGATACCTATAAGCAGCAAACTAGCAAAGAAAATTATAAGGACCGTTTGTGTTGTCCTGGTATGTGTTCCTAGCTTGTTCCTCTCTTCACAGCGATCTCGTTTTTCAGCTAGAGCATCACTTGGGATAAACAAGGATGGCACAACTTCATTGCTTTCCGTGGATAAACGGTAGTCATCTAAGAACAATAAAAGATAAATTAGATGGAAATAAAAACATAAATAAACTAGTTGCTTAACTATAAAAAAAACGCTCCTGTGTGTTTATAATTTGGTTAATAAAACAAAATTGCTTTAAACAACACTAAATTTTAATATGGGTAATCTAATTAAGATAATATTTGGCTTAAACAAACTTATATAATATGATTATAAACTAAAAACTTTGTAATTAAAGGTATTTCAATAATATATAATAAACGATTTTTCAAAAGTTACTGGTATTTGTTTATGATAATGACTGATATAAGTCTTAAAATTTCATAATATATAATTTAGAATTCGCCATAACTTTTCATACTTATGCTATTTTTCTTGATTGAATCAAATGCATTGCAAAACTAAACAACTCTTGATTTTTTTAACAATACATTAAGTTTGTTGTGTGAAATGCACTTTTACCTTCTTTACTATATTTTGGTGCTAATAAGTTTGCTTAGTTCTTGATTTTTTTATCATCATGCTGTATTCTTTAAACTAATTTTTCATTTCATCATGAAATTCTTAGTGTTATGGGTTTTTATGAGTCTTTCGGATTTATTTTTTAGTAAATGTTAAGACTTTCTAGAATCTTTCGAAATAGTCCTCTAACATTTTTGTTGACAAAAATTATATATAATTTTAATAATTTCTGTGCTGTAATTTATATCAAATTATTTCCTAATACAATTCACCCAAGAAAAGATGTATGTGTTGTAAGAGAATATAAAGATGCATATTTTTATATTCAATTCAAGATTTTTGAGTGATAAATAGGGTAGTGGTTTAATGAATTAAATTACTTTACTACGAAAGTGAATCTTTTTGCTTTTTTTGCAGTGAAAAATATTTTTTTCAAAATCCAGTATCTAATTTGATATGAAGTTCTTATCAAAACATTTTATATCAAAACAATTTAAATATATTTTAGTAATTATTATGATACATGAGGGGATTCACATTTCTGTAAGATAAGCAGATCTTGTGGTCTGATTTTTCTATCCACTTATTCTTTAATTGCAGATTTTTCTCTCCATGTGATACATTATGCTTGTCAGTACTTGGAATAGAATGGTACATCTTTTTTTAATTTCACAAAAAATTGAACTTCATTTTACTCTATGATAAGGAAACTACACGTTCTAATTCATACGCTAATAACATTTCTTATGATTTAGATATTATTTTAATACATTATCATCAGGGAATCATCAAGTTATATGGAAGGCATATGATTTGATCCATAGCATATGATGATGAATTTCAACTCAGTAGCTAAGCCTGCAACAAGTGAGTTAACTGAAGCCGTATTCGATGATGAGTTACTAGCGAGAAGAGCCATAAATCATCCACCGATCAGTTCCCATCACTGAACACGCTATACCAGTCTTCAGACTGAAGACATCTTGTTAATGGTAGTTTCGCATGCTTCTCATTTCACTGAGTAGCCTCAGGTAAATGTAATTCGTGAGGGAAAGAACTTTTCCAGCCTTCGGGGACAATCGGAAAGCATTAATAAATACGTGAAAGGGAAAACAACTAAAAATGCGTAAAAGTGTATCCAGTATAACTCGTGATTATATAAGTTGAATTGCGTCAAAATATTTATTCTAGTTTGCTTCAAAGTCAGGGAAGCAAATAAATTCGTTTGAAATTTTACTGTAAGATGATGAATTGAATTACAAGGATTAAAATTCTAACATTAATTGTAAATGATCTAAAAAAATTTAAAAAAATTTTAATGCATTGAAAAAAAGTAATGTTTGAATCAACTTTCATTTTAAAAATAGAAAACAGATTTCTACATATTTCAAAGATGAAACATCTTTGCGTTTTAATTTGAACATAATTAAATGTTAAGAAAATTTTAAAAAATTTCATGGACATAATTTATTATTTTTATATTTCTATTTTTATATACTGCCTGAAGTCCAAGTAAAAGTAGTAATAAAAGAAGTCTTACTTACATTACAAGTAATTTTATTTCAATCAACGTTTCAATTACTAAAATAAATTAAAAGCTTTCTATTGAAAAAAATTATGACTAATTTTTTAATTATGTATTGCGGTAATAAATATTTTTAGTATGATAGAAATCGTAAAGTTTTAATAATTTTAAGTATTTAAGATTTATTCCTGGCATTGATTAAAGAATTAAATATTTTTCTTTAATATTATTCATTTGACTGTATCGATGGGAATAAATCAAGAGAAATAAAATGAAAACATATACAGTGCTAATCTCATCAACCTTGAATTTGCCAAATTTGGCTTCAAGCGACAAAATATTAAAATAAATTAATCTTGCACAGCCATTAATTGATCCTTAACGATAGCAGATAAGATCCTACAACTCGCTCTTATGAATTAAGAAAAATTGCTCCTCTGAAAAATCGCATGATCAAATAAGTAATTTATTGGAGAACAAATTCTAACGCGCTTATGAGGTAGAATTTTTTAATTAATAAAATACATGTTTACAATTAAATTTTAATTCCATTTTTTATTACAAAAATGTATGAAAACTTATTCTTTAACCACGAAATTTTGAACAGTTTATTATTAAAAAAATGACATAAAAACTGTTAACTTAATAACTGACTTAAATTTTGTAAAAAAATAAATGGCATTTGAAATAAAACTCTTATATATCTTTAATAAATTATAAAAAAAAAATTTGATAATTTATTTATCACAATGATAAATGAATTCATTTATCAGCTAATTAAATGGAAATTAATTATCAAGCACCTGGTGTTTCTATGATAGTATCCAAACACCCTTCTTTTTTAACCAATGAATATAAAATTATAAACACTAATTTTACCAAAACATATTAGTTATTCAAACCATTGTTTTCCTTATCATGTGATGAATTAAATACCGTTAAGAAATGCATCGTCATTAATTATTTAATAAAATGATTAATTAAATAAATACTGTTTTCTTACTTACTGTTAATTTTATGTAATACAGTCTTACTTTATTTATTCATATTAATCGAAATATTTTTAATTTTTTGATTTTAAATTTTAAATTGAAAGGCATGAATATTGGAGAGTCGATTTCATCTGATTTTGGTAAAAAAGTTACAATAATTTATATACATATTTAAATTTTAATTATTACATAAATATACCACTTAATAACTGATTAAGGTGAATTCAATTAATTAATAGTACAGACTATAATTTGCTACCAGCTCTTAATTTAAAAAGAGGTTTCACATGTACTAGATTTATCAAACTATTCTTTTAAACGCTAAGTTTTCTGAAGAAAGTTTGATAATTTAAACATATATATCATGAATTTTGATGTCGAAATGTTTAAATTAAATTGATCGAAAATTTTACTTTTTACCAGTTGAATATTTATCTCTAATTACTTTATATCAATAATTTATTTTTACGGATTTTATCTATAAATCTTTGTCCACACTTTGAATTTAAAGTCAAGACTTTTTTTAATATAACACGATTAATTATTAATATTACGATCTGTATATGACTGAACAAACAACATTACAGGAGATCCGGAAGCACGCAGGCTACACACCGCGAGGCGAGCGGCAGACATTTTTTGATTGTGTGAGACGGCATAGTGTCCTTGTGAGATGTAGAGTCAAGGACAGCCACGGTTCAAACTTCAACTAAACACACGCCGTTAAATCCATTTGACAGCCACTAGTCATCGTAACCAGCAAACGCACGTGGCTTCCGATTTGCTGGCTTTCCTTCTTTTATCTATTGCTGTACTTTTTAAAATCTAGTAACGGGATTGAAAATGTTTGCCAACAAGTTAAAATTGGATAAGTAAAAATAGTATAGTTTAAAATAAAAATAACTTGCTCTGGTCTTATTGGCGGAAATTTTTTTTTATCGTCTACTTGAAAAATATCTCGATATTGGTTTGCTCTTGCATAATTCTTTTCGTCTTTTAGAAATTAATTTACATACAGATTTTATTCTAAATTACATATATTATATATTCATTATTACATATATTAATATAAAATTTCCCGAAATAACTAACAGATAATACATATAATACTGCAAAACATATTAAATATCTTAAAAGAAATTCTACTTTGGAACATGTATTATTATGTATTGTATAATACATGTATTGTTTGTACATATGCATTGAATTCCTGTATGTACAAATTTATGTAAATATGTACACATTGATGAATATTTATATAA
>JAPDSC010145984.1:173478-285095 GCA_026290005.1 Latrodectus geometricus | reverse complement strand
TATATATATTGTATGTATATATTTACTTTATTTATGGAACACGCCAATACTCAATGTGAAGAATAAGTGAGTGTGTTCCTGTACGTAATCTGCTTTTTACAAGATTTACACAAGATTTCTCAATCACTTTATATTTACTTTTTCGTTCTTTTTTTATTAAGATCCACAATTTTAATTTCTTTCATTGAATCTGATTTTAATATATTTTTTATATTTAAAATTATCTTTATCAATATTCATGTGTGTGTGGATTCAAATTAAAAAATCTATAAGCTCTCATTAAATTTTATCCAGAAAATTTTTAATTATTATAAAAATTTGAAAACTATAATTTCAAATTATTGCATTATATTTTATTGTTATTTTTCTAAAGTACTCAAAGAGTATTCTTATTAACTTAATAACAAATATTAGGAGTAAATTAAACAGAATAAAACACTTAAAATTGGAAAATAAATGGCAAATTTTCTAATTCTTGCACAGAATACAAAAAAAAATGTTTTTCTGATTAAAAAGTAATTCACTGTTAACCGAATTCAGCTGCTTTAATTTACAGTGACAAAAAAAAAAAAAAAAAAAAAAAAAAAAAAAAAAATCTGAGAGCCAAACATCATATTTAACTAATTTTATGCTCAACAAAAATCTTCACAGTCATTTTAATATTCTCATAATCTCTCTCAAATAGATAATAAAACCAAATTTTATTACAAAATTTATAACGACTTTAGTGAGCATTTAAAATATATAAATAAACATTAAAAAAAGAATGAATTTTTTGTAACGAAACTTAAACTTTATTTAAGTTTCGTTACAAAACCCGTAAAAAACCCGTTTTCATTTATAAATAACATGGTTGGCGAAACTAATACCGAAACCTTAAAATAATCCCCTAGAAAGCCAAAATTATTATTCCATACACAAATAGTTGTGCCTCATTACAGATGCCGAAAATAACTTCCAGAAGATTGAATTACTCTCAGTTGTTCTAACACAATGCAGCAAGGTACTCAAGGATATATGTTTTTAAGAAAAACCTAGCAAATTTTGAGATGTAAACATTATTTATAGAACCTCTTTTCATTAAATGATAAAGAATCCGACAATATTCATAAATTGAATACACGTGAAGAGGAAAATGAATTAAATTAACGCTAGCACACACAAAAAGAAATATACCTTGTCACGGCATACCAGACGTTAATATTATTTTCACAAAAGGAAACCCCGTCAAGGTCAGGGCCAAGCAGATATAGCTGGCTGCAATGAATGCTTGTGAATTATTTATACAGATGAATTGATCCCTCCAAGTAATTTTCTGGCAATTCAATTAAAATGAATTTTTCACCCAAATATTACTTTGGATTTGTGAACTAGAAATATTTATTTATGAGGAATGAAACTAAAATCATAGATATGTAAGAAAATTTATTTAGTTAATGTATCTATAAAAACAGGATTAATTAATTTTTGTTTTATTTCAAATTTCACTATTTTTAAATAAGTAAAAATAGGCTTTAAAAATTAAAATCGAATAAGGCAGTTTTATAAAGTATTTCACATTTTTGTAAAGCAAAATTAATATTTAATAAAAAAAACGCATACATTAAATAAATGTTTTGCGATCACAGTTAAAACCTCTATAAAAGTAACATAAATAGAGTAAATTAAAAATTACCTGTGTAAGCAGAGCGCTGTGACCTGTTATACATCCAATCAACTAATACCGTTCCATTTTCAGATGCTCTTAAGCCATCACTATCGAACGATGAGTTTGATGACACTAACGACAATGGAAGAGTGATCCGGATGGAGTTAATCGTCACTGGTTTGATATGACAAAGCTTAGTTCTGAGGTCCCTAAGGGCGATGGTGGAGGAGTTTTCAGTATCTGAGGTAAGCCTGACGGGACTCTTCACATCTTTATATAAGAAGTGAGGGGTGGCACAAAATATGGAAGCCGCGGCAAATACGAGCATGCCACAAGCTATCCACTTAGGTCTGTGACCTTGCCCACCATAGTAGGTGAGAAGTAAAGCACCGCCGATTTGGCCAACTTCTGTTGCTGACATGATCAAGCCAGTGGTTTTGCTTTGAATTTGGTACAGTTTTTCTATGGTCGTTAATACACTCACAAAGTAAGTATAGTACATACCCTGTAGAACGCTTGTTAAACAAAACACGGCTAAGAATACTTTCTTGTTGGCAAGAGATTGAAGCCATTGAGGCTTGAATGACCACAGTCCACAAGAGTTGTCCCTGTCTTCGGATTTTTCTTCTTGTGGCTTCTTGATCGATGACTGAGAATGCTTAAAGCAGCATAAGCTCTCCTTCACTAAACCTAAGTGATGACTGTTTTTTTCTACGTTGTGACCATTTTTAGACTGTCCATTGTTGAGATGGGCTTTGATGATGTGGCTCTTTGGGTGGCCGTTTTTAATAAGGAGATTACCATTGCATCCATTGGTGAGGTTCTGAGGGTTCTTAAGAGGAGTGCTATGGCCGTTAGAGGTGATCATGTTGCAGCTGGTAGGAAATGTTGATTTTTCGTCGAGTGTGTTGTGGCAAATTTTACAAGTGGAACCTTGGGCTTTCTTCCACCGCTCCATCAATAAGAGTGCAATTTACTTGAAAAAAATGAACTGAAAAAAAATCAAAGTAATATTTAAGAACCAAGCTAAGAAATAAAATAACCCTGAAATAAAAATAGATTTTATCTTTTAACTGACCTACTATTAACAAAAGTTTACAGAGATTTGAGAAAAACTTGAGAGCAAGAATTTGTTTTTGTTCTCAATTTTTTGATAAAAGTGATTCTTTGATCATATCAACAATTAAATCTTTTATCTAAAAAGTAATTCCAGAAAAAATTACTATCAGAATTCAAAGAAAACTTACTAATGATTGTAAAATAATGTTTACACTGTATCTAGCACATACAGAACATTAGAAATGAAGCATCAGACAAGAGATAAACTGTTACAGAAATAACATAATACGTTGTTTTAACTAAATGTTTTTCACACAAATGGAATCTATTTAAGTCTTCCACGATGCAGGTTGATATGGTAAATACTCTAACCTACTATTTTTGATCATATTTTACATATATAGAGACAAAAGGCTTTAAAGTATCTTACAATAAGAATCAAGACCTCCTCATTGTTTTGCTCGAAAGCGACCTTAACAAGCACGTTATCTGAAAAATACAAAGCTCATGAATACGTAGATGAAGCAAGCAAGGTCCCTTTACGTAAATAGGTTAGAGCGAAGAACATAGCAAAACTCGTTTTCGTCTTCAGAACAAAATAATTTATAATCCATGATAAGCAAATCGAGGCGATAGGGAGAAATCTGTTTTGAACCTCCCCATCCAAAGGCAGTGGCTTGAGTGGGATGTGAAAGTGTGTCACTGTGGCAAGACAATGGTCATGCGGCAATTAGACCAAACCTGACCCAATAAGCTACGGATACCTGGGTCAGCCGATAGCTGAGGCCAGGGTTACCAGGTCACTTTCATAAAGTTGATTATTTAAGGCTTTAGATGCACGTTTACATTAAACGCTTTTTCGCATTTGTGCATTGGTTGAGATAGAAAAGGTGGAAGAATAGTTCGGCCAAAATTAGAAGCCACGAGCGTTGGCTTATTAGAGAAGCTTAAGAAAGTTTTCCTTTAGCAAAAAAAAATGATTCTGGAAAACAATAGGGAGCTACTAATATAGCAAGAAGAAAAAAAGTTTCGAAGTTAAGAGACATTAAGGAATTGGATTACTTGTTAATACAAACTACAATTTGTTCCATTGACAAATCTAAGTGTTCTTGAGAGAATCATCGAAATTAAACAATACAGCTGACATTTTAGTACTAAAAATTCTATAAATTAAACTTATTTTGATAGTAAAATAAAAATATAATGCAGAAATAATTGAATTAACGATAAAATATTTGTTATTCGTTGTTTCAATTATTATTAATTGATCAATCAGAAAAAAATTTATTTGGAATTGTAGGGAAAATGTTAGATTAAATAAAATTAAATCAAAATAATTTCCAAAAAATTTATAGAATTTGCTTTTATATAATTCGATAATATAATTTTTTTCCTATGTTTGGAATTCATAATTTAACTAGTAAATAATTTGGTAAAAATTATGTTTATAACTTATAGTCTAATTTCTAAACATGTAGTGCTAACATGTACTAATTTTCTAAATATGTAGTGGAATAAAAACTATCAAGTTAATTACAAATGCTACTAATAAATTATGCACACAAATTTTAGAAATCTACAGACATTAAATACAGCAAACAAAACAGTAGTTTTAGATTGAAATTATTTGGAAGTTTCTTACTAGCCTAAGGTGTAATTTAACAAATGTAATTTTGAATTTTTTCCTTTATCAGAAAACAAGTGTATTTTTAATTAATATTTTATCAATCAACATCAAGAAAGTTTATACAAAATGTTAAAGATATAAATAAAACTTTAGTTGTCTTTAAGAGCACCGATCGAATACAGTATTTCAATTGATTTTTGCCTAATTAATTTTGTCGCCAAACTGCTCAAAGGTTTTAGCGAAGCATTCATTTATTAATTACAATAACAAGTTAGAAATGTTCTAAGAATTTCGGAAGGAAGACTTCGAAGAATGCTGTTTTTAACTGCCACACTCACAACCTGTTACTTTCCTTCCATTTATTTTCTCTCTGCTCAGAGCTCCGTGAATCGTTTTCCGCAGTGAAGCTTGAAAGCGTTTTCCATATTAGTCATAACAACAGGAACATGCAGAGAACTTCTGTTCCGCGAGTACACCTACTTTTGTTTTTCAATGTCAATAATTTGTATGTGTAAGAATATGTCGTAATGTTGCATTCGGCTGTAGTTTCTTTTCGTATTACGGGTTGTGGGAGGAAAAAACTTATCCTATTTTTGTCATCCTTTCGAATAACTTTTTCCCTTTTATTTATTTTTTGTATTTTTGATTGTTTATTAAAAATATCGAGGAAGGTAATAAAAAAATTTCTTCCACGAATAAATTGTAACAATAGATGATTGTTAAATCTAACAGGATATATTTAATACTCAAACGTGCTTATCTTTCACGTGTTTCATACAAATATATTATTCGTAAAAAGCAGTATTCTGTTTTCGATACTATTTTAGTTTATAATACCTATATATAATTCTAGAACTAGTATTACTCCGTATGTAATACGCTAAAATTATCAAAAATAAATTTTTAAGAAAACGAGAATTTTAAATAACTAGGACTTAATTTTCTCATGATATAATAATAATTAGAGTTAAAAATTAATGAAAATAAATTATTAGTCTTACTTTATTTTTAATTATTAATCTACTTCATAAAATTATACAACATAACATATAACATATTTATCAATATATATTACAATATAATTTTGTCTTTTGCAATTCGTATCTCTAAAAAATGCAACATATTAAAATCAGAAAAGGGAAACAGATAATTTGAAATAAAGATTATGATATATTTGTATTATATGATAAATTTAACACATTGAGCCTTTATGAACAAATGATTATCAAGTTATATGCAATAATAGTATTGTAAAAATAGTTTCATTGAAGTTTATTGGTCATTAAAATGTTTTCAAAGCTTATGTTTACATTACTAAGATAGTTATATTGATAAAGATTCCTTGCATTTGTATTACATAATATTTAAATGCATTTCTAAATTGCATTTTTTTGAGGTATACAAGTTATTCCATAATTTTTATTCAATAATTTATTAGCTTATTCATATTTTTGAAACTGCATAATTTTGTTAAAAAATTATAAAGAAAAAACAATTTTTTAGACAAATTCTCATAAATTCTTTAAATGCTTTTTAACACTGTCATCTCTAATAATTAAATATACAGTTTCATAAGAATTAAGAATTTTCATATTAATTTGGTTATAATTTAGACATAATTTCATTTAATTACCATGCAATATTATTTCTAAAGAATAGTCTATTAAAGATTTCAAAAACCATTTTAAAATATGTTGCCAACTACTTAGAAGTTATTTTAGCAAATATATTAAAATCATTATAAAATTTTATAGATATATTAAAATTGTGTTCTTCCTTAGTCAATTCAATCTAGGAACCATTTTAATTTAATTAGCATTCGATTATTGCGAAAAACATTTTTATCATTTGAACAATAGCGAATTTTAAGATATTTTTTTATTCAAATTTTCCTGCTCACAGTCCACTGAGTGATTTAATCAGGCCGATTCAACTTAACAATATTTCCGCTCCCGATTTCAACTCTTCAAACTAACTAGAACAAATTTTTTTACGACTCACGCGATCGCCAACAGCTCTTCCTGGTTCATCACATCTCTCAACCCCTGCCTTCGAAAAAATTCCCACAAACCTGGATCCGGGATTGTTTGATGTGTTCCGGCAACGCCTACGGAGTTATACATATAAACTCAGAAAATATTTCTACATACACACCCTACCATTTTTTTTATTATTTTTATATTTTACCGCACTTACACCCCCTTCCAGCTCAGCTTGCTACTACCACCTGTGTGTTGTCTCCATGATCGCGGGAGCACCTGATTTACGACGTTTTTTTGTTTCCTCCCTTCTTTCTTTTTATTATTGGCGATGGGCTTGGTAGGTATTTGATAGCACAGCAGAAGGGATCGCCAAGTTATTTGAAAAGAATATTTTTCAATGTCGGATTTGGAGGTAGAGATGAAAAACTTTTAGCCTCTTCACCACCTGTGCGTCGTATATTTTACTAATAGATATTTGTCTGGGAAGCGGAGAGAAAATTATATTTTGTTTGTTTTCTTCCCACATTATTACTACATTAATTTTAAAGCAATGAAAAATTTAAAAAAAAAAAAAAAAAAGAAAGAAAGAAAGAAAAATCAGTGTAAAAATTTCTATGTTAATTTAACTGTACAAAAAATAAATTTTGAATTTTAATTCATGATTAAAATAGCTAATAATCTAAGAATTCAATCAATATATATATTTATATATAGTGATATGATAATATGAATATCATATTAGTTAACATATTCATTTATAATTGTAATATTATTTTAACAGTATTCATAGAACAAACTATAGTAGATACAAGACAAAAATAAAAGATTTCAAATGAAAGGGGAAGTAACAACGAAAAAAAAATCTCTTAGCACGATTGATGTACTTAGTTCGAAAAATTAATTAGAATGTAGTAGAAATACTTAATGTCGATGAAACAAAAATCATACAATCAAATGAAAAGAATTTACGACGAAAATTTCGAAATAAAACATATAGATACACGATTCCATGAAATTGAAAGATTATCATTTCTTTATCTACCATGAAATATTTTCTACCAAAACAAGAGTTTACTGTTCGATAAACACAATATTGACAGACTACTTTCATGAAAGACCTTGACCTAATGAAAAGCAATAGGAGTCTGTTTTTCCCCCTTGAGTAATTTATTTATATAAACATCCTTTTAGATAACAAATCAAGGGTGTTTTCCAAAAAATAATGCTGATAGACCCTTTATTTCTACATCTCCAACAAGATTACTCGAAATTGCTGGAAAATCTATACGATTAAAAGAGTTCCTTGTTAATTCAGAAACAAAACAACAATAAAATAAAGAATGTGGTTCAAGAAAATAAATCGACGATTTATAGTTTTTTTAGAATTCCTATGTCAGACATCCATAACTCACTTGTCGTTTTTTAAAAGTATCAAATGAATTTGTTTTTTAATGAGCTATACTTTTCGTAATAGTTACATCATGACAATTAATTACCTATCATAATGATCAGAAATATAATTATGAATAGATAGTTAAACACGTGAATCAATCTGAGAAACTTCACATGAGCAAAATTCAAGTCAAAGGGAAAAAAATTCTACAGGAAGAGCTTTTCATGTAAAAAAGCTAAATTCTGCCAAATTCAATCATAAAATTGAATTTCTTATGATCTAAAAGTGTTTTATTCGTTGCAGAATTAATAAATAAATAAAGTAAATTATAAAAATATCCAATAAATATAATTTTAATTAAATTTTACAAATGAGTTGAAAGATTTTAGAGTGGTCATAAAAACAGTTTTATTTAAAGTAACAGAAAATTTGCACAGGATTTTTGTATTCATCTGAAATAAATAAAATGAATTTACTCGAGAAAGATACTTTGATTTAAAAATATAAATCAGTTGAAAGAAAAGGCTTTTAAAAGCTTTACGTTATATTAAAGAATAAAGAAGTTTAATTTCAGTAATATACCTTTCAGAAAGATTATAAAATCTTAAAATATACATAAAAAAGCAAGTAGCAGACAGTCTAGTTGCCATAGCAGCAGACACTGTATGAAAGAAAATATATAACTTTATAATTAGAATATTAATTGTAATCGATTAATTTATGCATTGCACCAAATGAAGTTACAAAAGTATTTCTTAAATCCAGTAAAATCTCTCTCGAATCAAAGGTTTAAAATATGCAATTAGTTTTAAATTTTAGAAAACTTAAAATGTTGAAAATAAAATAAATTCATTACTTTTTTATATTATATTAATATAACAAAAGAAGTTACTTTAATTACCATTTAATAACATTAGTTTCCGTTTTTTTAACCTTTATTAATGGCTTCCATTGCTGTATAATTGAATTGTATTAACTTAAGAATATAGTTGAAATATCACTAAAATGCTTAAAAATGCAAAGTAAATTGATAAAACTACGATTGTTAGTTTCAGTTGAATACATTTTGTTATATATTAAAATAAATAAAATAAAACAAATTTTGGTAAAACGTATACTCTTGTTGGACTAAAATAACACACACATTAACTCACAAGTATATTAAAAACAGAATAGATAATAATACATATAATGACTTACATTATAAGTGCTAATGACAAAAAGTGACTCATTGATTCAACAACTGGAACAATAAAAGTAAAAACACACACTCTCATATAGCTAACTGACAAATATTAAAATGTAATGTTCATAATTTTTATGCGGAAAAAAACCCACACAATGGCATAACAAAAATGGGTAGAAAACATGACTGCAAAACAGTTAGAGACGATAAAATCAATTTATATACAGTATTATCATTTTTCTGATGTTCAAAATAATATTAAAGAACTTTTTTAACGCACATGAATAACAGTTTTCAAGGTTACTATTTCCTCAATTGATAGCTTGATTTTGTTTGTCATTAGCAAAATATATTCGAATTTTCAATGGCGAATCACATGAGATAAAAAAAAGTAAGTTATGGTTCAGAGATTTTTTCCTAGTGAATATGAAAATATACAGAAATTTTGCTTTAGCAGACACTTCATAAGCTGTTTTTTTTATTTGATGGCATCTTCTATTTATTGGGCATCCTAAATGTAACAGATTCACGAATAGGAGATTTGATGCACATGACAAAGGTATACTAAAAAGCGATTTTTTAATCTACATGTATGTTTGTAATAACCTATCATAAATGCACAATTAATTCTGAAATGTATCTTGTTTTGAATATTTCATATTCGTATTCAAATTAAGAAAATTCCATAAGTCTCAGTTGTTTCTCCCAAAAGGGAAATTTACTACCGTGATAAAAATATTTTCAGTTTTTATATAAAATGTATGCAAAAAAAAAAAAAAAAGTTAATGTTCTCTACAATAATAAAAGCATCGGAAGGAGAAAAGGAAATTGAATACTTTAAACTTTTTATTCTCTTTTATTTTATTCTTTCCAAAGAATTTAGATTACATTTATACATTTTAAACATTATTCTCATTTGAAAGATTTTTAATTATTTTCTTATTAAATTGATTTTATTTACTCAATGCGTATTAACGCTTGATAAATATTTACATATTTTGCTCTCTAAGAAATGTAAATGTCTTTGAAGGCAACTCTGTTTTAAAAAAATTAAATTAATTTTTAAAAACGGCTATTTAAACTTCATAAAATAATTCTTATGAAAATATTTCATTTTTCTCTTGCTTTATATAGAGAAAATAATCTATAATCTAATTACATTACTTTCATGACATAAAACGCTTCTAAAAAAATGAGTAAAAAATATGTCGCCAAGGAATATCGCCAAATGTTCTCATTTCTGATATATGTGATTTAGACGACGACAAACATTTAAAACAAAAATATCTTCGTGAAAGGATAAAATGGTTTATTATAACACCCAAAAACATAGCGATGACGAACCCGGAAGAGATGGAAACTGAAACGGGAAGTTAACTAGAACCGAATTTGCTTCCGCACGTCCATGGCGGAAAAATACTCTATTCAGTATATTCCCTCGCAAAACGAGCAATCAATACGAACGTCTCGCCAAGCCATAATCCAACCATATTAGTGTCTCGTTTTGAGTCCAGAAAACTTTCTTGGGACACATGTGGATCGTCTACTACTTGTCTAGACGCTTTAGAGCGATTCATTTCTATAGAGTACAAGCAGAAAATGAGGGGCTTCCGAGAACTCTTTTTTTTTTTTTTGCTTTTATATAATACCGAACGAATTTAACAACTGCAACAACGGGACCGTTGAAAACATAAACAAACACACCATGCTTGGTTGACTTCTAAGAAAAATCATTCTTAGGTAAAAAAAAAAAAAAAAAGAAAAATATTTTTGGTTCATTTAAGTAATGTTTGGGGGGTTAAGGTAAGCTTCTCTGCATAGAAAATAGTGCCAAGAAATATTTTTAAATGCCGATTTCTTTTTCAGATTGTCAGTTTTCGTTTTTCGTTTCATTCATCAGTGAGAGAGAGAGACAGAGAGAGGGGGGAATTAACAATTGTACCCATTATTAATTCTAGGACAAGAATCTTCAAGCAACAAAAAAGTATGATAAGCATTTTAAAAGACAATTTAAATTGAAATTCATGCTTCATGAGTAAATTTCCCCGTTCATATTTATCAATCATTTCAAAGAACACACCACGAAAGTTCTTCGAACTTAATTTGCATAAGAGCAAAATAAATAAAACTATCAAGAAGTACAACTAAAAGAACAGGAGAAAACGTACCGAGAAAAAAGAATAATAGAATGCACAAATGTTTAAAAAAAAATTGATCACAAAAACGGAAGAAAAATCAAATATAAACAAATGCTAATTAAATGCAGAGCTACTGTTTCACAATTTACAAATCCATTGATTTCTTGGAAGGAAATAAATCATTTGTTAAATTCTCTCTCCAAACTGGATTAAAGATAATATCAGATATTCGCCTTTAATTGGAATTTTTGAAATATTCTTGGAATTTAATCTTTAATTCTATTGTGTTAAAAGTTAACGCAGTAAAAAAATCTATTTCTCACTAATCTCAATTAAAATTATTTTTAATTGATAAAAGTAGAAAAAGAGCTAAACAATAATACTTACCAATAATTTATTTTTATATTTTAAAAGCGATATATTTCCAAAATAACTTTCTGTAATTGTAAAAGAACATAGTTCATATTAGTGTGGAAGTAAAAATTATATAATCAAGCCTTACACTGCTGCGAAAAAGTCTTAAAAAATAATTATGAGGTAATAAATTTCACTGGTAACACACATATTATTACAACGAATTCTGATACTGCGAGGTAAAGTTTTGTTTGCTGAATAATTTTTTTTCATTCCAGATAATTTGTCAGTGTGTCATAACAGTCGCATTTCCATTTGTTACTAAGTGAGACAGAATTTAAATACAGAGCACTTCAAACTTTTCTTCCTTTAATTAATGTCAGAAGAAATTTAATTTGATTAGAAACTAGGTTTGAAATATTGAACTGAAAATCTAGTAGTTCACATAATGTACCTAGCAAATTAATTAAATTTGTTAAAAATCAGGAAAACACACACACTGACAAACAACAGTTACCACCATTTTTACTGTTTAATAATGTATTCATTTTTTATTAACAATTTCTTTAAGCATTATGTCAGGGAGTAAGATTTATCAGAAACTTTACACAATTTCTCATTATAATATAATGAGTGTGCTGAATTGTACTGATTTATTTACAAGTTTTTAGATCAATTTCGAATTGAAGGAGATTTATTTCATGATCGTGATTGTAGGCATTAGAAAACAATATCATCTTGACGAAGTAACACTGTAGCATAAAGCAAACGAAATGGTAAACAACTTGAATAAGAGCACGACCTGAACAGAATCTGTACCGCTTACTGTCACGCCAGCGGCAAGTAAACAAAGTAATTTCACTGTGCAGCTCTTCTATTTTCATCTCATTTTCTGCTTTGACTTTAACGAACATCTTCTACCAGTTGAGAATGTGAAATAATAAGCAATTAGCGTTTCTCACAATGGGGAGGACAGCGGACTTCAATCAGTTTCCATCAAAATGTTCCTCTTTTTCAAAAGTATCAATGACACGCTCCGTTTCACGAAACGCTTAACTGCTTCGCCAATCAACTGTAATAGAAGTGCCTCGAATTGATCGATGGTTATTGGAAGAAGAGCTATTAATTGCGCCTTTTGTTTGCTTTGGCGATCACAAAAGGAGCTTGTTTATCAGCGTGATTCCTGAAATCAGAGATATTGTTGAACATAACAATGAAAATATTTTTAAGTGTCCTCTTGAAATTAATTAGCAATAAAAAATGTTCGGTTTGGAACACATTGTAAAATAGATAAAAATAGAGCGCAAAACATTGCATTAGCGATAGTAAAGATAGTTTAGATTACATGACAAACAAGAGTGAATTCCAAAAATAAAAGATTAAATTTTAAAAAATGCGGTGCTACATTAGAAATTCAATCAAACGAGAACCAAGTAATTTTTTTTAGAAAATTTTTAATTTACTTATGTCTTTGGAAAAAAAGAAATTTAGCCTGATCAACTAATACTCGTTTAATTGATACAATAGTCGATAAAAATTACATAAAAAATAGTAAAATATCTATTTGAAACAGAATTATCAGTAAAAAATCTATCATCATTCATTATCTAATAATGATGTTACGAATAAATGCATTAATTTTTTCTTAATATCATCATTGGATAACGAATATTTTGTAAAAATCCTTTATTTTCGACATTTGTGCTGTCATAACAGTCATAATTTAAAAAAATTATTTTGCCCATTGACTAAAATTTGTTTTCAATGAATAAGTTTAAAGAATTTGTTCTAAAATTGAAAGTTTCACTAACATAAACTTTGTTTTAGTGTTATTTTGCATTTTAGTATATCGTGTTAAAATCAATTGTCTTCAGAAAATCCCGATTATATATTATAGGAATATAAATTATATTACATTTTTGAAACATAGGGGTTATGCGCATTTGCTTCAACCGAAAAATTTTGATTTTTGAGACACATTTTTTAAATTTATTTATTCAATATACTCTTGTTCCATAAACATATTCAATCAATTAATTTGTATGGGCATAGTGAATGAGTACATACATACTGAATGAGTACATACTAGTAATGAGACATACTAAACAGTACAACACAGCAGTTTGCTGAGTTGTACTGAATGAAAGAAGTTATTATAGATTTAAAAATAACATAGAAAACTATAATATTTTTCTTTATTAAAAATAATTTACGTTGTTTTACTTTAGAATAATATAAAAGAATAAGAAATCTGAGAGAAAAGCAACTCTGTTGTAAATATTAATTTCGTCAATTAAACAATTTCTGAATAAATTATTTTATAATACATAGATGATTTTATTTTATGCATGTGTACTTCTATAGCATATTTTAACAAAGCAGAGCGATTCTACACTTCTTTTCACTATTTATCAATTCAGTAAGTTAAAATGTCTATCAATTTACCTTATTCTGAAATTGCTGAACAATTCCGCACTAATGTTTCCACATGCATGCAAATTAATAAAATAATTGACTGAGGAATTCTTAGCAATACTTTTTTCCGAAAGTTGGCGATATTTTCACTTTTTATTTGGCGGCGCCACCTTGGCGAATTTTGCCTATCGATTTGGCGGAGTCTGGGAAATGGCATGATGAACTTGACCTCTTTTCTAAATAGGTTCTTGTTGCAGGGCCAAGGTTACGAAAACGTACGTCGCTGTTGCTTTCACTGCCAGATGAGAGATTTGGCGAACCGTAACTAGTGGCGCTTAAAACCATTTAAGCTCCTTTCACGATCGTTATCGCTAGTTTTAGGATTTACGTTTCTTATTCATAAAAAACTGAATTTTTTGGTTGACATTCACTCTTTGACGTAAATTACTTAATCTAATTTGGAAATGGTAATTCCGCATGTAAATAAATTTTAATGAATTCATTGCGCCGTAAATAATTACAAATCATAAACTGAATACTTTAATTTTATTTTGTATGAAAATATTATCAAAACACCGCTAGAAATGGATTCAAAGAAAATGTTGAAAAAAATAAAAAATGATTATTCCATTAAACTAGTAAGAAAAAATAATGAATTTTTAAGAACATAAAATCAAAAATTTCATGCAAAACTTAGAAAAGAAACAGTATTTCGAACATATTTGATCTCGTGATATTTTAGCAAATTTTATATATAAAAATATATATATTATATATATATATATATATATATATATATATATATATATATATATATATATATATATATATATAAAGTAGACCATATCGCTATTATGTAAAACATAAATAGATTCCTAAAAAAGTAAACCTCTTCCTTTAAGCAAATACTATAAATTGGAAAATTTTGCATAAAATTTATATCCAAAAAATATTCCAACAATTTTCCCCAAAATAACAACAAATAACCGAGAGAAGTATTTTTGAATTTATTTTAAAATAGTACATTGTAGTGTAATGATAAAGTATTACCATTATAGATAGCGTATAAAATGTAAGCAATTATAAATAGATATAGTAAAATTTAAAGATTCATAGCTAAAAAAATTCATTTGTTAGGGTTAAAATTGTATCATCTCAGGAGTTATAATACTAATAAAATTAACTTACTTAGAAAAATTGTTTGATATAATGTAACCACACAAAAAATATCTATAAACACATGAAATCCGTAACCACCATTCTTTTATTTTACTCATCTAGAAATTTAGTTAATATTCAGAAAAAGAGAAAACTTATATTAAATTAATGCTTCAAATTTTTTTTTGTTTTAGTCGCATACAATAACAAAATATATAACATCATAAACTGACTTATATTTCGTTTGTATACCAATATATAGCAATAATTTTTTTTTTTTAAAAAAAATACAATTGGTGCAAAATATTTTTAAAGATTAATTTCCAAAATAATTGCAAGCAATGCTAAATCAGATAACTTATTTTTAAAATCTTACTTTCAGTCAATGATTTTTACATTGGGAAGTAATGTATTTTCCAGGCCTAGATTTGAAGACTTTAAATATTAAACTGTTTCTATAGTTAAATTCAATTTAATACAGATTTTACTAACTGTAATAAGAAACTTATGTACAGTGACAAACATTAAAGACAACATAAATTTTAAAATTTCTAAGAATACACTATAAATTCAACATAGGTTCTAAACTACTATTCTATTAATAAAAATGTCAAATATGCTATAAGATCAACTAATAAGTTTTTATACTTATTTTGTGCAAGAAAATTTAGGTCTTTTGTAAAGTGGATGTATTTTAATTCAAAAACTTAGTTTTTAAAAGCCAGATTCGAATTAAACTTAATATTTCCTTCAACTAAATGCATAGATACATTTATATACATTCTTTCACTCGAACACTTTTCTCAAAAATGTTCTTATGTATAAATTTTTTTAAATCATAAATAAGCAAGCATAAATATTTTACTATTTACGAAAGCTTTAAATTCCTATAAGATCGATATTCTACTGATCAAAATTTTAGTGATTATCGATGCACTACAGATATTTTTCAACTACGCGTTCAAAAGCAATTTATAGAACTATCTAGAAAGACAAGTACGAAGAAAGGGGAATAAAAATTCGATGGGGCATACAGTAGTAATTCCTCCTGCAGAATTTCAAGGCCGTTCCAATGACTTCGATTAATGTCCTTGATGAAAATGGTTGTTTAACAACACTTTCAGACTTCCCCTCTATCGTGTACCAACAGCATTTAACGGACTGTACTACTACTTCATTTAAAAGAATTTCTGTTTTTATTTCGTGTTATTGTTTAATAAAATTATTCCAAAATTCTTTGACACAATAGACACTGTTAACTTAATTATACTAAGTGCTTTCCCAGCGTGAAGTTGTTGATATTTAACATAGTTAAAAATAATTTCCTCAACCAACTGAGCCGAAATTTATCTAGATTTTTATTATAGACTGTTAAACAGAATTTATAAGAGAAACTCCTAGTGAAATGGAATTTTGAAAAAGTCACACATGAGAATGTTTTAAAATTACGTGATATTTAAAGAAGTAATTAATAATTCTACAGTAATTTATTTTGCTATCATCCGAAATTTCATATTTTATAAACAGCAAATTATATATTTATATTTGAGTGTGTATTAGAAAATAATAGATTAACGCTTTTTCATTTTTGAATCTATCTATTATTAAAACTTATTTAAAGAAACATAGCTTAAGAAAATACTTCGAATATTTTCGAATATCACATTTAAAAGAGAGTCTGCAAAGTTTAGTTTATAAATGGATAAAAATTTTTAGCAAAAATGTGTGTGAAATCCAATTAGTTTTTTTCTACAAAGCAGTAATTTTTAAACAAAACATGTTCATTAAAAATTTTCTTCTGTGCTTAGAAATTAATCTCAATCCATTCTAAACTTAAAAATATCTCAGATTATCTCCCTACTGTAGCCATTTACACAAATACTTCATCATTAGCGGCAGAGCAAACAGTATGATGAAACAGCATATTTAGAGCTTTTTTCACTCGCGACTGATTTTTTTCCTTACCGCTTTCTGGAAAAAAAGTTAAGTGACTTTGGTCGTAACGTGCCAAAAAAATATATGAAGTTCAAGTGTCGTTATTTTTAAATGCTACTTAGAGGTAGGTGTGGCTGCCATTCTTCAACCCCTATAGAGTACAACTTGAATTATCATTTGCTTTGTTGGACTCGGCTAATGAGGCTGAGTCTGAAGAAAATAATATTTCAGTAAAAAATTAATTATCACCTAGCAACTAATTCTTGATCTCACAGCAGTATCATAACTTAAACTTTAAATTTGCGTTAATGATCAGCCATTGTTATAGACAAAGACACATTAAGTTTTGCCTCGAGACGTTTAATTTTGCTTTGAAATTACTTTTAAGATTAATGTTATTTTGAATATAATTTAGAACTAACATAAGAGGGAGTTTAATAAATTATTCCTTGACGTAGAAACATAATTTATTTAATTTTATCTGTGACAGTCATATACTTCAACAAGAATGGGTTTTTTTAATAGACATCAGAAGGTAGTTTAAATGTATATATGTACAGTGAACTCCCGCATAATGTGAATTCATATAAGATAGATAAAGAAAAAAATTATAATTTCTAGCTATACAGCGCTATTAGCATCTCGTGTGTGATAAATGTACGCTTCCGTTTACGTATCAACAGTGAAGCTCATAGTTTAAAAAGTACTTTTACTATTTTTTTGTAATTAAGCTACATGTATTCTATTCTGGTTTTCCTTTATTAAAATAGACTTTAAAGAAGTTAATTAACATTGTTAACATTCTCTTTGCAACAAAATAATAATAAAGATTTGCATAAATTTAGGTTTGCATTGCATAAATTGGTTCAATAATTTTCGTCTTCAAAATATAATTTTGGAAGAAATGGTTAACAATAAGCTTGCATGATAACATTTTATGATATAAAATAAGCTATGACTCACTTCTTAAGAAATACTAAAAAGTTTAAAAAGTATTACCTGTTTTTAAACAAATTATAAATAAAATAAGAGTAAACTTTTTGTTGTGAAAATAACTTTCAAATTTCCATAAAATAATAAAAATCAATTTAATCAAGCAAATTTTAGAACACTTCGTCAAAAGTTATTATAAGTTTGTTTCTTCACTTTAGATCGATTGCTAAAAGTTCTTGACAGCTGTTCTAGGAACATTGAAAAAACGATAACATTTCATAAAGTAAATGCGAATGTCTTAGAACAGATAAAGAATATCCTAAGAAATACTTAACTTGTGACATATGATAAAATATTAAATTACGTATGTTTTTATTCTTAATTTTATTTTGTTAATTGTAAAACTCTCATGAAATTATAATTTATTTCTTCAGGTTTAAAATCATATACTTTAAATTATTTATCTAGAGGTAATGCACTACGCTTTTCTAAGATAGTTTAAATGTAGTAAAATTAACATGAAAGCTTGTATTTAAATTTCTGTTCTAAATTTTGCTTAGAACGTTTTTTCTTTTCTCACTTTACTCAACTTTACTTTTAACTCAAATGTTGCGCACGATAAATTTGTCTTAAAAAATTTGTATAATTATTATCTTTAGTGCATTTTTATTTCATAATTAGTGTTAGTCTACTTCATTGAAGAAATTAAGAGCAATTTTATTTTTGTTTAAGATTATATAAAAATAAATAAATATAATTTACTGAGTAGAAAATTTAAACGAAATAATGAAAATGGTTGAAAACCATCCAGCTTCAATATTTTGTTAAAGTTTGAACATGTTTATTCTCTGATATTAAAAATACATTTAACTTTATACGAATTATAATTTAATGTTAACAACAGTAGATGAAATAAAAAAATACATTCAATTTATACATGAGAAAGGGAGTCTCTCTATAATAGTTAATAAACTATTTTTGTAACAAATGATGACAGTTCCACCAGCACTTAATAATTCCATAACCCTTATAATGATAGATGCTTAAATCCTCTGAACTATCATTTCAAACACAACTAGAAG
Organism: Latrodectus geometricus; assembly: GCA_026290005.1. Classification (NCBI taxonomy): domain Eukaryota; kingdom Metazoa; phylum Arthropoda; class Arachnida; order Araneae; family Theridiidae; genus Latrodectus; species Latrodectus geometricus. The sequence continues at coordinate 266,185 of JAPDSC010145984.1, read as the reverse complement.
TATACACACTTCTCAAAGAAATAGTCTTAACGCAATGCTGTTAATGACAGCGTAATACTTTCTTGGATAAGTCTTAGTTGAAGTACTTTAAGTAACTGTCAGCTACTGAAAACGATGCGCACTTCAGTTGTTTATTTCATAAAATATTTTATGAAAGCTAAAATACAGTACTGTATGCAATGTATAATACGAAAAGAAGTTAAGATGTGTATATTTCATTTGAAAAATATTAATTGAAATATTTCCAATAAAAATATACTATTATCAAATTAAATTTTGTTTCCTAATTAATAATGGCGTCTAAATATTTCCTTGAATTCAAACAGTGATCATACCTTTTCTAATTGGCAACAAATTAAGCTGAGAAAATATTCTCAGAAATTGAAAAGAATTTGAAAAAAAAGTAACTTTAGCACTTTATATTATAATTTAATATCTACAGTATTTTTATAATTTTTGCATAAATATTGCCATTTTAATGATTTTTTTAGTTTCTTTTTTAGTGAAAGAATAACCAATGTTATTTCCATGACATACGGAAATTGTGTTCTTCATGAATAAATGAAATTTGCTCGCAAAATGGATTATGGAATGAAAAATATATATAATGTTAATTTCAATTTCTATTACTTATTTTGAAATGGGCTTTTTAATTTTCAGAACATAAGAGGTTAACAGAGAAATTTTTCATAATACATTTGTTTTTTCGGAATTTCTGAAAAATAACCCCAGCCAGTGATAAGACAGGAGGAAAAAAACGAAAACTGACACCAAGATTGGAATTTTTTCTGTCGCCAAAATGTCCAGATAATGACCTTTGGAGGAATGAACGCAAACTGTGAGGAAAACAAAAAAAGGGGTTTAAAGTTAAAGGCAAAGTAAAAAACGGTGCACTCGGCATATCCAATGGAACATTGGGATATTAATACCCCAAGGAGACTCATTTTTTCGAATAATAATTTTTTCATATGTATCTAAGTAAATGCAAGTATCATTTCAATATTTGTATCTACTTATGTTAAAGTAGCAAATATTAAATAATTTTATTCCGATTTTTTTATAACATTTTAAGGTCTGAGAGATAACCGAAAGTCAATTCCTTGATCTTTAGCTTAGTAGTTTGTGAACTCGACATTTAGTTTAAACAGAGATAATTGCATTCAATCTTGGATTTCTTTTTTAAATATAAGTATCAAACGAAATAGCTCTCAACAACAAAATGTGAACATAACTAGAATATAAGATACTTTACAATTTTCCGCAATGAATATATAATGCAATATTCCTCAACGAAAATATATATACCTTGAATCCTTTCATCAAAGAACATTTGATCAGAAAATTGAATTAATTAACTTCTCAAAATTGCCTGAAAATTAACACAATGGATTTTGTAACTGTCAAATTCACTTTAATTGAGGATAATTAATTAAACTACAGGACGCTTCTATCTCATCAATCGATACTAAAGGGGATGCTGCTCAATATAAACTAAGCACATAATTATTATATATATATATATATATATATATATATATATATATATATATATATATATATATATATATTCTATTACATTTTATGTACAATTATTTAGAGGAATATATTAAGAAACACTTATTTTTAAATTCACAATGAAAAAAAAACATAGACTGTTATGAAGACATGTAACATGACTTTTACTGAATATGATAAAGTGTTTAAAGTAAGTCAATGATTTTGTTAGCAACATATAAGCTCTGAAAAGTTTAATTTCCTAGTTTTAAATGCTCATTATTATAAGAATTGACGTCATGAAAATATTTAAAAACTCTTTCATATCCTTGGAAATCATTTGAGCAGTTTATGATTAGATGAGAATCAGTTATGAATAAAAAAATAATAAAACAAGTGAAGTTAAATTCTAGGAATTAATTCATGTTTATTAAGATATTTTTATATACATTAAGATTTTTATTTCATAACTAAAGTTTATACAAAAGTCGTCAATTGATGAAAGAAATTTGGACAACATAATTTAAATTTAATAAAACTTTAATAAATAGAATTATAAATTTCATATATTTTGTTTAAATAAAGTCAATTAGTTTTTAAATAAAGTCAGTTATTTGCAAATTTCATGAGATTTATAAATTACATTGCAGTTTATTACAGAAATGAGAATTTGATCTGAAAGGAAAATGTAAGTAAATTGATTAATATTTTAAATGAAATTGTTCTGTGAGATTGAATTCAAGTAGAGCTTTAATTCAATTTAAAATATTTGTATTGAGGTATATGACCCTTATTTTGAGTTCAAAGATCTTTTATTCAAATCGTATATTGAAATTACTCAGCTAGTAAAGAAAACTACTTTAGGTTATTGCCCTTGGTAAAGAATTGAAACTGGATATTGTCAAGTTTCAACTCTTTAATTGAAATTTCTCCTTAGACACAGATTAAGTTTTCTCTCTTGTAAAGAATGAAAAGAAAGAAAAATTGCGTTTATTCTCAAAGGATTTAAAAGTCTAATAATGTTTAATAAAACCCATTCCAATTTAATTCCACATACTATTTACCACAACTTTTGGCAAACAATTTCTAGAAATTTTACATCAAGGCAAGCAAATTGTTATCGAAACGAATTTTGATTTCTGAATAAAAAACGTATTAATTACATCTTAAATTGTTTATTTGTTTTATTTGTTGATCTAAGTTCATTCACATGTCTGTTGCCACTAAAAATGTCAAATAATTTGCAGATGATAAATATTTAAAAATGCGGAAACGGAAGAGACTTTAAATTCAAAAGAAAGTACTTACGTTACTATCACTTATCTTTTTTGTATACATTAAAAAGAAAGCATTTTCTCTTTTGAAGAAGAAAAATCAAAACAATTTTCACAAACGAAATACCAACGGTTAAAGCAAGGAAAGCTACCCCGTTATGTTAGGTTAAGAACTAGTTCCCGATAACCATTTAAGTATAGGAACAAACATAGAAAAAAAGAAAAGAAAAATTTCTTCTGATGCAGAGTTCAACGTTCTATGCATCAAGCCAACCGATTTATAACATTTTCTGTGCATGTATTTTCTTTTTTTTATTTTGAAAGAAGAAAAAATTCCATCATAATCTTCTAATTTTTTGTCTGCCTCTCTTCTCCTTTCTTTTCACTTCAACAATTGTATGTAACGATCTCGTTCTTTAGCCATAGGGGTAGATGAAACAGGAATAAAATGCAATTGTTTACAGAAGCAACTTAGCGGTCAAATACCTCAGAATATGCACTATTTTCGCATGCAATCACCCAATAACCGTTTCTCAGAAAGGCTGGATAAGACAAAAGGGAAGCTCTTTGGTCGGGGTTGTTATCATCTTTAAAACTCCTTCTTTCAAGACAAGTGTAAGGATATGAACAATAAATCACTTAAAGATAAACTGTCTCTCTCTCTGGCTAACAAACGAACTTGTTTAAAATATCCTCCGCAACAAGACAGCGAAGTTGACTGCATTCGTTAAATGGTCCACTAGTTAATATAATACTTCTATAAGCAAATACTTCGTTACATTCCCGTAAGTAAAGGCATGGGGGATTTGTTTTCTTGCAAGACTAGTTTTCACTTAATCTTATACAATGATGAATTATTACTTTCAAGGGTTTAAGATTAAATAATACAAAAAATAAGTGTATTTTTTTTCCAGATGAGGAAAACTGTTATAAAGACATCGTTTATATAAAGGTATCTCTTTGTTTGAAGCAGAAAATTTAAACTATGGTATTTTTAATATTAATTAATTTGATTGATTAATCTTAATTTTATGTGACGTACAATTATTTTCGATTCAAGTTGATTTTAAAAGTTTACACAGATAATTAAAAATAATTCATATTAAAATTTATTGTGAAATAAGAATTCGTTCAGAATTTAATTAAATATTACTTTAACGAACTTAATCTTGGCTATTTTCTGTGAATCATTTTCATACATAAGACAACTTAAACACTTAAGACACTAAAAATTATACTTAAAATTAGACTTGGATAATGCATATAGAATTAATTCATCATTCATTAAAAAAGATTATTCCTAATTTTTTTCCCAGAAATAATTTCAGCAATGAAAATGTAATTTTTGAATTTATAACTAGCATATATCTGTATTTCTTTTATAAAGTTTCATGTAAATAATAATCTTTACACTTTAAGTAAGCTTATTCACATATTATGATTATTTACAAAGTTTTTTACTTACTTCTATCAATATTTTTTACCATGTACATCGAAATGCTATAATATCATCTTGGGCTAGGACGAGAAATAATGATGATTTTATTGTAATTTCTATTCTATTAATTTATTAACGTTTTATATCAGATTTTTATAATAAGTGAGTGACTATATATATATATATATATATATATATATATATTTACAGCATTTTTTAGGAATAAACTATAAATTTAGTTTGAATTTTAAATGCATTAGAGCTATGAATCATATAAAAATTACCATATTCTATTACCATATTATTTTCAAATTTTAAAACATGCACTGATAATTCAACAAAAAGTTAACACAGCAAAACACATAATTTTTTAGTCATATGGTAATTCATAATAGTAACATAGGAATCCAGTCGGGGGTGGGGCGGTGAGTTGAGCTATGTCGTCGAATGACATAAGAAGTGCCATCATACAATAAGGAACATGCAAACCAAGCCCTCATACGGAGTGTGCATAGAATTCTAAGAAAATGTCTCCGTTCGATTCAGGGGTCATACCGTGTCATCAACCGGTCACCAGACTTCTTTGTCAACTGAATATGATGAGAGACTGGGGGAAAAATGAACTCCAAAAAAAGGAACAAAACTAGGCAAAACTGAATGGGGAAAAAAATTACTGAATCTAATTTTCTGCTGATACACAATCGTCTGCGTTTCATATTTTTGCAACACCTCGCGAAGATAAAAGCCTATTTATACAAATATTTCAAAAATGTTTAATAAAATAATATTCGAAAATTATAACTTATAAATTTGAAATGTATTTCAATGAAATTATAATGGAATAAATAATAATGTGTGCTTCGAATTTTTATGAGATATAACGCTCAGTATATAATAAAAGACAAATTTAAAATGTTTTTAAACTTTCCAATCAGTATAGTGCAATTTTACTCTTATTTAAAATTTACAATTAAAGTCCAAATAAAAATAAAAATTATTTTTTATTTTCTTAAAATATAGTTTACATTGTTTAGATGGAAAGTTTTAGTTAAAGAATACGTTAATTGTTTTATTGCAATATGATTAAATTAATAACTTAAGTACTTAAAAGTTTAATGACAATATAATTAGAAAAGCATTTAAAAGTTTTTGATCAATGAGTCAAATTAAGAAGATTCTTAAGTAAATTAAAGTGATATATATACTTAAAATATGTTTTGGTAGGAGAGACACTTAAGTATAAGAAGCGAGTGCAAGTTTCATTCATTATATTTTAGAAAAAAAGCAAAGATCATATTTTTAAGTTTTAAGTTAAATTTGATTTTTAAGAATTTAGTCATATGTATAAAAAAGTAATTTATTAATTTAGTTTATTAAAAATCGCAAAATAACATCATTATAGAATTCAAATTTACATATAATTGATTTATTTCATTTCAAAATATTACAATAAAGAACCAAGCTGAGGTAAATTACTATAATAAATATAAACATACTTAAAACTTTTATTTATCTAGTAATACGAAACTACTCAAATTCTTTGGTGTATTAAGCTATTATTTCTTTATGATAAATAAAAAGAGTCAATATATATTAATATTACATTTCAAAAAACAAAAATTAAATTTTATTTTAAATTATTTAAAAATTTAAATTTATAAAAAACGATCATACTTTCATAAATGAAAATTTTATTTTACATAATAATAATTTGAGGAAATAATGAACTTTTTTGCAGCCATTGACACTATAAAAGTAGATAATAAATGAAAATTAACTGAATTATTATTTTTTTAATTAAATATTTATATTTTAGAGAAATCACAGGGAGAATAAATGAGATGTAATTTAAAAACAGTTAAAGAAACTAAAAGACACCGAAAATTTGAGTTAAAAATTATTTAACTATTTTTTCTATTTTTCTCGATCTGCTAAATGTCACACGTGGTAATCTCTATTTTAATATAAAAAGAAACTATGTGATATTTGAATATTTACGTTAGATAAATAATTTAATAACTGAATTTATTAAACATTATTATCACCGTAATACAAAATAAATATTAAATTTAAAAAAAAGTACAAAAGTATGTCTTCTGAAATGCAAATATATGAACACCAAAATGAATAAATTATAAGACAAACATCTAAACAGTTTCCAAACTTACCTTTCTCTTCCAATAATTTTTTCACCAATTTATAAGTAATTAAAACAGAAACGATTCTCACATAAATTAAATTGAATGGTGTTTATAAAAATTTTTGTTCCTTGTATTTAAGAAAAAAGTATCTTAGCAAATAAATCCGTGATAGTACCTATTCACATGATTAATAATCCCAGAAAATTTATAGACTGAACATTGAGGTTACGACAGAACAAAACAAAATTAGTATTTCGCTCGGGTATCCCTTTCCAATGCTACATGATGAAAGAGGGTGAAAGTTAATTCATCGTGGTGTGTTAGAAGATAAGCCTTTTGGATAAATAGTACGCATTCAAATGAAAACGGGTCAAAAAATTTTTTCTCTTTCCGAAACTGGGTACATACTCAATTGAATATTCAGCGCGAGATTCAGTCTAAATAAATAGTTTGACAGACATTGAATATTTGGTCATTGAATGGATGAATCAGGCTATGTAAGGTTTGTTACAAACAATCATAAAAAGTTCGAAATAGTTACCTGTTTATTTATCATTGCCTTTTTTGCTACCAATTATTTTATTTTATTTTAAATGGCAAATATTTAATAAACAAAACAATGAAAGATAATTTTTATTGAGAAAAAGAAAGACCTTGTGATCTAATTTAAACAAACATTTTTTATGCAGTGAACATATTAAATGTAACCAGTGTTGAAGTTTGGATTGAATATTAAAATGCATCGCAAAATAATTAATTCAATGAATAAAAATTAGGGGAATTAGTGAAATATTATAATATAATTTATTTATGCTCTCACTCAATGAACGTACGCGTATGCACGTCTAAAATGCACTCCTATACTTCTTTTTAATTTTCTTCTTATTTATATAAAATATTTTTTTTCTAATTAATCATAAAATACGTAAAAATTGTGAAATATTTGAATTGTATTAATGATTATACCAATAAAAAAGTTCAATATTTAAGTGAAATACCCAGATAATCGTATTCTATATAATTGTAATGACTAAAACATGTAAATTAATTTTCTTGGAAATGCATTAAAAGCAAAACATACTTAATAGAAAAAGGGCAATTTAATTTTCAGAATGTCATAAAATAAAATGACAAACTGAATCATGCAGCTGTATATTTAATATTTTTTTTATATTTTTTGTACTGACGTCTGCTTAGATTTAAAAAATAACTAAAGCATTACGCAAATTAACGAAATGGACGCACCATTTTCTTATGATACTAAAGCATTTTAATAAGAATTTCACTGAAAAAAATATTACTTGTCAGAAAAATGAAACAAGCTTTATATAAAAATGTCTCAATTATTTTTCATTTATTAACAAAACTTTCATTAGTGTATTTTTAACAATGTTATATAACTCCTTTCAGAGATTTTTTTGATGGAATAAGTCGTTTTAATGCATTAGACTTTTATTTCTTTTATTCAATTGTGATTATTTTACTGTACATAAATTACGAAAAACAAAAGCAAAATATATTTTTAATCTATAGAAGAAAATTAAAACAAAAATAATTTTGAATACTAATTTACTCAAAAAATTAAAAAAAATTCTCATTTTTTTAAGACAATAAAATTTATACCAATTATTAAATTCAAAAAAAGTTTATTTCAATGCCAAATGTCAAAAAGACTACTAATCTTACAAAATCCCTAACATTGTCAAAGAACAAAAATGAATTATTAAATTTCTTTTGAAAGGAAATAAATTTTAATTCATATATTTAAAAAATAAACATGGTTTGGAGAGATACAGCAATATTATAGTTAATTAGCTGTAAATTTATTTTAAAAATTTGATTGGAACTTTCTTTTATTGTTTGAAATTAACTAGTTGAAATGCGATTCATTTAATCATAGTATTTCATTGAAAACTAAACTCTTTTTTAAATTCAAAGAAGATCTTATAAAAAGATTAGTGAATTTTAATCCTTCGAGCTACTTATTGAAAACAAAAAATATATACATGTATTTTCTTTTTTTGTTTGAGATAAGCGAATCTTGTTCAAGTAAAATTTTAATATGACGTTAATTAAAGCATATACTATTTGTAAAGTTATTGCCTCTTTAATAAAAACAAACTTGAAATACACAATAAGTAAAATAGAAATATATAAAAGGGTAACATTAAAGATTATACTTGAGAGAAAAAAGATGGTCCACACACAGGAAATTGGAGTAATTAATTAAGATTAATTAATATAATTCATATTATTTGGTTATCTAAATAATGTTTGTTAATTTATAATATTTGAATGGAAAATATATCGAAGTAAAAATAAAATGGTCAAATCTAATTCTACTCAGATAACTTTAAATGACTTGACTTGAAATGAATGCCTGCTACTTTTTTAAAGAAATAATTTAAATGTATTCGAGAAAAAAATAATAAATATTTTTAGACACTTTATAAATGCAAATTATAAAGTTAGTCGATTTTTAAAGTTCGACTTATAATATGGAAAAATAACCACACATATGATATTCGCAAGTACATAAATTAATAAATATATATCATAAAGAAAGAATTATAAGAATATTTATTATCAGTAAATGTAAGGAATATGTAATAAATGGACTTTTTTCTTGGATTGGTAAAAATGAAGTCCATTAAATGTTTATTAGTTCCCATAACAATATAAAAAGGAGTAAAATAGCCTTAGAGTTATTATAATTTTATAGAGCACAGTATTCTCCTATATTTCTGGTGCTCTACGTACTAAACATAATTGCATTATTTAAGTGAATAATAATATTCCATAAAACTCGGATTTGGCCCTGTAAACAAAATAATAATGGGGTCTATAAAACGAATACGCGCGCGCGCGACGTTTGTTAGATATGAATAATAGATTATATAGCCAATGGTCACTGACTATGACCGGATGTTGCTCGCAAACAATTATGAAGAATATTGTGTCCATCTTCCATCTGGATTCGGACAGGTCAGTGAACTTTTTTACACCTGGAACTTCTTTGCTTTTCTTGGGGTCAATACTTCTAAATATATACGCTAAGTAAACATGAACTTATAAAAATTTGTTAGTGAGTTGCTATTTCTAAAAATATACTTTTTAAGATTATTTATTTCTGGCTTACATAAAGAAGCATTTTATTTAACTCGGCCCATTTTTATTCTTGAATTCTAAAAAAAATTTAAATAAAAATTTGTTTATTATGAAATTACATAAAGTATTGAATGAATTTCTCATACAGGTAAGAGCTGGATAGAAATGATTAATAAAATGTTCATTACAATTTAAGCTTAAATCAAATATATTAAAATGCAGTCAAAATTTTAATCCAAAATACCTGGTATTATAATAGATTAATTTCTAAACCACATTTTAATAAATATAAGCGAAAATATTATATCAGTTAGTTAGTTAGTATTCAAACCATTATCAATTGTTTATATTTGTTCATCGTAGACAAAGAAAATTTAGACATAGTTACAATTATTTTTTAAAAGATAAAATTTTTCTTTTAGATGTATTAATGTTAGAGCAAATATTAGCTCAGAATATTTTAACAACGATAACATAATTTTCAAAATAAAGGCTACTTTAAAATATTTAAAAATTTAAAACACATCTTCAATTTTCAATTGAACAAATAATACAAGAATATTTATTACACATCTTGTTATAAATTATTATTTCTTAATGTTTATTTTACCACATTTTAAATCAGTTTATTTCTAAATCATGGAACCAATAGTTTTAGCTATAAATTTTTTTATAATTTAGTTTATAACGAAATTTGCATCAAGAGTTTGAGAGTAATTAAATACGAAGTATGTAGTATTGACATCACAGTTAATAAAACAAATGAGACAATCCTTATAACGTATTTTTTTAATGAATGCAACGAAAGTTGAAATAATTTGAGCTATGATTTCCCAAGAAAAAAAGCAAATTTAAAATATTATTACTACTTGTATACAAAATTGCTATTTTATATATTTTTACATTTTTAACTTTAGTTGCCATTTCAGTAAGCGTTTCAAACTTTATGTTTTTGGAAAGATACATGCGACGAAATTCAGTGTGAGTAATAAACTACTTTTCTCACCTTTTCTGTAAAAATTGCAAATATTTAGAAACAACCAAACACACACCTATATGCAGTGTGCAGTAATTATTAGTTAATAAATTAATTATCATAATTTGTAATGTTTCAGAAGTAAGCAATAATAATTTTATTGATTCTATAAAAATTTCATCTTTATTAAAAACATTTAAAAATTATAGTAATAATCTGACAGAATACCTAATATATATAAATATATATAATATATTATTATAATTGCGAATATTGTGTTCATAAAATTATAAAACCACATTCTTATATTATCATGTTTTTTTTCTTCCCCCCCCCCTTTTGAATAATAATTTTTTTTTTTTTTTTTTTTTTTTGTGTAAGAATTTTATGTGTCACAAGCAATTTTTCTATTTCATTAAGTGATTGATAACAATATTGTTCATGCATATTTCACATTAAGCAAGATATCTAATTTAAAAATTAATTTTAACGTTCTATCCATAATAACATTCTTTCCATCAACATCTTAATTTGTATACATAAGCATGTCTAGGTTTCTCGAAAATGTCAAGATTTTGCACTTCATATCTCGCCTTCTAGGCAAAGCAGAAAAAAAAAGATTATTCCCATCAGTGTAAGAGAAAGGGAATGCTGTAAAAAATTGTTTTTCTAGACTGGTAGATAGTGAGAGGAAGAAAAAAAAAAAGAGAAAGAGCGTATGGTCCATAAAAAGGACATCAACCAAGGTCAGTATATAGGACTGATGTCAAGGTCAGCTTGATCCTGACCGGATGTTTTTTTCTAATAACGACCCTTCCGGTTTTTAAGTGGAGAAGAGAGTAAATAAAAACAAATGAGCTTTTTAGATCTTGGCGGCCCACCTGGTGCTGGGAGCAGATGGTAAAATGTAATGATGCTATGGAGTTGGGGGAGACATTGTGGAAGTCAACAACAAGAAGGGGGAGGAAGACTTTTACTGCTCGAACTAATTTCATCACATGAATATTTCCAGAATCATAAAATTTTAAACACTCCCCCATATTATTGCCTTTTTGGTAAAGCGAAGCAAATGTTTAATCCTCCATTTGAGTTCAACAACCTATAATAATAATTACAAACTTAAATATATCTTGGTTTATTTTTTGATAATTCACTCTCGGTTTTCAAAAACAAAGTTATTGAAACTTAAATTAAATTTTCTTCTAGCTTGTGAATCAATTTAAGTATTATCATGCATCAATTTGCATCAATCTAGAAAAATAAGAGAGTTCAGAATAACCTCAAGGCATGAACTCATTTTGGAGACAGATATAGGTCGCTTGTAGAAGAAACGAAAACAAAAGATGTTTTTTTTTTTCTGCTTGAATAAACTACAAATACAAAAGAAAGCACTATTTTAAATTTCTTCGTATTAATATTCACATCAAACATATATATTTTTGATTATTTGGCATCTAAGAATTTTATAATTGAAAAATAAAAGTAGAATCGATTTTTTTAAAAATACTTAAACATAAAATGGATTGGTAATGAATCTACAGACACTAGTAGTTTAAATATAATAAATTTTCAAACAATAAATGCTATTTACACTTTTATAGGATTTTCATAATTTAACACATTTTCTTAATTTACATGACAAATTTATAATTTTTTAAACTTATTCAAAACAGAGTTAACTAACTCATGTATTATAATTTTAAATTTTTAAAATTGAAAACGTTCTTATTTTTTACATAAATATTTAGGCAAGTTTATAGATTGCAGTTCTTGAATCAGATTCTGGAATCTATTCTTTCTCTTTAAAAAAGTTTTTGTTTTCTGATATAAACACATTAGTGAGATTAAGAATGAATAAAAATAGCAATTTTCAGGACAAATAAGCTCTTCAAATATAATAGATTCACGGATTTCTAAATTTAACTAATACTAATTATTCTAAAGATGTACTTGTTATCGCAATTTTTAGTGAAAACACGCTTGAACAATTTTAAAAACAGTCGCATAGTTCAAGACTGTACACAACAGATTAAACTATTTCTTCCATACGTGTAATTAATTGCCTTTATTTTCCTCTACCAGTCCTTTCCACTTTCATCCAAATTAAGTTCCTATTGTTTGTATTAAGTATGCCATCAAGTGATAGTTTAGTTATGTCTAGTTGGATGAGCTTCAAATTGTCCGCAGGGCTCGTCTGGGCTTATTGGAGTGAGACATCCAAATGAAATGCAATCATTAAATCAATACAATGTGAAGAAGAAAACATCGAAAGTGAGCAATTCACCGAGGAAAGTGAAAGACATTCGCACTTGTGGCTTCGTTAAATTAGCCGCATGTTGTTTACCGGGTACCAGTCACTGGTATGGTTGAAAAAATCAATAAAATAACTTTCACGACGAGGGAATTTTTTGTTACCCAAATGTAGATAAGGCCATTGACATTTTTCTGTTTTGTTGATTTTTCATCATGGAATTTTAAATATTCGATGCACAAAATACAGTATGCGCTTTACGAAACAAAAAAACGTACTTCTGTTTACATAGAAATTATGTATACTTTAACAAATGTATTAAATAAAAGCAAACTAAGAGATCTGTATTTTTTGAGGTGAGTAAAAAATACGGCTAATTTACGTGCACAGAAGCGCTGTGATGTTAAAATCAAATGTATCGTATCTGAATATATATATATTTAAACTAAGAATATATATTGCAAGTAAATAGCTATTAATAAACAAATTATAATTATATGATTAAAAATATCATTAAGTAAAATAAAAACGAAAAATTAATTTTAATTTTGTAATTTAGATTTCACATTTCAAAAAGAAAAGAAAAAAAAGTTATCATGAAAAATGTTAATGTGAATACAAATGCCAATGATTTTATTGTTTTAAATGTCATTTTTAAATTTAATAACTTTAAATTATACTGTTGTTCCCACATTTTTTAAATTTCAAAAAATTTTAAAAACATTGAAATGTAATTTAATACATTCAGGAGTAAAAAACTTTCGTGCATTGCATATTTCCAATGATTTGACAAAATATTTAACCTTATCCTTAAGAATTTGTATATATTTTTTAATTGTAATAAATTTACTTGAAATTTATTATAAAATCCATTTTTAAATTTCTTTTATTAAAACATATAAAATAATTTTATTTTATGTTTTAATGATAGATAAGTTATGTGACTTAAAGCAGTCGAATTTTAATTATTAGAATAGATTCTTTTCTACCATCACTGAATCGACAGTTGAAAAGTTAACTATAGAGTTTTCAATTCAATTATCCTTTAACTATAGAGTTTTCAACTCCAAGTATCTAAGTTGGGAATGAATACTTGTATGACAAAGCAAACAAGCATTCATTATACACTTAAAATAATAAGTTCCAATCGAATCAGCATTTGTAAAAGAAATTATGTATAGCAATAAACAAAACTGTTTGATCTTCTTTGATAAAATAAGAAATCTTCGTGTTGATAAGGCCTATGCATCATTTCAACTAAGGTAATTTAATTTCCCCTCCATGGTGTGCTGTTTAAAATTGTAGAGATTAGTTTCAGATTGTTTGTCACTTCAGTACATGTTGAACATGTTTCAAAATTACAAATAGCCAACTAACAAGGGGAGTGATTTAATTTATGAAGGAATTTGTATAAAATAAGGTCCTTTCATACTAATTAATTTCTTATTTGAACTGCTTCAAAAGCTTTTTGAAGGATTTCAAAGCCAATCAAAATTAATTCCTATTTAAAATTCGGATACTGAAATAAAATAATAGATGTTTACATTTCTAAAATAAAAAGCCAAAGTTTTAGCATTACAAACCACTTACACACTAGGAATGTATAATTAAGGACACCTCTAACTTCACAAAAAATCATAAATGAGGATGTTTTGGAAATAACTATTGCGCAAAGAATGTTGAAGGAGGAAAATGTTTCTTAAAGAAAGCAAATTCGCGCACAAACATAAATAATGCACTGTTGCATCACCTTCACACAGTGACACTTCTAGACCTCGACACACAAGTCGAGAACATTGACCTAAAATTTTGCTCCACGAGGCACCCTTCTTTTATGTAGCTTACTATGTTGCTTAAGACATCACTTTTCTGACACACCGAACTCTCCCAAAGGTTTATTTTTAGTACACTCCAGAAGGAATCACACGTCAAAAACTCGAGGAAAACAACCCCAAGTGGAGTGGGGAGGAGAAAAACACCGTTTTTAGTTTTGAAAATTGTTCCGTATTATGATCATTTCCGAATTTTACCCCGCAATATCCCTTCAAGATCAATGTTAAGGCTGTATCCGGTTTCGTAAGCGGCTTCATTCTCCCCCATTCCCGGAAGTGACGTCTGCTGACTTGGGGGAAAACGACGGTTGCAGTTGCAATGCAACAGGTGACGATGCTTGCTGGGGGTGGGTGGACTAATCCGTGGTACACTGACCTTCAGACTAGGCACGATTGGTACGACATGGTTGCAGCATATGGAAGGAGAATCAAGCGGGACTCCTAATTTTCAGGTACTAACACAGTGTAAAGTTCAATGCCTTTGAATGATTATATGGAAATTACAAGAACAGATAAAAAGCGAAGATTGAATTCAATATTTTATGGTCTGATTCAAGTACCCAATCAAATGTGTTTTAACTTTTATTTTTTTTATTCCATTGAAGATATTTAAAGTAAATAAAATTATCATTATTTTGAGCATTATTGGTTATTTGTATTTAAAATTTGCCCATATTGTCCTGTAAGACTTTACATCAATAAATATCTCTTTTTAAATCTTTTTAAAATAAAAAACTAATGATAAGAAAACTTTTGAATATTTTAATGTGGATAAATAATAAAAAATAAAGATGAATGAAAAATGGTATAACGTTTTTTATACATCAAATTCCAAACTTTTATATTTTTAAATATTATTTATTGATCATAAAAAAATCGTTAATTTAATAGGACAAAAATCTTTGAAACATTGAGAAAATAAATTTACCATAAATTGTGTAAGTATCTCTGTTGATAAATATTTTTTTTTTACTTTCAAAGAAACATGTCTGTATTTAAATTAAAGTATAGTAATAATGGCACATACATTCCATTTTTTTTTATCAAAATCCTGTACAAAAAACAAGCATAGATTTATTTTACATCAGTTTAAAGATTTGAAAAACTGTTAACGAAAAATTCCATAAAAAATTATTGAATAAAATTATCTAAATAACTATTTTAAACCAAGTGATGCGAAAGAAGTTATTATGAAAAGAAAATTCTGAAATTATGTTTCGACTTTTAAAAACATTTTTTCAATGTGCTTAGTTAAATAACAAAAAGTCTATATACAATTCAAATTTAAAAAATTCTATGAAAAAAATATTAGTCTTCAATTAAATGGAGTGAACCCAAATAAATACACAAATCAAAGAAATGCATTACTATTCTCAGCAAAAAATATTTCAAGCAGAGTTTTTATGCAAATAGTAAACATAAAATCAATAATAAAAACTAATTTTCATAATACTAAGTTAATGTCAAATATTTATAAATTTTGAATTTCAATAATATATAAAAATATAATTTTGAATAAAACATGTATTTTTGATTATATTCTCAGAGTATTCATAAATTAATTAAGCTAGCTTATAAAATATTTCATAACATAAGTAGTAATAAAGATGCATTTCCAATAGGCTAAATATGTATGTCAGAGTAAAGACAGTAAAGGAACCGGGTTAAGCTCGCACGACGAAATCCCCATTCTGTTCGCTCGTATACCTAATTTTTATTTATTGCATAAACTCATTAAAATAAATAATCAAATAAAAATGAGTAATTACCAAAGTTTAAATAATGGAATGAATTGGGAGAATTTATGGAGAGACATAAAACAGCCCACTCTCACATTCAGATTAGTACACAATAGTGTTATGAATAATGTCTAGCATATAAATGTAACACCTAATGTCTAAATCTCATGAAAAGTTTCAAAATACTGCTTTCATAAATTAAAGACATCGAAAGAAAGTGTGTAGAAGAATGTTCAAGTGTCACCATGGCCAAGGATGCTTTTTATTTGTCCATCACAATGAGGCACATCAGGCAATCTGTAACTTCTTACCTTTTTCATATCAGTCACACGAAACCCAATTTCAAAGTAAGCACTCCCAATAAAAAATTTATAGAGAGAATGCTGTTTGTATGAAAACCTTCTGTATGGTGTCTATAGTGTCTACTTCTGTTCCCGCAAACAGGTGAGTAGGTTTATTAGTATGGTTCAATGACCATAGATATTGAAAAAGCCATCAATTAGGGATGGCTTTTTAATAATCGATGTTCAACCTAACAACTGAGTCGCAGATGAAATTTCTTTCATTGAGAGTTAATTTACAGTGTCTTTGAAAGAGGCAACTTGATGGGTGTAAAAAATAAAGGTGAGAAAACATAAAGATTTTCTGGAGTTTCAACTGTTTTGATATCATTTTAAAGGATCACATAGAGTTAAAGTGGACAATAATTTTCTGTAAAAAGATTGTGTTTACCAGATGATTCGGCTACTCAAATATGAATCTCACAGTGCAAGTCACAAAGAGATACTCAGGGATGGTGATTGCAATTACTTTTGAAAACCATTCAGATGCGGAAAACAGTATTTTGAACAAACAAAACAAATTACCACAGTTACTTATAAACTACCTTATTTGAAATATGACATCAAAATGCGTGCTTGTATGTTATTTAATGTTAACTTATATATATTTAAAAGAGGACTATATCTAAAATTAGCATGTGTTGTGTTCGATTATATATCTTTCTACTGTATTTTTTGTTTCATTCCTTCAGACATTAATAAGTATTATGTTCGAATAGGAGTGTGCACGATGTAATTTTTTAAAAATGATATCAATCCAAGTTCTTACCAAATATCATTAAAAATATATTCAGTAGTCCTGCATATAATCACGAAATTTGAAAATTCTATTAAATTTTAAGCATTAAATAAGCAAATAAATTAATTTAACTGGGAATTTAGCACAAAAATACAATCTAAAATCATATTTTTATAAGTTGCAAAACCATTTTATAAGATAGTAGCAAAAAGTTCGTAAGAAAATATTTTAATGCTAATATAACTATATTTTTCTCATTTTTCCGGAAGATTTAAATGTATTTTAATTTGTAACAGTTATTTCACAATATCATGTCTTTAAAATAACTGTCTTTAATAAAACTATTTATAAAACGTAACGATTGATATTAACAAATTTTTATACTTTTATTACTTTATTTACAATTCACTAATAAATAGCTCGTTTATTCTATTACATACAAGGAGAATCTGAAAAATACAATCATATATTCTAAGTTGCTTGTCTTTTTTAAATACCAGTACTATTTTAAGACAAATGCGATTTTTTTAATATCCAAGTACTTATGAAAATTTATGTAAGAATTGAAAGACTATAAATTATATTAAACATGATCTTAATAGACATAATCGTTATGCGGAGATTATCTGGCACCATTGTTAGCGAGATATATGACTTCAACTGACTTGGCACTGAAAAAAATATAAGCAACTGTGCTGCACTAAAAAATCGCCAAGTTCAAAATCATTGCAGACAGGGGCTAAAAATAGCTTCCACCTTAGTTTTTCTTTCCAAAGAAGATGGAAGAAAAGATTTGAACAAGGGGTGGGGAATCCACTTTGGAAAACTGGAGGGGGACAGTACGACCAAATAAAGAACTAAAAACTACAGTATTTTGTTGTTCTCTTCGTCAGAAAAATCACCTGTGATTTCCCGCTGTCTTTTGTGTCTTTACATAGAGATTTTTCATTTTTATCTGGCAGAATGTCAAAAGGAAACTACTGCCCAACTCTGTGGTCTACAGGGCTATTATTGGAAATGGGGGTTTTCATGTGAATTGAGGGATTTTTGTACGTTTCCGTAAAAATCCTTGAGAAATTTCGTAAAGCCACTATTATTTTCATTATTATGTTTTCTTCCGGGAAGCCATGTCCTGCTGAAAATGCAGTTCAAAACAGGCTAAAGGAATTTTCTGCTTGGTGACGTCAAAACTAATATAAATCAAAATGAGCTTCAAGTGGGTTGTAATAATATCCATAATACCTGTTGAACAGATTTTACATTGAACTTTATGCGTCCACGAGAAATCCTCCTTATCATTCATAAAAACCTTTAGATGTTGTATATGAAAAATATTAAGATTTCTAAAAAGGTATATAAAATAAAGAATTTTCTATTTCAATCTTCAATTTTTTTGTGATATAAAACTTTCTTAGCATGAAACTGAATGTGAAGTTTTATAAAGTATATTTAAAATTAGTTCAACTGTATTAGTTAGTTCCAAATTTCTTAAGAAATATCGTATTTCGAAAATTCTTCAGGAAATAATTATTATAAATTTAAAAAAAATGTTAATTATTTATAAGTAATATATATCTAAGCAAAGCCAAGTTAAATTTGATGTCGACGTAACTGTTAAAGAAACACAGTTTATTGAACTTTAAAGTTTAAGAAAAGCAAGAGTTGCAGATATATCTCTTTTTCTATTAATCAATGGTAGTTAAATGTAGAATATATTTACATTTATACTTTTAATAACTATTAAATCAACTTTTTTGTGAAAAGATACATTTACATTAACGGAAAAAACGTAGAATTAAGCATTATAGGTATTAGTATTCTTAAAATTTAGAAATATTCATTTTAATAGTTAAAAAAAATTTATAAGTTTATATAAGAATTATAATTTCTATCAACTTTTATTTAAAAGTTAAAAATCGAAGGCACTTACTTTAAACACATTCTAAACTAGAGAGAGAGCTTCCAAATAAAAATAAAGTATAAATAAGTTCAAAATTATTATGACGTATAAGGTAATAAGAAATTAATTTGATGAACGATAAAAAAATTTAAACTAAGTCAGTTTATTAAAACAATTGACATTTTTAATATTTTCCGTTAAAACAAATTTCAGATAAACACAAAAACTAAGCTTCTAACTTATCTAATACATAAATGATAACTCAAGAATATAATTGCAGAATAATTGAATTTGTTAAAACTAAATACTTATTATATGGTATAATATTTGCTGTACTAGTTATAGTTATAGGTACAATTGTGCAGAAATCGAACTATT
Source organism: Latrodectus geometricus (assembly GCA_026290005.1). NCBI lineage: Eukaryota > Metazoa > Arthropoda > Arachnida > Araneae > Theridiidae > Latrodectus > Latrodectus geometricus. Next base: position 246,574 of record JAPDSC010145984.1, on the reverse strand, counting down.
TAATGATAAAAATCTCACAGTTATTTTAAATTCAAAGGAATATTTAATGTGTGATGTATTTTAGGTGGAAAAAATACTTGTCCAGATCATAAAATTAATGGTAAAGTTATCAATATTATTTCACTCACTTGAAAATAGAGCTGATTTCAAATAAGTAGAAAATATGAACCAAATATAATTATTTGAACACTGCATATTTCAGTAAGCAATAAACGAAACCTAGAAAAATAAGAAAAAAATTACAAAACAAATGACAAGGCATGTAACTATTATAAACGAGCACAATCTATATTTTCCATAAAACTGATAAATTACGCTAAAATAATAACATCTGAAAAAAAAAAAAACGAATCAAATAGTGATGTGAAGTAGCTTAAAATACATCTTGCTATGTTGATTTATGTTTATCGTAGAATGAAAAAAATAGTAGATGGAAAAAAAAAATGGAAATGCTTCAAGTTAGGAAAGTTGCAGATCTTGTTAAGGGTAGCAGAGGTTCGTGAACGGTTGATCAATGTTAGGCAGGACAATGACTTCAATTTGTACACAGAGGAATTCAATCATCGTGTATGATATCCACCAAATAGTTTCCCTGCGCATCGATAGGATTTTAAAAAACACCTCACGCGTGTTCAAGAAAAAATGTAGACTATTTCAAAATAGAAAATTAAAATATTGGGAGGCAGTACGAAATATGCCTTGCGAGTATAGTAATTTTATCATTTTTTATTTTCTGAAATTTAATTCAGAATGATTGGAAATTTTGTGAAAGGATTTGTGAATCATTTATTGAAATAAAAAAATTACTAACAACTTTTTTTAACGGAACATGGGGGACTCTTTTGAGTATCGGATTCAATAAAATTATTGCTTAACTTTCTAAAAATATCTAATTTAAAAATTTACATAAATTTAAATTATTAAGCAGAAAATATTACACACACACACACATATGTCATATAAGTGATTAATAATGTAACATAAAATATATTAATATGATATTTATAAATTACATTAATTTAGCATACTAACGCAGTGTTCTTCTTATAACTTTTCAAATTTCTGTAATTCTTACATTTTTGGGAATAAAATAAAAATTATCGATACTATAGAATTAACATGTTAAATTTATTTTAATCTTAAAAAAATTAGATAGCAATTTTAATACTGATTTATGTTTTTTAATTACAATTTTCAATATCAATATTTTGATAATTATGTATGAATTAGTATAACTATTAACTATATTCAGCAAACCATTTATCAAACGTTGTAAAACTCTTTTTACCGCATAGCTACCGTGCCCGCCGTGAAACCAAGAACCTTAAAAATTCGGTGGGAAAAAGGGATTGCGAAAAGTTAGAACGTTTAATTTTCAAATTAAAGTGCAAATCAATTTCTAATCATATAGACAGTATATTAATTGAATCACATTTTTTAAATAAAATAATAATTTTATCTTTCTTTTCATAATTTGCTATAACTGTACATAAACACTGCTATGATATATTACTTCAATGATGTGGGTAGAATTTAATACTTCAAAAGAAGATTGCAAATTTAAACCATATTTCGTAAATATTGACTGAGAATTACAATATCTTTAGATTAAATATTTGATTTAATGCATTGTGTGTATATATATAGTTCATGATATTTAATAACAAAACATATTTTTTACATAATAAATTGAAATAAATTTTTTTTTTATTTTAACCTTTTTGGAAACCTATAAAGACAGAAAACAAATTTTTATAATTAATTGAAAATTTTAAATTTTTCATTTTTGATGTTTATGGTCTTAAAGTTAAATGTAAAAAAAATGTTTGCTTTTGTATGGTCAAATAATTCGAATATAGAAACCTTAATATTAATATGTTGTTTAATAAATAAAAACATATATCCAAGTACTTATTTTTAAAACAAATTCCACACAACACTCCTTTCAAATTTGTATAGATTATTTTTCTTTTATTTATAAGTATTGTGCTCATATTTAGATCAAATATCTATGGTTAAAGTCGAGGAAAGTGTGTAAGCCGATTTTTCTGATTTCTCGACTGAGGAAGTTTATTTTCTGTTAAAGGAAATTGAACGGGAAGTGACCTTAAAAGAGTAATTTACACAGTTGAGAAAAGAAGACACTGAAAAGCAATCGTCTTTTCATTATTGAAGTCTAAATAATACCAAGCAGATATTTTATGGTCAATGGCCTTTAGTTTTCTTCAATTTCAAAAGGCTAACTATTTTGTTTTACGGAGTATATTGAAGTATTATCTGTATTGCTGAAAATAAATTTTTCTTTTGCTTTTCCTCAAACCAATCAATTACGTAAATTTAATACAATATTTTTTTCTCAGCGATTTGGCAAGGAAACAACGAAGGCATTTTTTTCAACAATAAAATTCCTGTTTAGATTATATTAAAGAGTTATTTGAAATCACTTAGAAAATGAAGTGATTTTTTAAATTCTCAATTTAAATTTTTTCAAATCTCTAAGCGAATTAGAAAATTAATTTGTATTTTATGAAGTTTTCTTAAATTTTTATAAAGTTAAGCTATTTTAAAGTTTTAGAAATTTTACTATATTCTATACTTACCGATATGATTAAATAAATGCATTACTAAAAATCTCCTTTGAAATTAGCGTCAAAATTTATTATTGTTCCTTTATTTGATAATCAAACAAATAATAAAATATAATGTTTAATTTCCTTTCCTCATTCTTTGGTTCAGTAACAAATGCGTTTTATTATCATTATTAAATGGAATTATAACAAAATCAATTTATCCTGAATTTATTTTTCATCACTAATTCAATTTAATAATTACACATAATTAATAATATTAATTAAACATAACAAGTTAAATTTTTAATAGCGGAACAAAATGTTTAAAGAAACAAAATTGTAGTAAAAAAATAATAATACTAAAAATAAAAATTAAAACAAAAAATGTTGAAGTTCAAAAGGAAAAGACCAAAATATTGATGCATCGAATTTAAAATGAGAATATATAGGCACACTGATATTAAAATACATTTATGAGAAAGATTTTAAAAGACTTCTTATCAAATCATTTAGACAAAAATTTAAAACATTAACATAAGTCTTAAAATTTTCAATTTTTCTTAACTTAATTTTTTCTTACTTAAAAAAATTTGTGGGCTTTATAAAATGTTTTTCTTATTCCAAAATTTAATTTCATTAAAAGCTGAATTTCAAAAAAGAATAATATTATTTATTTATTATATAAAAATGTTGGTTGAGTAATAATAAAATATAACAATAAAGTCTCGATATAATTTTAAATTATATATTGGAAGTACACTTGGTTAAATATTGATTTTGGAATTATAGACATGTCGTCGTCTAATTCTTATTATAATTACATGATGTTGTCACGCAGAAAATTCACATATTTCTTAATTTTAAAAGAAGATTATTAAATGCCAATCTACCAAAAATGTTACACCACACCGGAAATCATAAATGGTGTCTATAATCTGCTATCAGAAGGGAAAAAAGTCCGTTCACCAACTGGCACCCTACGGTACGTGCGCTGTAAGGAAAACAGGGTAGAAAAATAATAAAATTATGAGCTAAAGGTATGTAAATGCGTTGTAGGTGTGGGCCCATCTTTCTCTCTGACCTACAAAAATCTTTTAGGTAGGCCAAGCAGCCTACGTCACGTGCCAGCTGACATCCAAAGTCAATATTTCTTAGTAGATTGAAAGGGGGAGGAATTGTAGGTAGTAAAATAAAAGTATGAGGTCCAAATCTATTGTGCCTTTGAACTAGAAGACGAGGATTTTGACTTGAGACGCGGTTGTTACCCTTGCAAGAAGTCAAAGAGGAAGACGGAATTTTCCTTGGAAAAGACCATCAAATACTGCATTTTGTAGGAAGCAGAAACAGATGCTGAGTTTATTGCCTCGAGAATCGTGTAGGGGTGTTGTGAAACTAGATTTCACAAGTGAGATGATAACAGAATGGAAACATTTGATTGATCTAGACACAATGACAGAACTGAACTGGATCATAAGAACAAACATATTATGAAACATAAAGAAATTAAAAGGCCTAGATGGACTGATGCGAAGGAGTTAATTAATTTGTCAAAAATAAGTAAGCACAACAGAAAATACTTATTTATATACTAAAATTAAGTATATAAATAAGAAATAATAAAAAGTATTTATTTCGAAGTGCGTACCTTATTTTATAGCACATGATAATGTTTTATATTTCCACAGTACTTTAAAAATTAGTGTTTAATAAATTTATGAATGAATTAAAGAGTATTTGAAAAAAAATTAACATCTTAGAATTTAATGTACAAAATTCTACTTCAAATATTAAATTATCTTCATCATGAAGACGTATCTAATAGAAACAACGTCATATAATTATATAAAATTGTAAAAGTCAAATTTATTTGTTAAACTTACCTAAAATATTGTAGAATAGATTAAAATTTCAATATATTTTATGGTTTACATATAAATCCATTTCTATTTGCGAAATTTAAGATTCCTGAACATAAATCCCTCTAAATTTCTTTGGAAATTTTATAAAAAGTAAAAAGTGAAATTTTATGAAGTATTTTTAAATACATGTATTTTTGTCTAAATAAGTAAAATTGGAATAAATATTATAAAAATATACAGGCACATTTTATTCTACAATAATTTTACGAAGATTCATGTGTGCGACTAATATTGTCAGTACATTTGAATTCCACTAAAGAAATTTATTAAATAGATATAACTAATCCACAAATATAAAAAATTACAATAAAAATGATTATTTTAAAAAATAACTTAAGAAATTCCTAAATTAAGTAAATAAGTTACGAAATTAGTCTCTTAAAAAAGCACATTGTTACTTAGATGAACAGTTTAACTTAAGAACATTAATATAGAATCACACAAATAATATTTTTTAAATCAGTTTAGTATTCAATAATAATAAGCCTATTCTAAGAGTTTTATTCTATAACAAATGGCTTAAAAACAAATGAAATAAGAAGAAAAGCAAAAATATATTTCACATTTAGCTTTTAAGTAGAGTATTAATAAATAATGTCTTTATGAAATAAAGCAAAAGCTTACAACTTTAGAAATCGAGCATTATGAAATTGATTCCAGCTGAATCCTTAAAATAAAAAATACCCTGTAAATGGAGTACATTTTTTTCCCTCTAAATATATATAAATTTGTCTTTTCATAATAATCGTGACCGCAACTCGTAAATTCTGAAATAAAGGGAATGCTAATGAAAAATTAAATTTTTTAACAGTGTACATCCATAATGTACTAAAATGAGAGGAACTATGCCGTTATCATCATGTTTAAATTTTCCCCTTGATTATTTGAATGCTAAAGAATTCATTATCATGAAAATAAATGAGCAGTAAAATGCTTTCTATTTCTCCCGGATGATTTTAGGAATGTATTTTGTTAAATATATTGTGTAATTATTCTGTCAATAGAAATACTCCAGTTTAGTACGATTCCATATTTTACCCATATTTAACAAAAATTAATTTTAAAAGAGGCATTTAAAATATGATATAATTTGAAAAATATTAATTTCCGAGTCAAAAAAATTATGTTTTATGATATATGTAATAAACAAGCAAATTCATTAAAATTAGAATCACATTGAAAATACATCCATAAGAAATACTTTTTTGTCAATTATTGTGTACAAAGAGCACTTTTTTAATTTTATAGGAGATTATCAATTTTAAAATGAAAACGAATAATATAATAACAATTACGAGAAAATTACACTATTATACTTCTATTTGTATTATAATTGAACTATAGACATCATATACACTAAAAATATTTAAACTCAAAGAGATAGAGAAAAATTGTCCAGAGCAAACACACACAAGTCTAATAAATTATCTTTCTTTTTACAATCCTTCTACAGGTGGCTCTGGGGAGGTTTCTTCCCTCCTGCTTTTAGCTTCGAGGAAAAAGCGATAAAATCAGGCGCCTAAAAACATCACTCAAAGACACACACAGAAAGATCAACGTCATCAACCACTTCTTGGCAAGAAGTTCCGGTATTACTTCAAGAAGATGGCCATAGAATCAGTTCCAGGCATTCTTTCTTGTCAAACTGCTGCCACGGAACGAAAGAAAAGAGTTAAAGAAGTAGCGATCGGGTGTGTTTCGGTTGTCAAACAGTTGACAAAATAAAACTGTGTGTGGATGGTAAATTATTAACGCTTGATAAGATTTTAAATTTGCTCATTTTTTAAATTTAAAAGATACAAGATATATTTTCCTTAGAATGATTCTTAAATTTATTTTACATATCACAAATGCAAATTTCGGTTTAAAAATCTAACACATTAAGTTTAGAAAATGTAACTGAAATTAATTGAAATAAATAATTTAGTAATAATGATGATTTATGTATCAAGTAATAAAGCATTTTTTTTATATATAAAATGCATATATTATGCTATATATATTATGTATATATTATGCTATATATATTATGTATATATATATATATATATATATATATATATATATTATGCTTGAAAAAAATATTTATACCGTTTTTATCAGATTATTCTTATATTATACATATTAAGGAAAAATAATTTAATTACTATTAACATTTAAAATGACTGTAACTTTCTCGAATATGAATGTTATTATGTTACTTAAATTGAAATAAGAAAGAGATGAAGCAATTCTTTTTATTTGGTAAAACTAATGCCTTAGAAATAATGACAATTGATGATGTCATTGTTTCACTTCTAATTCCCAATTTGTCTTAACTTATGAAGTGCTAAAATTTGAATTCAAATTTGATATATAGTTCCTAATAAATATAATCGATTTAAATGTAGTTTCGTCGATAACGATTTATTAATGATTAGATAAGATGAACAATCTATTTCATAATTCAATATTTTAGAAGCAACAGTAGTGAACAATACTAACATAATATGACAAAATGTGATGTAATCTGTACACACAATGCTAAAAAACAGGAGAAAGACATAAAGTTGATGGAAAACCAAAACAGTCATTGAAATTGGTAATAACAAAACTTATATTGATTCACTTTCATTTATTTCTTATTACTGTATTTTCTATAAAGAATGAGCAAGTAGAACATATCTTTTAGAAATAAAAATGGAATTTTTTTCCAGAAAACTTGAAAAAATTATCCAGTTATTGCAAAGAAATAAAATTACTCAATAATTCGTTTGATTTTACGACCTAATAAATGAAATGAAATCAAAATGAAATCGTTATATAAGTTTCACACATCTGCAAAACTTTATTACTCGATAATGTGGCACAGATTTTCGCCTTTACGAAATACTTACGCATATTTAATTGCAAAGCACTATTAACAGCATATGCGAAGTGTTGTTTTTCAGCAATATCAAGGCTGAAAAAGTGAAAGTAAAGGCAAGCAAAGCCTCAGGGTAATTGACATTAAAAACGAGGCCGTAATTTTGCAACTCGCTCCCGAAATAGGTCACGTGAGGAAAGAAGTCCATCTCTCCCTTCCTACGTACTAGATGTAGGAAAAAAAAAGCTGCCACGAGATACGGGCACGTTACAGTGATACAGTTGCTGAGCGTACTAAATTTTTACAACCATGTTTCTTCAGCTGTTTAGATTTTGCTTTTTTTATGTTGCTTCGACACCATTGTGGATATACGGTAAGAATTATTATCAAAATGACTGGAAAGTAATTTTTCTCGTCTAACTATTCAATTTTACGATTGATTTAGAAATATAGAAATGGTGTTTGATTTTTAGCCAAGTATATAAATGAAATATTTATTAATCACAAATTGATTTTAAAGCAAATATTTATTTTGATAACTGACAAGATGAAACACAACAATCAACTTACCAAGCAACGTAATTTTTTTTAAAAATACTTTCATACGTAGAACAGGTTGATTTTAAAAATCTCTTAAGGAATGTTTTTATTATTTAAGTTTGATTACAATATAAGGCATGATATCGAAAAAAAAATGAAACAAGTAAGAAAGAAAAATTTAATATGAAAACGTAGTGCTAATTTTACCTAAAACTATAGTTATGTTTTTAAATAAAATTTTACTTACATACGTTCATATTAATTTAGCTATTCTTTATATTGAAAAATTAAAACAAAAATCAAATGATTCACAAAAAAAACAAGAAATTATCTTAATTGTTTTGTATAACTATTCTCTTTAATTGAATTAGATACGAAGTAGTTTTTCGTATGATCCAAATATATTGAAAAATCTGGGATTTTAATAGTTAAACTGATATAAAAGAGGATATAAATTGAAGCCTTTGTCTACTTGAAAAATAGTTTCATCTATGTCGAAAATGAGATCGTTTTGACTCAAGAGACATTTTCCGCAATGCCAAGGACGCTACTTATCTTAGCCATCAATGCCATCACGCCTGCTCTCGAGCGCCGGGGGAATTTCTAGCATCATTTCACATCAGATGCTAAGTGAATTTTAAAACTTTTATTTTAACCAATGCTTATTTATGCAATTTAAGTTTGTAATTAAGTAAGTAATAAAAAAAATTTCCTATTAATAAATGCCATTGCAATTATTGTAAGTCTATTTTTGATTCATTTAATACATAAACTTTTAGAAGAGAAATCGTTTTCATTACAATAGAGGCAAAGGCAATGGGAAACGCATTAAAATAACTCCATCGTTAATATTCTAAGGAAACATATTTTATTTTTATGAGACTGTTTTATTCATATTTTTCCCAATTAAATTTAAAGTGAACAAAGATAAATAACAAAAAATATATACATTTTTTAAAATATTTTTGTTGAACATAAGTTTTTTAGAACATTTATATTATTGCTATCAAATTAACAGAGAAATTTCAGCATTATAAAATATTAAATACATTTAAATATCTTATATTTGACCATCATTCAATATTAGATATTAATTTCAGTTATATATAAAATATGCAAGATGCTATTCTAAAAATTCTCTGAAATAAAGCATATCAATAAAAGCAATGTACGCATATTATTTTATAAAACATATTTCTTTATAAATTGTGTACGAGCAAAAATTATGGGTAATTATATAACAATAAGGTAGTTTTTAAGTAATGAGCATTTTTTTATAGATGAATATGGTAGTTAAATAACTTCTCTCTCTCAACTAATATGACACAAATAAAATAACTTTTATTTGCAAATTAAATATATATTTATTGTTTAATAATAATAAACATACATATTTATAAAATTGCAAAATACTATATACAATGCATATAATTTAACTAAATTAATTTCTTTTTCGTTTCTTTTAAATTTAATCTCAAAATAAAAAAATAATAATCAAAACAAAATAAATCTCAAAATAAAATAAAAATGGAAAAAGTTTTAATTTTTAAAATAGGCAATAATTTTACAATTTGTGTTCAAAGCAAATGGGAAAAAATTTTGTTCTTTTAAAAATAAAATATTAACATTTTTACTCTAAAACAAACCAACATTTTTTTTTATTTAGATAATAGAAATATGACCAATTAAAATAAATATAAGTAATAGAAAATAGCGTTATAAAATGTATGTAAGAGTGAAAAAATTATCAAAGTAAACAAGTAGAAACATAAAAATAAATTATTTTCCTTATAAAGGAAAGAAATTATTGAAATAGGCAATAATGAAATGAAAATATCAGGAATATAGCATAAAATAAAACAATTATAGTTATATTACTTTTCATTTGATACCATAAAATATTTTTAATTATAAAGAACGATTGAACTAATTATCATGATTAGTAATTGATTGCAAAATTTATTATATAACAAATTATTTTAATACTTCTTAATAGTCTCGTAATTTTCGACGGCTGAAACATGATATGATTCTATTTAAATTTTATTACAATATACAAAATAAGAATTACATAACATAGCACAACTTAAATAATGAATTATATAAATGCAAAAAATGAATTAAATTAGAAAATGATATTGAAAGATAAAATTACAATAAAATATGTTACAATGAAAATTTATTATACATTTTATGTGAGGCATAAAGTAAGAATAATAAATCATCATGTTGGGAGAATCTATAATGCTCTACTTAAATATGGAGCAAAATCGAGCGCTAATGACTACCTGTATCATAAAAAGATCATTTTTCAGCAGAGAAAGAAAATGCAAATCATAGCAAGAAGAGTGAAAAAAACTTCTGAGTGACAGTTGCAAGAAAAATAGGATGCATAAATAATGAGGTAAATATCCTTATAACATTATAAAAGAATAACAAAAGAGTACTTTGTTTCGTGATGTAGGATTCTGGCACAGAAGTAAACGAAAAAAAAAAAATGTAGAAAAAGATTGTTGAAACATAGTAACATTTTTTAAGCTCACTTATTTATAAATAATGTGAATTCGCTCTCATCCAACCGATATCAAAGAACACAATGGTTAAATATAATCTTCATAATATGCAATATGAGGAATAAATTATAGGAATTAAACTAGTCGATTTCCATGCTCTTTCCGAACAGCAAGTAAAAACAAATGCAACAAGGAAGAAGCTCTTTTATTTTACTTTATTTTTTACTTTGTTGTCAGCAATACGATCGGTAATAAAACAGTAAAGCTGGGAGAATAAAAAGAACAAAGAAAATAAATACGAACCGGAAGTATGTGACTGACCTGCGCAGAAGTCTTGAACCTGAATGACTACTAAATTCCACTTCAAGAAGTAAACCTGTTCTGCACAGAATGGAAAACTTGTACTTTCAATAGTTGCTTCACTTATAGTGCGAGGCGCGCGAAGCGAGGCAAAAACCGCGTGGTCACCCGGGGATGTTTTTTTTAAATTTCGTTTCTCTTCGAAGAAGCGGTCCGCATCCGCGCGTATTCGTTTCGCTCCTCGACAAACGTGAAGTGAAAATGATGCGTGGATGTTTGTTATCGAAACCCATTGCGGGAAGAAGTTGGCGAGATAGATGATTCTTGGCGCTCACTGCTGTAGTTTTTTCTTCAGCCAAGATGGGTTGCTGACGTCTGATAGATGAATTACGAAACTCATTCTGAAGACGCATCAAGATTTCGAAAAGTTCATAATTGTTGAAATTTTCCGTTTTTGTTTTGAACATTAACATTTGTTTAATTTTATTTAATATTTGAGTACACAGGAAATCATAACATAATAAATCTGTTTCAAATCTTAATCACTGTAAAAGCAATCAGCTGGATCATACATTGTCTTTTTTATTGCAAATATATCATAATTAAAGAAACATTACACTACATATTATTTATATTACTTCAATACAAGAATAATATTTTTCCCCCCAATATAAAAATAAGTTACAAAAGTGAAAAATTGTAGAACTAGAAATCCTTAAATTATTTTAATATACATCCCACATTTTATTTTGTTCGTTTTATGATTAATATTGACAATAATATATTTTTCTTCCTAAAATATTCTTGTTTACAACATTTAGAAAAAAAGAGAAGGGAGCTTGAACAAATACTTTGAAACAAATTTATCATAACTTTAATTTGATTAAATAATAGAAGAATTTTTTTTGTTAACTTTAACAGGTTTGTTTAATCTTTTCAAAAATTTTTTTATCCAAGTTACAAAAAAGATTTCACATTAATTCTCAGATGAACGTAAGTCCCTAAATTTTTTTTATTATAATTACTTTCTTTAATTATGTTCTACATAATCATACAACTTATCTATCAAGAAACCTTTAAAATATTAGATCTTTATCATAAAATTTAATTAGCATTGCTTAGAATTTAAGAAATTAATGAATATTTCACTTAATTCTACGTTTCTCAGTTACAAAATTCAACGTCGAGTTTTCTAGACATGGTCCAACTCTTTCACAACAAGAATATTGAGTAATCGAATTACTTTGTTAAATTGATACAAGGATTCATTGTACAGAATATAAAACATTGTTTTTAGAGACAGAAAATTTTTAATTACGGTACGTGGTGCGAGTACGTGGTAACCTGAAAGTTACCACGTACCACAAAATGCTAAAGTGGTAACTTTCAGGTTTGCGAAAGGAAGATTCACAATGTTAGTAATGAAAGAGTCCCACGTTTATTAAATTAGATAAAAAGAAATGGAAGATGGAAAAATAGTTCTTTTGTGTTTGCAAAGTTGCACCCTTATTTCTTGACACAGTTAAAATTAGTCACATTGAAAGGGTCTGCTTACTTCAGATAGTATCATTCTGGAAGTTTGTTGAAATTGACACCAGTTGAAGATCTCTGTCATCATCTGATTCTGGTAAAATTTTGTTTCTTCATTAGTTTTAAAATTGGGCTGACAGCCACTTGCTTAGATCTAAAGAAATGTGAATGTATCAACCCCAAAAAGCTGATACATTGCTTAGACAAAAGCTTTATGAGGGTGGTTGCCAAATGATAAAATTATAAAGTTTAAAATAGCGATTTAAATTTAAAATTACAAGGATTTTACTACAGACCTTAAATTAACATTTTAATAAATTTGAGTACATCGCCTTATTGATATTTTAACAGAAAAATTTCATTTTAAAGCATTTGAACATTTGAGGTAAGATTTCATTGGATGAAAAACCGTGTTACATATTGAATGACAAGAAACTTGGAAAATTCCAAAGTCTCTAAAAGGGTAAGCGCATATGCAGAAAGTTTTTTCTTTATTCAACAGTGCATCGAATCGAATTTGGGAGTTTACATTTTACAGCGTACGTTTCTCTACTGGCCTTACGATGTGCCCAAATTTAATATTTGCCACTGGATAGTAGAAAGCCGGAGCACCCAACTTAATGGAAAGAGCATGCAGAAAACAAAACCGCAATATCTCCGTAATTCAACAATGACTGGGATCAAACATAGAACCTTTGTTTAGAAGAGCGATATTAAGCCATGATGAGTTCAAACTAATATTTTTTTAAAAGAAAAGAAAAATCGTATACTTTAAATAATAACATTGAAATTTCTGCGATTAATCTGCTTTATTTATAGTGTATTTTAACATGTTTTGTCACATAAAATTTTTTTACTTTATTAGCATTTAATTCTGATTCATAGAACAACCGGAATACACAGCTATTATTTTAACTTCCTTTATTTCTTTCCACGTGTAGAACAGCATTAGAGAAATTCGCACTCATTGAGAATTAGATATGAGCAAAGAAAGTGACATTTAGCGATCATTTATGCCATTTACAACGCCACTGTTAAATGAATTGGAAGTGGTAATGAGAGGAAAACTCACCAAGATTCTAAGAAAATGTCTTGCAACATTGCGTACGCTGGACTGCGTCCAAAGCATTTCACTTTAGAAACTAAAATATTACCCAGTAACCGATTTCAAGGGCGATTCGTCAAAATTTATAGACATAACAAGGTCGGCGTGAGGATTGAGAAAAATTCTGTTCCAATATTGTCAGAGTAAAATACTGGCCTTGAGGGTGGCATGAGAAAATGCAAAGAGAGAGTTTCCAGACAACTATTTCAAGACATTTAAAACAAAAAATTAGGAGACTTAAAAGTAAACTACACGTATTGTGAATGAATATAACAGGTCACGACCATATACTTCATTTCATTTAAAGTAAGTATTAGACAATCATTTAATGTTATTAAAGAGTTCGAGAGAGCAATTGGTGCTCTCCTTTTATTTTGATAAGATAGTTATTGAATAAGAAGTATAAAATAAATATATAAAATAATTAAAAGTTAATTTTTATTGTGAAACCACAAGGGCAATAATTAAAATGTAGTTAAAATTAATGAGTATTAATTAAATCTGCGTTTTAATAAAGAAAATCCAAGCATTAACAAATTATATTAAATTAACAAATTATATTAAAATAAGACGATATTAAATACCCATGAGAAAATTCGAACAAAAGGATTTCTAAGTTAAATCTTAAATAAGTAGCACCTTTGAGATTATTCGTAATCTTTATAAATATTGATAAAAAGTAGTTATCAGATTATTAGTATCAATAACGAATACTATCACTAAGAAAAAGCCGCCAAAATGAATAAATGATTGTCATATTAATTATAACAAATTAATGTGACGTATCAAGACTCTAGAAATATTAAATTAAATTAATTTTATTAATGCTGTTATTTATCGCTGCAATCTATGTTTGAAAACATATATGCACGTCAAAATATATATAAACATTTACTATCATTATAAAAAATGCTTTTGAATTTCTAAAAGAAAGTTTATTTATAAGAGATTTTTTTATTAATTATGTGTTTATTTCAATTGAATCTAATGAAAATGTATAATGATTTCTACTAAAATATTTTACTTGATAAAATAATTTATTTAATGACAATTTGCTTAATTTAAAGCACATTGGCGAAAGATAATTTTATATTAGCTACATAAAAGTAGTAATTTCTTTATTTATATACTTTAAAAATATAGCATTACTAATGTTATATAATGATATAATATCAAACTGTATACTTTATATGCATTTAACTATTTTGTTAGATTAATAAAAATATTCTTGCCGATGAAAAAAAAATTTTTTTTCCACTAAAAAATGAAACTTTATATGCTTTATTAATTACAGTAATTAAAATCACAATGGTAAGTAAATAACTATATTACATCGATTCATAATTCAATATTTTGGCATTAAAGTGTAATATTTTGTCAGACAATGTGTTTAAATGCGTACAAAATTTGTAATGCGAAATTCAGTTCATTATTAATCAAAAGTTGATTTTAAATAAATTTTTTATGTCTTTACCTCAGAAAAGACTAATAAATGTTTGCTTTTTCTTACGGGACATATAAAAAAGGAAAAATGCGTTTATCTTTTTATCGAAAAAGGTTTACATTCTTATTAGTTACTATAAATTTTCTTTCCTTAATTATTTAATGTAAACTACAATTTAAACTTCTAATGATAATAAAAATATTTTGTATTTAAAATTGAAAGAAATTAAAAATATAATGCAATAAAAATCACAATTATGGATCACACAAATTCAACCCCCCCCCCCAAAAAAAAAATTTTTGATAAATGTCAAATGTTTTTAGAAATTGCGAAAGGTCTTAAGGTAAATAAGATTTTCAGATGTTAAAAACAATTTGAAGCAATTATATATTCAATACATAAATTTTTGCCGAAATTAACAGGAAACAACAGAAAACAGAGAAAAAAATGTAAGATTCGTATTCGGCTTTACAATTTCGATTTTAAATTTTTTATCCCACTAAAAATATTATAATAAGCAATTTAGAAGTATCTGATTTTTACAAATATGCACATAAGTTGCGTAAGTTTTAAAATTTATTGAATTTTTACACATACTAAATCAGAGTCTGTTTTGAAATTAAGTAAATATCTTCGAGAGAAATATTTCTCTATGCTAAACTAAAATTTTATGGAGTAAGTTTAAATCGCGTTCAGTAAATATATTCCCCGAAAGTGGATTGAAGAATATAAAAGCAAAATGATTTCAGTGGCATAAGATTCTAATCATATTTAAGCGATATATTATCATTTTGCCAAATATTCGTAAACTTTATGAGCTAATATATAATTCAGCGTATTTAAGCTAAAATAGCAAAACTTTAAGTTAATTATTGAGAATAAAACTTACAAATATTTTATGAAAATATACGAATTTAATATTATTAATATTTCAAAAAAAAAAATATATTATATATATATATATATATATATATATATATATATATATATATATAAAGATAAAACATTTTTAAGATATATAGGCAATAATGACCCCAGATTTTTAGAATTATTTTACCTTAAATCTATACTTCATTATTTCACATATTTCTATTAATAATAAGGAATTTTTTATATTCTTGAATGAAATATCTATAAAAAATTAAAAGTGATAAAAATCTACAAAAATCTTTTTTAATTCACTTATTAAACACAATGCACTCAATAAAATGTAGAGAATCATCTTTTGAATTTATTCCCTTTGATTGAATTTAAAGTATACAACATAAAAATAATCATTAATCACACCAGTATTTTAAGGAATAGCATTCGTTTGTTTTTCTGTTTGAATATTCTTCTTCAAAAAATTATTTGTAGTTAAGACATCACTTACAAAAATTTCTTAAGATCAAAATTATTTGATTAATAAAAAATATCCTTTGTGACGTTAATAATAAACGAATTGCCTCTACAAAGCACAGATGTTGAGAGGCATAATTATTGTGGAATGGCAGATTTATCGGAATTCGACGATAGGTTTACAAAGTTCAAGTCTTTCCTTTCAGGTAGTTGGCAAATTGGAAATTGCTAGGAAAGGAGGACTTTTGCAGTGAACCTCTTTTAACGAAATTTTGTGGTTTTTCTTACCGCAGGTGTGAATGACCTGCTTCATTCCCTTCCGCAACCAAGGAAGTATCCTGCTATAAATTTTTATGAGTTTTTTCTCTGTTTGAGTAGCAGTTGTAAAAGGATGTGCGCCAACAATCATCAAGTGGCACAGGGAGCCGACGAAGACAAGAGGGACAGCATGTCGCCAAGTGAGTGGCCTGCAGTTTCAACAAGCTCGTTAGCAAGTCAATATTTAGGTGATTTCCATATCGGAGACAATCGACGTTTTCAAACTTGAGAACTTTTAAAACAGTTTATTCTAAATTAGTTCGTTCGCATATTTTTTCCTTATACACAAAAGTCGCTTTAAATAAAATTCTTTTCAAAATATATCGAAAAAACCTGACGTCGACTTAAAATAAAATGTACTTAGGTCTAAATATTTTATTCATAAACTGTTATATATGACAGTAAGTTTAATATTATTTTAAAGTATGGGTTTTTACAATTAAGATCACATAGTAAGTAAATATGATAAAATTTATTTTTCTACAAAATACAAATGCTGAATTTCAAGTAAAATGTAATATTAATTATCATCTCTATGTGATATGAAATATCACAATGAATAAAATGAATTCAAAGAAATTTTTTGCTTAAAATTTGAAAGCAATTGAGATACAATAATTGCATGCAATTATGATAACTTTTCAGAAGTCTGGATAGGAAATATTAATAAGTTACATAATTTTCATTGTAAAACAAACAGATCATGTGCATCTATAGACTAAATCTTTAAAAAGCTCAGCGTGGCTGATTTTTTTAGTTAATATCTTAGTCTCTATTCGAAGAGATCTATTTTTTAAAGAAATTTTAAATCCTAATGTATTTTTTATTTCAATAACATATGTTCTAAATTTTTCAAATTAAATTTTGTAAAACTTGGTAAGTAAAGTTACTATAACAGACTGTTTATTTTGGTTGATTTATAGATTTAGATTATAATATAACTTACAAATTATTAATTATACTTAATTTATAAATTTAACTGAGTTAGGACATGAATAATTAAATTAAAATATATGAAGTTTATATCTGAAGTGACAATAAAATATTATAAATTTATCCTGCCATTTTTAATTTTACTTATTAATGTCATTCGTAATATTAAAGATAAGTATTATTTCATGATGTCGGTGACCGATTTCTTTATTTCGAGCCACAAGACCATAATTCTTCATAGGTGCCACGGACTTGTCTCTGCATATTAATTAATGTCTCAGTGTTTCACAATTTTTATAGTATGTTAACAAAGTTATATATTCTTATAATATTAAGATAAAAATTTAATTTGTATTTATCTTGAATGTTACCAGATAAAGCTAATAATGTCGAATATCACATTTTTTTTTTTATCTTACTAACGGCAAATATCCTTTTACAAATACCAAAATTAAATTATCAAACAATACACAAATAAGAACTACATTCGAATAGCAAAATCATTGAAGGAATAATGCAAATGAGTAACGCGTATACTACATAAAAGGAAGGATGCTTCGTGTAGTGAGAACATGATACACTTCTCAGAGTTAATTTTAGACTTAGTTACTCATCTTTGTAAAAGAGTTACGAGCAAACACATAGAGAAACACATCACCCTAAGCGCGATATGATGTTGAAACAAAACTCCCTAAAACCAACATTAGAAAAAGACAGGGAGAATAATTGATTTTCCCAAGTTTTGACTGTCTGTTGAAGATGGTACCTTCTGTATCATATTTCTTCCACTTTCGGGAGCATAACATGAAGTTAACAGCAGTCGGTATGTCTGTCACATTGAAGTCCCTTGCACCGTTAAGGTTGCTATATATAGGGGGCACAGACGAGTGAAAACTCAAGCGGTTGTAAAAATTTTTTTTTTACAACTACTCAGAACTGATGGATGATCACGTGACAGAAAATCACTGCTGTTTAAGATAGTTGGGCAACACAAAGTATGCTTTTCCCTGGAGATAAAGAATTTGATTTACGCGAGTTAAATATTGAGGGGGCCTCCCAAAGGGTTTCGTAGGCTTGAAGGTCATGTACCTGCCTTTCCTCTCAAGTGATGCCAAAGACCTGTTCAAAATGCATCTTCTCACAGCTCCGTCTCGTATTGCAGCAAGAGCAAATTTCGTGAGTTCTCGAATAATTTTTACAGGGGGTCTTTGACATGGCCCGACAACAACACTATTCATGTCCTGGAGCTTTGAAGTTTGGCTTTCAATTTCGCAATAGCGGAGTTTTAACTCGTTAATCATATCCCTGATGCAACAGGAAAGTAGAATTTAAAAGCTAGTTGTTAGCCCATCCCTTTTCTTGCAACAAATTGATAAGTTACAATGACAACACACAAAGTTGAATGAATTCCACAGGCCGTAATGAGGTATCAGAAAGTTCAAGTGTAAAATTTGTAAGTCTAAGTAAAGAAATCGTATTTCCAATGAACCTTTCACCCATTCGAATGAACTGAGCACAGTAGTATATAACAAGGTGATTAAGGAAGTATCTTTCTTTTTTAATTAAAAAAGGAATAAGTGAGAGGAAAGAATTTCTTTCAAAATTTCAACATAAGAGTAATTAATTCTTATTTTCAAAGTTAATTCATTAATTAACTTATAAAACTTCAAAAAATGGTACAAAATTATTTTACTTTCATATATACTCAAGATTTTTTACAGCTTAATTCTTTTATTTTGCTCTTGAAATAAAAACAAATATTTATTCTAGTGTTACCAAAAGTATTGAAATTTCGCAATTCAGTGGAAATCTTCAAAAGAAATAAAAAATAAGTTTTGCTGAAAGAAAATCTGAATATTAAAATTTAATTTAAAAATATACAAATTATCCATTTGTATTTTACCAATTATATAAATTAACCGCTTTTAATTTTTCTTTACTTTAAATTTAATTTCTTCTTTATTTCTAAATAAAGAATTTTAATCAAATATTTCCAAATACTTTTTTTTATCATGTTTTTGAAAAATATTTAACAAATCTGATAATTTTTTTAAGACATAACTTTATGAATTTGATAAAAAAAAAGTTAAAGAATGGAATAATTATTTTCACATATCATCAAATATCATTTTTGCTTTATATACTTTAGGCATATTATTTGTTTATGTGATTCTATTTCATATATGCAATCATTTTATTGGTTTCGATAGTTACATACACATAGAATATATATATATGTATATATCTAAATGTATTTTTACATTTTATTATCAACTTTGATATCCAGTAAATGAAACACATACATTAAAAAAATTATGCATTTATTTAACATTTGAGAGTATTAATATAATAAAAAATATAGTTTGTGCATAAAAAAATTTTATAACTTTTTTTAGAGCGAAGAATGGAATTTTATCAAAACGGTAATGAAAAATTAAACTTTGAATTCTAATGACTTTTTAAGCAATGCAAATTTGCTAAACTAAATTTTTAAAAAATTAGAGAGAAGAGTATATAAATGAAATAGTAAAAATGTAAGAAATTATAAGATAATAATCAGTCCATCGTAAATTGCGTGTTTAAATATTATTATAATAATATTTTAGTTTAAAAAATATATTTTTCAAGTTTAATCAATTCTTGATTTATTGAAAAAAAAAAGACTCAAACTTTTCAATAATTGTTTATTTTATTGTTCTCTTTTATATTATATCGATTAAAAAATGAACAAATTTACAATGCATAAATTACTATTTAAATCATTGCGTAGGTAATAAATAAATTTATTTCTTAAATTATTATTAAAAGTCATTGATTTATTAGGAAAATGATGAATAAACACGCATTTTTCTTATCTTTGATTCAGATGTAAATACAAAAATTCTATTCGTACACACTCATGCTATTTTCGAATTGGCGGATAAAACGCCAAATGTGGTAACCCCCTGAAATCGCTTAGTGGGAATGATATTTGATCACATGAAGTTGAAGAAATTGGAGCCGACATCCAGAAGTTCAGTGTGGCATTTGCGGCAGGTAAGTACAACTGGGGCGTTGAGTTCCTTTTACCTGCTGGACTTTGGGCCAAGGTTTGACTTACTGAACTTTGAATGGAAAGTAGAGAAAAGAATTCTGATCAAAAGGCCACCAGGCAAAACTAACCTCGACTGTAATATCATTTTTTATGAATGAACTTGTTCTGTAACTTCTTGTGCATCTTAAAAAATTACTTTAGAAAGAGTGGTAATATTACTTTCAGCAATCTATTATTAAAAATATTATTTCTAATAAAATAATCAATTGATAAATTTCATATCAGCTGTGTAATAAAATCTTAAGCCCTAAATTTTTAAGAATTAAATTATTTCATCAAAGTCTATAATTTAACTTTAAATATTATATTAGTATGCATTATGTTGACATTTGTAGGTGAATATATGCTACATTTTTTTAATAAAAGAAAGACAATAGAGCATTGTTTTATTTATTCTAATGCGTGTATGAGATCAACATGTTTATAAATTAAACACAAAAATGTCACATATTACAGAATTTAATACCATAATATAATTCACATTCAAATTAGTGTTCATCATACACATTACATGTTATTCTTTTTATTTATAATTTTTTTGGCATTCTATATAAAATTTAAAATGTAGTAAGCAGCCAGATTTCTCCTTCATGTTCAGTATTTGAGGAAAATGCCGTGTGTCTAAAATTATTCATATTAACCTGATTAGTCAGTGACATAAGGACTTTTTTATAGATGATGCGATCTTAAGAGCAACATTTGTGGTTTAATTTAAAAAAAACACGTTGTTGAGTTTCAGACGAATTTACCAGCAATTAAAATGAATATAAAGAAAAAAATACTGAAAAACACTACGTTTGAATTGAGAACAATATCATGTAAGAAACAGATTTTAAATTTCATGAAAGAATATTATCAAAACATGAAGCATAGTAATTGATTATGATATTCTTAATAATAATTACTCATTAGATTTTTTCTAAAAATTTCATCATGGAATTAAAAAAAAATTTAATTTTGACGAAACTATGTTGCATATTAGATCTGAAATCAAAGAGAAAGGTATTGCAAGGAAGCTTACATGAAATCAGAACAACACGAGCCTTGATACACCAAAAATTAAAATACTTCGACAGTTAATAAGTATGTGGTTTTATGAGATCAGATATACTCTATTTACCTTGTTAAAATGATTGCTACATGATACCACATAGTAGTTAATAATCATGAATTGTATCCATAACTTAATATATGGGAAATCGGAAATGATTAATTTTTTTTAACATTTCCTTTCTACATAATGGAATAGGTTTTGTTGAATGATTCAACGCTCATATTTTTTCTAAGGTACAAAAGTTTGATAATGCGGAATAGTAACAATTAATATTTCAACAAGAGGTGATATTAAAAATTCTTTTCATTGGCAAATATTTGATTTCAGACACTGATTTTTACTTTACTTTTTTAGAAATACAAAAAATTTCTAGTGTATAGTTAGTTATTTCCTAAACTTCAAAACTCCCAACTTCCTAAATGTAAAAAAATTAATATATATTTATACTTCCTTATGCGAAAAAAAAATTATAATGTTCATAATTTATCAAACTCAAAATCGGTATGCATAAGAATTAAAACTTAATTTGAAAATTATCTATAAAAGATTAGAATCATAATAACTAAAATATATTGATCAAAAATCAACATTTTATCTTGCTTGGAGGATAATAATATTAAAATGAGTAACAATTTACTTCATACTTTTATTCTAAATTTTAGAAACACTTAACTAAATCATTTGATAGTCAACTATATTCATAGTTCCAATGCATTCACGAAGATTTAACGTCTGAATAAAAATAATAGATTACAATCTAAGTATTTAAAGTATATGAATGCTTAGAGAACATTTTGTAGCTTAAAGATAAATGGATTCGCTTTTGTTTCTTATTTTGTTTCCGTCCAAAAGGCGGATGTAATAAAATGTGAATTCGTCGACCAACTTCCCGTAAACAAAGAGATTTTTTTTACGGGTGACCACAAAAAATGTAGAGCAATCGGGTACACTTGGTCCATAAATACAGCAGGCTCATACCTATATAATAAAAAAGGTGAAAAAGGAAAACGCGATTGATATCCCCTTGAGACCTAGTTCATACCTTTGAAGAGAGGTAACTGGTTCGCTCAGAGATGAAGGTCGGCATTTTGACCCAAAAAACTTCAAGCACCGCTAAAAACAAAATTCAAGTTTCTCATACCTGGACATCACAAAAACTCTCATTGCGCAACTCTAGGAAGCGAATCCGTGAGAAAGGGTTCGGTGCCCCGCGGATGCAACATTGCGAAAGATCTTTTGATTGCTGATCAGTGGAGATGATTGGACGACTTGAGGAATCTCTTGTCCTAAACTGACCAGCTGTTTGTTGGTTGTTGTATTATCAACATCAGGGCTTATTTTTGAGCTGAGATATCATTATTATTACAATAAAAATAGGATTATGATAGACTGATAACGGGAAAATTTTAAAACAAAAAGCATAACTCATTGCTTTCTTATCATAATTAGTATTCTTTGTATTCCCATATGATCAAAAATCATTATTTTGCTTTTGTTACAATATATGAGTTTTCATTTATAGAATACTTGACAGCCACAAATTAAAATTGCTTCTTTTTTGTTTACACATGCTTGATGCTAACATTGAAACTACCAATATATTAAAAAATATGATAAAATCACTATAATTTTAACGAGGAAAATGTACATAAGAATCTGATAGTTTTTATATCTTTTGCAGCTTTAACACCAGCAATTCACTTTTGTAATCCGGAATACTGGAATCTCAGTTAAAATTGGACAGAAAAATAGGTATAAATATACTGATCTTTCTAATGACTTTTTTTCGATTATTTATGGTATTCTAAATTTTTAAGAAAAATTATTTAATATATTGATTTCTTATATAGTCTGGTTATATATCACTTCATATTTTTAATATCATTGACAGAATAAAAAAACAGCAATAAAAAAACAATACGGAGAAATTTAAAATCTTGAATTGAATGTAAAATCAGGTATAAATGGTTATAGCATCATTGAAAGATTTTGAATGCTAATAAAATATCATAACCTCCTCCCTGTATGGGCTGCTTAGTTTAAATTTAAATGTAGATGAGTAATTCCTGTAATTAAACTAATCTGAAATTTAAGATTCAGGACGTTGATAAATTACGAGGAAGAGAAATTAATCGAGCAAAATATATGCCATTTATCAAAGTGACACTTTAAACAGAGCAAAGCCAAAAATGCAAAACTTGAATATGCGAAAGAGTGTAATAAACGAATCCAATTAAATACAAAGTTCATTTAAATGTGAAATATTATCGATTGGTTGCAGTGTTTCAAAATCAGGTAATTTATATTTATAAGAGTTACCTAATTTAAGACAAAATTCTTCCTGAAATTATTACTTAAATTAATTAAATAAGACTTTAAAATTTAATTGATAAAAGAAAACGTCTTAAATGAATTATATTATTGTTTACTATTTATATAATTTTTCTGTTTCCAGTGTCCAGCCGTTATTAGGAATAATCCTTTCAGCACTACAAACGACGGAAGTGAGGGCAATTTAAATAGTAAGAAAGTAGGTGTGCTATTGTAGCCCCGAAAGTAGATGGGCCCTTATAATTTAGAAGCAGGGTTTAAGCAGAAGATCTCTAGACTTCACTTGTCCCCTCCAGAGGTATCATTTCATCTGGAGGATATTGCGCTCACGAACGTGCCGCAACCACTATTAGAAAACACTATTGATCTTCGGTTGGGTCGAGATTCCATCTCACTACTTTTCAATAACGAGAATGAATATCCTAACCAACAAGGTCACCATAGATTTCTATTTTTATATTAAATACGATAAAATTTTGTGAAGTTTTCGAACATAAAACTTTTATTGCATCCTTAGGAAATTTCATATTTCCAGGTTATTTTATATGATAGATTAAATAGGTGCTATACAGCTAGATGCAACGAAATAATTAGTAATTTCGCATCACAATTAAAAGATAATTCAATGCGAACAGATTTATCGGATGTTGCGTGAGGAGGAGGATACCTAAAGTGGTATCCTTCTAATCACGCCACATTCCCCCAAAGTAGTTTTTAATGCACATAAGTTGATTTTGCATAGAGGTTTTCAGTTGAGGCTGAATCAAATATCGCATTTTCTACCTCTCATGGCGAAGTAAGCAAAACCTTTTCTTACCAGGGAACAGAGGCCTCATAAAAGGATTTATACTAATTAAAAGGACTTTGACCGTGAAAATTATATAAGGTTAGGTCTTTTACCAACAAACAAAACGGAAGGTTAAAAAATTTTATTCACAACTACTTTTAATCTTATGTATTTTTCCTCAAAATATTTATATGGTTATAATAGTATAGTTATTATATAATACCGTTTTGTTTGATATTACAAGATAAACAAGAAAGTTATTCTCGTCTTCGCGTTGCAATTGAATGAAGTGAGAATAAGAATGCAAATTAAAAGTATGACTTGGTATACTTTTAATGCAGGTTAGTTGAGGATTGGAATATCATTCATTCTAAAAGCTGGTCCACCGCGCACGTTCATCAATCGTAACTCATTTAGTAGCGAACAAAAATGGAAGTGTCAAAAGAGACCGTTTAATCTTGTTTGCTTTACCACTTCAAAATGGGCTTATTAGTTGCTTCAAGTCAAGTGTTCGGGGATAGTGCTGTGAATGAACGTGCTGTAAGGCATTGGTTTCACAAATTCAGGTAGGGAGAATTATTTCACTGCACCCACGTAAGATTATGCTTTATGTTTGATGGACTAGTCGTCAAGTGGTTAACTATGAGCTGCTACCGACGTACCAAACGAGGTGGATTTGTACTCGGAGCAATTGGAACGTGCGCAATAAGCATTGCAATAAAAGCAGCCAGCACTGGTTAATCGCAAGGGTGTACTGTTCTTGGCCAATAACACGGGCCATATGTTACGCGGGTGGTCAGGAATACCAGACAGTGACTTGATTGGGAGACTTTGTGCCATCCTCCTTACTAATATGATCGTGCACCACCAGATTACCATATCTTCTATTCCCAGAACAATTATCTTCGAGGAAAATCTTTCACAAATAAAGCAAACTTGAGCAAAACACTCACGGACTTTTTGCGTCGGAAGCTCTCGAAGTTTACCAAAAGGAGATTGCACAACTGGAGACATATTGGCAAAAAGGCGCCGGATGCCGACGATGATTGCTTTGAGGACTAACAATGGGCTACGCTTTCTGTAGGTTATGTTTTTTGGCTCATTAAAAGTGGCAAGAACTTTTTTGTTTAATTTAAATAAGTTAACATCAATGCATGTTTTAATAGAAATTTGCGCTATTTAACTCCAATCCATTTTATAACAGTTTTACAACAGAATTACCCAATGTAAAATCAATAAGTAAAAAAAACAACATGATATAAAAGTTTTTCAATCATTAAAAGGCATGATAATGATATTCTGAAGTATTGTAGCAATGCACTGCTTAAATAATAATTTTTTTTCATGTTAAACGTCAGTAAATTACAAAATTTGTTTTTATTCATAAATGCTTCTCGCTACCAATGAATATTAAGTAATACATCAATAGAAAGTCACGCATATATATCAATTGTTAGTGTTCGATTACCAAGCATTCTCGCCATTATCATGGATGTTTTACTTTGATTACGCTTTGGAAGAAATTAATTTGTCATCAATGTCTGATTAGTATACATATAATTAAACGTAGAAATATTTTTTACAAAAATTCTAAAAACAATAAAATAAGATATATTTTTGTTTTCAATAA
The DNA here is from genome assembly GCA_026290005.1 of Latrodectus geometricus. Lineage (NCBI taxonomy): Eukaryota > Metazoa > Arthropoda > Arachnida > Araneae > Theridiidae > Latrodectus > Latrodectus geometricus. The sequence continues at coordinate 220,323 of JAPDSC010145984.1, read as the reverse complement.
AATAGTTGCTTTTAAGTAAAAATGAATGCAAAATAAATTGTGACTGAAGACCCCAACCTATGGCTATGATGACTGTAATATATTGCTCAAGAGTTTTTGTAATGTTTTCAAGAGAATAAAAAAAACTACGTAAACCATTCGATGGTAGATTAAAGTATATGAACACTATATTTAAGTAATATCATTTTAAATAAGAAAACTTTCATAACTGATAGGTATTAAATACAAAACTTTTTTATTTTTATTAAACATATAACATTATATTTATGAATTTACAATTTATTTTAGCATTCTGTTTCAACGTTTGAGCTTTGGATTTTAATCAATTATTTTAACCGATGCTTACGAAACTATGCACTTTTCTTCTGCTTAACAGTCGAGTTGACTACATAATGATTAGCGCTGACTTTCAGTTTAAGCATTCTTGAGTTCGATTCCGATCAAGCTCGACATGGAAAATATCGTTTCACTGCACACATTTCTTTATGTTTATTTCCAGAGAAATATTTACTCTGAATCTTCATTGCTATTCTTGCTTAAATGATTCTGAATTTTTTAACGAAGCTTTTTTTGCTTTTAATTTAGTTCATTAATTGATACGCTTTCTTTTAATTAAGCAGTATGAAGCATTGTAATTATCAAGAAGTTATGGAAATTATATTATGTCTTATTTATTCTACATTATAAAGTGTGAGAAAATTATATAAATAAACTAAAAACATATTATTTAAAACTGATATAAATGTTTAGTGCAGAAAAGAATGGGATCCTTTGACTTGAATTGCGATTTTTAGGATAAGATACAACAAACATCAAATGATGTGAAAAACACAATTTAAAATAGTTAGTGATTTGTAGATTTCTGAAAATGATAATTATTAAAAATATATAAATCATAAAAAAGCAAAATATTATAAGTGATTTTACACATTACATGTTAATAGAAATTGTTTCTATGATAAAATGATAATTTTTCCCTTCATGAACAATAAAGCATTTTTCAAAAAATAGCTTTATTTCCTAAATAACCATTTTTCTTCACTAAAATTTTTATTATTAAGGTATCATACACTATAATCATACTGTAAAAATAATTAAATAATTTAATATATAAAATTTTAAGTTGTCCGACTAAATTATGCGTTAAATTGGAATAGCTACAAATATATAAATAATCTAAATAAAATAACATATTTTAAAGAGTTTTAACACAAGAGTATACAATTTAAAAAAAATCTAGTAAAGAATTTGTTCTAGAAAATTATACTTTGATTAAATGATTTTTTAAATAAAAATATTTTCCTAATTAGTAATATGATGATTGTAAAAAAAGATTTTGAAATATAAATACATTTATGAAGTAAAAATTAACTAGTACAGTTTTAATATCGGCAATATTTTTTAAATTTTGACAAAAATAAGATATATTTCTTCATGATTTAAATTTAGTTAAAACTGAATGCAAAAATTTATGTAAGCATATATTGACTAGAACACTATATTTCAAAATGTCCTTAACATGAAAAAGTAAAATATATTTTTAAATAAATGTATACTATCTTTTTACAAAATGTATCTATACACGATTCTGTATTTTTATTGAATCAAATGTTGTAAATGCAATAACTGCAGGAGCAAAAATCATATTTTAAGTTAAAAAAATATTTTTTTTGCAAAATTTTGTAAATATAATTTTAAGCAAATGTTAAACCTGTGGAATATGCAAAATAATTAATTAATATAATTATAGAAATTTAGCAGCATAAAATATATTTTATTTCAGATAATGATTGATTAGCAAATATTAAACAGAAAATACTTCGTTATTATGAATATTTTTAACAAAAAGACACGTGGAAAATATATTCGATAATAGTTTTTATTAATTAAAATGAATAAGCATATTAAGTATCACGCATCCACAAATATTTAAAGGATAATTATTGGAAATTTATTATATATATAAAGCCATTTTAATAACTTTCATTTTGATTTGTCAAATAAATTTTCTACATTTTTCAAATTTACCACTTTTATTGTAACTAAAAAGTGATTAATATTTTGTAGGCACTTTTTTTTAAAAGTTTATACTTATTTTGTAATTAAATACAATTTAAAAACTAACGTCGGATTTACATAAAAGATTCTCAAACATAAACTCAGACGTATTTATTTCCATAACACTTCTTTGAATTATTACATTTCCTTGCTGTTTATTCTGATTTGGTATTGAAAATAGTAGATGTTTATCTGAGATTTTGTTTCATATTATAAAATGTTAATTTAATTAAATAAATACGTTATATATTCACGTCTCTTCAAAAAAGTAAGAGAAAACTCACCTACTGCCCCATACATTTTCTCCACAAAGTATTCAGAGCAACCACTCTCCAAGAGACAAACGGAAGAAAGTGAAGGGATCTCTTGACCACGAACTTCTGCACCAACTGGTCAGCAGCAGCAGTACTTTGCGAAGCGATGCTTTCTCGGGAAGGAGAAGATGATTCTCTCGGACCGATCCGTCGAAGAAGCGGAGGAGAAGTGACAACCGGGATGGAAACTGAGGACAAGTGAGGGAGAGAGAGAAGAGGGATGCCAGCTCCACCTGGGGGAGCGCGTGTTGCTCCGTTTTTTTTCTTTCGACTCAGGTGGAGCGGTGAGGGATTCAGGAAAAAGTGGGAGGTGTTCGGAGGGAAAGGGGCACACTTGGAAAGGGAATGTCGAGTGATGGATGGATTTTTAAAAAGAGGGTGGAACCTGGAGCAAAGTATGGTGATGTTTTCTCTGACAGTTTGGATGAGAAAGCGAAACAGGTTCTGATAATATCCCTGAAGAATGTGCTTCTAACACATATTTGATGACTCTCCAGAAACAATAAATTACAGTTTTACTACTCTAAAAGTAGAAATTATTCCTTATAGTTCATTTCTCGTAATATATTATTTGTATTATAATAAGTAACATTGTTTTGTGTTTCACAAAACTGTAAAATCCAACGTAAGAATAACACATTAATCAATATCTATGTGTGTATCTTTTATAGTGCACACTAAACCAGATTTTTTCCCAATAGTATTGTATTTATAAAAAATGAATAGTTTGGTAAAAATGAAATTAATTTTAAAATCTAAACTTTAGTTTTCTATTTTACGATCTTTCGATTTTAAAAAAAGATTTTCCAGTCCCTTTGAATTCATAAGAAAGAGAGTTAACAGTATATTATTATTTTAAGTTACTATAATTAAAATAATATTTAAAAAATTCCTTCACTTGCAAACAAAAATGGATTGCATTGAAAAATGCCTTTACTCAGCAAAAAGTTTTAACGTAAAGCTAAAGGCAAAGGAAGAAATGAGCCAAAGATATCGTCAAATAAATACAGCAAAAAATACAAAGCAAAATTATATATTTATATTAAAAATGTATTAAAATGAAAAAAAAACATTTGTATGCATTACTAATATAAAAAATACACCTGTTACTTGAAAAATCCCTTTGTATGAATTAAATGTAAAATATAAAAAATATTTATTAAGTAATTTATTTGATTTTATTTATTAAAACGCAATTCAGTAAAGATGGAATATTTAAACTCAAAGTTTTGAAAATTCCAGAAGAATTTTTGGTGATTTCTTCATTTTAAACTTTTTATCAATTCTACATTATAATATCATTAACTAAAAATTTAAGAAAAATCATTTTAAGAAAAAGTTTTCATTAACTATTTCTTAAATGTAAAATAGAATACTATTTAACGTAATTTTAAATGTAACCTTAAACCAGCATTTTAACCAGTACACATTAAATCTTTATACATAAACCAATAATTTAAAATAACCAATATTTTAACCTTAAACCAGCATTTTAGATTTCAGAGATCAGAAATATGTCACAGGAAGGATTTATATCATAGTCTTGCATATTGAATGTTACAAAATTTATTGAAAATATATTTCATCAAAACATTTTTAATTCTTGAACTACCTCGTATGTTTTATATTAAAAATAGACCAAGTATAAAAATTATCGCTTTAGTGTGTAAAAAATTAACTACTTTTTATTTAATATAGTTATTTAACAGATAACTATTACTATCATGCATGTAATCACTTGGTTCTTAAATGTGTTTCTTATACAGAAATACATCGGTTTCTACTCTACGTTTGGCAAAAGACTATGCTAAGATGAGTTATAAGCACTTAACTTTTTCTTAGTGGAATCTGCTGTGTAATAGAAGTTTAATAACTAAAAAGATGCGAATTAAAATATCAACATCATTGTTCAAAAGTTTGAAACTTGGCTTATTTATCTGTTACAGAAAATATTCCAATGGAAATTAATGCAGTAAAGAAAACAATTATTTCCTTCTAAACATAAATTTAATATTTGTGTTAAATTAATTAATTTTATAATAAATTTATTAATAAAATAATTGATATTTATTCTTTTTACTAAGATTTAAAAAGTTTGCATTAAAAATTTCATTTATTAGGGGAAGTTTTGTCTATATAAGAGATTTTAAAGCTTTAAAAATTATACAAACTATTTAGGTTTCAAGAATTCAATCCATTTTTAATAATTATAGAAATCAAAAAGACATAATAATTTCTGTGTTTTCAGTCACTATAGTAATTAAGAAACTTTAATATAGAAATAGTTATGCAATATAATGAAAAATATAATTTAATAAATTTATGAAAAATCGGTATCATTTTTTCCGTTGTTTTATAATATCAAGAACATTAGAGTTTTTAGAATACAAATGATAATTTATTTAATTTTAAGAAAATAACAAATTGTTAGAGAAACCTATTGTTGTTAAAAAAAATCAGGTAAAAACGCGCATACATGGTGGCATGTTGCACAACTGATGTATACACGATGCTTTATGAAATCAGAATCATCTGCGTGGAATTTATTTAAGATGATTACCTTCCTGCACAAATACCTTTCCGAATCACTGAATACAAGTTCATTGAATAGGAAAACACGATTGGTTTCGCATATTTTAACAATTACGATAACATTTGGAGAGGATTTTATAGTAAATTATGGCAACATGGAATTGCATCAAATATTTAAAATACAAATCAATTTTTAGATTTATTTCAAGAAATTTATATTTACTCACGCATCTTTTGCTGGATTAAATAAGGTTTCCAAAAATATTTAATTAGTAGAATAAGATAACGTAATAATAAAATGTTTATACGCATATTTTGTATAATATATTACAAATGTATATAAGAAATAGTTTACTTTATTAATTTACTTGTACAGCAATATTTTTTTTTTAAAAAAAGTCGAGAAAACATATATTTTTATTAAGGGCATAATGAATACATTATATTGGGAATTATTTTGCATTTATTTTTAAATGAATTTAAATTCGTTTCTTTTCAAGATATCCTGTTTCAGGTTTCCTTATAACTTTCTATTTTTTATTTTAAATTAGGTTGTTCACATTTCTTTTCACTTTATGAAGAACAAAACTAATAATTTAATCATTTTTTTTAATAAAAGTTATTTCTGAAAATTCTTTTTAATTTATACTATGCATATTTTGATTCGATATATGTTCTATACAAATAGTTTATAATAATCATCATCAATTAGAAAATTAACTAATTAATTAGAATGTTTAAAAAAATTGAAATTTTTTAACATAAAATGTTTAATTTCCAAATAAATTTGCAATTCTTTATTTTTTACATAATTTACTTTTAATATTTTTTTTTATATTTCTGTGGTAATTATTGTTTTATTTCTTTAAATTAATTATTTGATGCATTTAAGTGTTAAAGAGACATTAGTATTTTTGACCGCAACGTTATTTCTTAATCAGTGTGAGAAACCCTATTGCACGCTTTAAGTTTATTCATGATAAAAGAACAATTACTCTAGGAAACAGTTCTGAAGCATACTATTGATAAATTGTTAAAATGCTGTTTTAGTTTGTTTAGATTATTCGAACAAAATTTCGTTTACTGGCGAAATTCAAGCAACTTTATTTTTACTGACGCATACATGATAATTGGCTCATGATACTGTTCTTGCAATGCAGTGCATGTCTTAATTAAAAATAGATAAAAAGTGCTTTGTTTGATAATTTTTATCCCATTATTAATTAGACAGTTAGAAATCTAAGTTATCCGAACTCCCTCTCTCTATATATTAAAATTTTATTACACAACTAGAATAAATAATAACACAAAAATAAGTTTCGAAAATTCAAGTTGATGTGCAATCAAAATAATCAACATTTTTCTTTTTAGCCTAACAGTGCTGGAATGAAACGACCATAAACCTTAAATAGTTAATGCAAATTATACGCGCCAAATCTGTATTATAACTAATACACACTCATTAAATATTTTATAAATTTGCGTAATACATTTGAAAAACCACTTTTATTCGAAATGGTACTAGAAGGTACTAAACATATGATAATATCATTATTAAATTTCTATATTAAAAAAAATTATTTACAGTTAGTTTTTAACAATATTTAGTTTATAATTTGTGCTAAGTATCACAGAGAATGTGAGTCTCATTTCAATAAATATGTAATTTACTTTAATAGACGTGATTTGTTAATAATATAAAATGTTCTTTACATCGCATTCAAGGTTTCAGCGAAAATGTACTAGAAAATTTACTTAATGATTTTAAAACTATTTATTTCATATTTAATATAAGTGAATAAGGTGAAAAATTTGACTTCAAGCTAAATAATAATCATCAATAAAATTATTTTTTGCAAATTATCAATGTGACTCAGATATATAAAAAATAAATAATTAAATAAAATTAGAATTTGTTTAAAGTTATAATATTTTTTAAAATAATTATACCGATGGTTAATTATAACATTTAACTAGTTGAATATATAGGTATAAATTATTGATTATGTTACGTATTACATTTATGAATGTATCCTTATTAAAAATTCTGTTATAATATCGCAAAACAATGAATGGCAAAACAGTGAATAATTTGACAGCAATGGAATTAAAGCAGTGACTTTTCTTGATTCCCATTTTTACTTGCCACGCGACGAAACGCTAAAAAACATTTTCCGACACCCCACAGAGGATAAAAAAAATTCTCCTCTAAGATCAAGGCTTTACTGTTTTGAAGTTCAACAACTCTTGCCTCCCTTTTTCTTTCCTAAGGGTTTTTTTTTAAAAAAAATCCCAAAGGAATAGGGTTTAAGAAAGAAAGGAAGACAACGTATGGTATACAAAAAAAGAAGAGAGAGGACTGCATCTAACACACGCGACCAACTCGCGTCTCGTACCCTTAAAAAAATCTGCCCTATTTTTACTTTTTCTTAAACCCCTCACCCCCGCTCGCTTTACGACGACGCCCGTAAATTTGCTTGCACTCTATTGTTGAGTGGGGTATAGGAGGAAATCTAGTCCAAAGTTATTAATATCAATTCAGGGGCAACGCTCGTAAAGCTTGATTTCCTGATGGTCCCTTGCCACAGTGCGGAAGAAAATACAAAGGTAGGGAAATGGTTTTACCAAGGGGAATGCGAAGAGCAACTCCGAATGAAGCATCTGGTGGTTTGTTTTCTTATCATCTTAATGGAATTGGATGCAAATTTCAGGGGTTGGATGTAACTGTTACATCTCAGATTTTTGGATTTTAGAAAAATAAGTGAAATCAGAATTGTAACTTTTTTTTTTGTCAAATCATGAAATTTGAGGTAGGAATTTAAAGCTTGAAAAGTGCGATTCAAAAGATTTCTTTTAAAATGTAAGGATTTACTGCGTTGATTTTTGCATCGTTAGTCTTTGCATAATATTTTCAGTCAACAATAAAATAGTATCAAATTTGAGTGAAAAATTGAAAGAAAAAAATACGATTTAAAAATTCGCTTATAAATATAAAGATATATTTATAAGCGATTCTTGCAAATAGAATAAATGTACGGTAAAGTTATAAATTTTCGCTTAAAGAGAAGATGTTTAATTTTTATTTATAATTTATTCAATGTTTCAAAAAATAATTAGTTTAATTTTTTCATCAATGCACAATCATAAATAACACAATACAAGGAAACGTTAAAATCAGTTAAAAATGGGGAAGATTGCTCAAAGGCAATAATTTTTATTGTATGAAATAATTTTTTAAGCATAGAAGGTAAACTTTCTTTTTCAAGAGAGTTTCCTTATTTTTTTTAATTTATAGATTGTTTTTCTTTTTTGTCGCAATTTTTACAGTAAATCTGAGTCAAGCCATATAATTTGCAATAAATAAGGATATTAATTTGGAAAAACTATATCTACCTTAGTTATTCATCTTTCAATTTTTACACAGAGATATAATACATTTTTTTTTGTTAAAAATTTTCATTTCTAAATCAATTTGGGATTGAATAATTTAAAGATTCTTATTATGTTTGTTCCTGCAGCATTGTTTGGAATATGCATATTTTTTTAAGCAATAAATCAATTTTAATTGGTGCACAGGTATGCCAGTAAAATATTAGTCAAAAATAGTTTTTACAGAAATCGTATACATCAGCATGTGAAACACGTATGTTAAGACACTCAGTCTTCCATCCCATTCTTAAAGAATTATGATTTCCGAAATAATAAATACTGTTATAATAAATTGCTCTGTCGTGTGAATATTACAATGTAAACAAATATATCTAATTTTAATAGAAATTTACTATGCTATATTCAATTATTAAAACTTTCATTATTATTATGCATTACAACCAACTATCACTTCGAATGAGAACGAAAATAAACTAAACTTGAATATCAGTTTCTGAAAAATTTACACCAATATTTTCATTCTTATCATTATTTGTTATAAATATGAAGTATAGAGTATCACCAAATTCCTCACGCATTCCTCTGTCAAAAATTCATAAGTGCAATATCATTTATAACACGTGAACAACATAGTTTTTCACCAAGTACTTCACCAAAAAAATCAACTGGCATTTTAACAAAAACAGATTGACTCCAGCAAAGCAGCATTTAATGGGGGTGTGCGTTGCCACCTGGTCTTAACCATATTTCATTGTCACAAAGCTGATAAAGCGTGTGACACACTTTATTAAATGATACCCAGGCGAAAAGGGGCGCTGAATTTAGGGAACATTTTTTTCTATAAAATTGTGCTTGACATATACTTTCTTACAAGCACTATTCACTTTATGACAAAAGAAATGGATTTTTAAATAAATAAATTTCTATCTCTATGAATAAAAAAATAAGGAATAATTATTTAGGTAATTTGAAGATGAAGAATAAAGAAGGAATCAGTCACAAATAATTTGATGGCTGAGTGAATGAGAAAACAGATTTCATGTCTCATAGGGAAAGGTCAAATTAAAAAAATACTTGTGAAATAAATAAATAAAATTATGTAAATAATGTATATAAATTAATAATGCAAGAATTCGATGAAATAAACAAAAGGATTAAATCTTGAAGGTAATCCTATAACACAATTTTCAACATTCTTAATTGAGTCATTCGTACAAGAATTTCTATTGAATTTTGTGTATGCAACATTATATTAAAAATGAATAGTGATTTTTATACATAAGAAAAAGCGATATAAATAACTTGAAAAATAAAATAATTGCCTTTGGAAATTTGAGGAAAGGCACAAAAATCAGTTAATCAAATACGAAATTAATTTAAGGAACTAAAAAGAATATTTAAGTTATTTGAAATATAGTTTTTAATATGCGCAGATAGTTATATACATACTGAATTGTTTTACATTTAGGAAATTATTATTCATAATAAAATTTTAAGTAAGCTTTTTAAATAAAATAAATAATTATATTGCTATTTTATTTAGAAATACGTAATGTAACTACATTTTACAAAAATAATCGTGTTTTAAAATAAATCTTTAACAGATACGTTATTACCTAATTTAAAGTAAAAATATCAAATATAAATAAAATTTTGTTGCATAACTTTTACAATAAAATAAAATAAAAATAAAATCGCTTTAACCAATAAAATGATTACTACACTCAAAAAAAAAATTAGAAGTTACTGTCTCCATATGCCCTCATTAAATCTCAAATGAGAATAAATGAATACAAATTCCAATACAAAATAATTTAAACACTATAATCTACACAAAGAATAATACTTAATCAGGAAGAATAAAAATTTATTTTTCCTAAATAAGTAATATTTTATGTATCTATCATAAATACTTTTATGTTTTAATTAAAATTATTTTAAATTTAAAATGAGTTATCAGATTCACAACAAATTCACAACATAAATTATTTATAATAATTATTAGAAATATACTCTTTGATATGAAATTAAATAATAATATCAAATTATTTGTTGAATTATTGCTAACAATTACTACTAATAACATTATTTTTACTTTTATACTTAGTACATTAGCATATTTACATTTTATTATTAGTGTAATATTACTTTAATATACATTGAGCGTTAACCTTCTGCTAAACTTAAATATATTTCAATTATAGAGATAAAAAATTGTACATAATACGTAAATAATAACTGTATGCACATTTTTATGATATATTTTTCATACTAATTTTTAATCATGTCATGTATCAAAATGAATTTACTCCAAGTATGATATATAATTATAATTCAATAAATTCTGTATTTTTAATGATTTAAAATTTGAAAATATATTTAGTAAGTTAATTAATATAAAATTTTAAAAAAATTTGAAATTTATTACACAAAATGCTTTATTGATTTTCAATACTGATTGCAGCTTAAACAGAAAATTCTTATAATTTTCTATATGAAATTAAGCTGCAGTGTCTAAATTTATTTTTCCGTCTTATTTATTATATATTTTAATTTTTTAATTTATAGTGTCCTATCAATGAATATTAAAAGAAGAGCTGAATTTTTTATTACGAAAATTTATATCTGAATGCTTCATTAATCACTTTTCCTTCATGATATAAATTTAGTTCACATTCTTATTGGTATCAAAATGCATCTAATAATAAAACAGAAAGCTTTTCAAATTACGACCAATAGGAATAACATTAGCCTTATGGTATGGTTCACAAAAAAGTGATTGATTGCCTTTTACACGTTTCAAGCGTACAAGTATTGTTTCCAGTGAAAGTCAGTCTTAGCCTACATCAGGCCAAAAGCATTTGTAAGAGCTGGTGTCAAGGAACGAGAGGGCAAGTACCTCAAGGTAGGGGGTGTTCTTGAACTTTCTTCTATTCTACTACCTTCAGAGTTATGTATACTAAACAAATGAACTTACCGGGAAACAAAAAATAAAGATCCCTCAGTTTCTTTATATCATGCTTGTACTAAAGGGTGGGTGGGGCAGTATTTTCTAGGGTAAATTTCCTGAGGAAGGAGTAAGGTGGAAGAAGATATTTCCAACTAGGTCAACTAGGGGGTGTCTATATAGGACAAGGGTAGGGTTTTGTAGGCAACCTATATTTGTCGGATAAATAAGAATGAAAAAAATACATAATTTTCTATAAGTGTCAAAGAAGGGATATTATGATTAAAAACTTCCACTCATAAATGCCAAAAGGAAAGAGTTGAAGCTTCTATAAATTTAGGTTTCCTTTTTTTTAATTTTATGCAAAATGAGATTTTTTTCACTTTTATTTACCTGGAAACCTCAATTCCTAAAAATGGGGTTATAGACACGACATTGTAATATATATTTTTGCACAGGTATAAAGAAAATGTTATAGAAGCATCTTTTTAAACTTATTTAACAAGAGGCATGAATTTAAATAATTTTATTATCTAATTAATTAATTATATGATTAGTGATAATCTCTAGTATAAAATAAAGGTGTCTAGAAATATGTTCCAACATTAAAGCTATATATGAAACAAATATCATTCATATCATTCGAATTAAAATTACGAGCACAAACATTGTTAAGAAAAAACATTTCCTATTGTAAATAGAAAATCCATTATTTCTTATATAAAATAGTTTACTTGAGAATTTAAAATATAACTTTATAAAACTTGTTATATTTAATAGCTTTTAAAAATCTGTAGAAAATTGTGAGCATATTAAAAGATCCGCAGTAGTTTAATAATGAGCTTATAAATTTAGTTATGATAATTATATACATATGTATACATTCTTCTGACTTGATGATTTTGTATATGTACAGGCAATTTTTTAAGAAAAATTTGAAACAACTTTATCAGGTTTTAATTAATGGATTATCCTCATAGCATAAAATAAAGAAAATTAACAACTTAAAATTCTAAATTAAATAAAAGCTAAATCATTTCGAAATATGTTGGTAAACTTTTATTGGAAATGAATAATTTCATAAAAGGAAAAACATTTGGTTTAAATGAGCATAAATGTAATTTGTTGATTTCCCTCCAAGTGATTAAAAATTTAAGAGACTATAAAACTGGAGAAGAAGAATATTCTAAATGAAATTCATTGTAGCATAGAAACTTGAAATATGGTAACATTTATCTCAGAAATACGCGAAGCACAATTTTTAGGAGGTATTCGGGCATGATCTATGGGATCTAACTGTTAGAATATATTAACCACATTGCAGCTGACAGGAAAACATTTATCACCAACGAAGTATATGATTTTATAAGAGCATTTACTAACATCCCTTCTAGTAAAGAATATTATTAGTCAGAGATAAGGGAATAAAGGTTAAAGAAACTAAAATTTACAATCGTAATTTTATTTTTCAAATTGTAACTAGTTATTCCTTTAATTAAAATTTGTTTATTAATATATAATACAGCGGGGGTTTTATTTATTAATTATTAACTATAAGACTTAGAACAACATATATTTTTATTATATATAAAAGATAGTGAAGAAATTGTAGCCCTACCATTGTTACCTATTCATTTTATATATAAAAAGTCCTTGCATTGTTATAATAGTTATGCGTAGTTCAAATAATCAATTGTTAACAATTGGCTTTTAACAAAATTGTTGATGAATATAGTATCTATAAGAGAGTGGTGATATTTATAAGCAAAACACAATTTTAAACAAGTCATTATTATTCTCAATTAAATTAAAATTATTTTAAAATTCTAACATTAAAAATCATAGTAAAACAATTTATAAATTTTCACTCTCTACTATATATATATATATATATATAATAGAAATACAAATTTTTAATAAATCATAAAAAATTCAATTCAAACAATATTTATTGGTACCTTTAATAATTATCACGATGTTTAAAAATTAAATTAGTGATTTAATTTAAATTTTCAGAGAAAATAATTTTGATGGTAATAATTTTGTCATTAAAATTGTTATTAAGATTTTATTATTAAACTCATACCACTTTTAAAATCTCTCAAATAAACATATGAATGAGTATTCTTATGAAATTAAATGCAAAAGACAAATTAACAAAAATAAAGCAAGAATTAAAAAATGCTTTATTATTAGGAAAAAAGTTACTTATTGACATTAAGTTAGTTGTTTAATGACATTAAATTATTTGTTTTTTATTTCGGAAATATTTATCTAAAATTTTCTTATAGCATTCTTGGTATAATTTACTTTAGACATAATTACAAGAAATTCCCTCAGCAATCCCGATGTTTTTAAAATCTAAAAATCAGCTTTTTTATAAAAAAAAATTAAAAATTTTAGTAGAGGACATGGTGAATATCACATCTAAATTAAATATTTAATGTCATGAGAAACATCAAGAAACTCCACGAAAGAAATGTTAAAGAATGCTAATAAATTTATTTTTTAGATTTATATCTCATAAGAATTTACATCATTATTATTTGATAGACATATATTGCAAAATTCCATCATCCATTTGCTTGATTCTTTTACTTAATTTAGTAACTTAAGAATTCGTATTAAAAAAAGAAAATTTCTGAAACATAATTCCATATATTTTGATTAGACTGGTTATGAATAGATTCGTTCAATTTTGTACTTTTTTTTTTTTTAACAAATATATAAAGTGAAAGCAAAATAAAATTAACTATTGAAAATGAAAAGAAACTAAATGAAAGCAAAATAAGAAAATTCAGAAAGGGTTTTAAATTGCTACGAGAAATAAATGCATTCAAGTTAAATTTAAAACCTTCAAAATTTTTAAGTCAAAGCAATTGAATTATTAGAAAATTCATGACGTTAGGTTTGTCTAAATAAAAGGAAATAAAGGAAAATTCAATTTTAGATGAACATTCCAAGAGAATTATATATTTTAGAAGAAACCTTACTTCATTTTTCCACAAATAAAATAGATTAGAATAATAAATTTAATAGGAATAAAAAAGCACGAGACATAATTTGTGTACATTAATGTATGAAAATATACATAAAATTTTCATTTTATACTAGATTATTTTGAAACTTACAAATTTAATTTAATTGAAAATTATCTGATAAAGTTAGTTGTATGAACAAATTAAAAAGATATCCACGAGCGATAATTTTTAAAGTGCTTTAATTGACTCTAAATAATATATCTCTGAGTGAATTTCTAATAAAAAGTTTGTTAATGATTCAAGACAGTATTTTTACTCTAATTTATATGGTTATTTCTTTAAAAATTTAATGTACTACAAACAGGAATATGTATTCTGAATTTCTACTTAGAATTCAAAATTATAATTCAGAGTAAGAAAAAATCGAAACAAAAATATTAAACTTGGATTTTTCTTTTCAAATTTGATTCAGTTCATCCTTTATTAATTTTCACAACAATTTAGATTGCAATATTTAGCAGATGATTTTATTTCTAAATTTCAGCTATAAAGTTTGAAATAATAAAAGCAGTTTTATATTACATAATACGAAACGCTTTTAAAAAGCACAGTTAATATTATTCTAGAAAAAAAAAATTAAAAGTTCTTGAAAAAAAGTAGATTAAATGTTCTTAAAATTAGTAATTTAAAAGAATTGGGCTGAAGTTGATAAACATACGAATTTAGCAATGTATTTAAAAATACACTCATTTATGTAAAAAAAGAAATCAAATGAAATTAAAATTATTAAATGTATAAATAGATGCACATTGTTTGTTAACTGATTATATTCATTTCCTTTATATAAAATATATTGCTAAAGCACCAAATTATCTTTTATTTCCAATACTGTCTGTAGGGGTGGTAATTTCTTTCTACTTTTAAAAAAAGTTGAAACATTTCCAGTTCATTAAAACACCTAAAGCACAAATTTTAATAAAGTGATATGACTTTTGTCAAATTAAAACATTCGTATACCTATTAAAAAGAGAATGAAGCAAAAAAAAAATGCTGAAAAGTTCTTCGAATTATTCCAAATTCAAGAAATAAATTGAGTAAAATTTGTTGTTTTCATCATTAAATTCAAAATTCTTCTTTTTTTCTTTTACAACTATTACTAATTTAAAAAATTTAATTCAATTGAACATCCAATTGAATTATTTATAATATTATATCTAGTTGCATTATGGTTTTAATAGAAAACATTAATAATTTATTAATTGATAAGAGATTATACAACTAAACATTCGTGTAACTTTATCAGTCATTGATTTATTTTCGTATCTCAAATTTATAAATAAAATTGCATAGATTTAACATTTCACGATTGAAAATTTTGACTGGTACTTTATCAACATGTTTAAAAATAAATACAAAAGATGTGTAGGACATTTTGCAATGAAATTTCAGGGAAAACATATTATGGAATAATAATTAATTGAAAACTAATTCTTCAACTATTTTATCATAAACAATATTGTTAAATATCAAACAGGATAATCTCCACACTTTCACCTATACGGCTTTCATTCTTCGTTTTCACTTTTTTTATAGTTTAATTTTGTAATCGATTTTTCTTTTATTCATTCAGAAAAGCCTTAGAAGAATGCTACATTTAAATAAACTGTTAAATAATTCATTAATGATCAGTAAAAAAGCTGTTAAAACTCTACTTTTAAATGTAAGAATGCCACTTTCTGTGTCATCAAAATTTTATTAGTAGATCTATTTCGTTCTTACAACATAAAAAAGGACATACATCGGTATGATTATTTGGTTTAATAAATATTATCAATTTATAGTTGGCTTACAGTTTTATTGCAAGAAATCTCGTTGAGTTATATTTATCACATTGTACTTGTAGAAATTATAGAAGAAACATCTTGTTATAATTTCATTTGTATAACTCTTTATAAATAACAGGAATAAAGATCAAATTTTTAAAATTTAAGATCAAAGTAATAAAAAATATGGATAACGTTAATGAACCTGCTAAATAACAATTATTATCCAGTAAAAGCTGTCGACACTCAATTAATGATTAACCAGAACTTGTTAAGACTAATCCTTAATTTATATTAGTTGTATAGGAAATACTACAAATTATTTTTAATTTTTAATATTTAAATATCTTAATTATTTAATTATTATTCCAGTAAGAACTGAGAAATTATCAACTTATCAATTTTTACAGATTTGAAGACAATCATTTTTAAAATGTTTGCGAGTAGAGTGATAGATTAAACTTTTCGGCTTATATATAAATTAAAGAAAGAATTTTCTGGTATTGGATTTTGAACATTTGCCCGTGTTCAAAATTGTGAAGCATAATACCCATGTGAGACCTAATTGGCAGGTGAGCAGTTAGAGTTTTGGCCTTTAATTTAAAAATTTAAGAATAGAAGTTTTATGTCAGCGTATACGATTATAGTTTTTGTAATTAATTTTAATTCTCCTTTATTCCAATTAGCAATGGCATAAAAAAGGAGGTCGTTGAGCAACAAGCAAACCAATTTTATGTTAGCATGTGATACTGAATACCAAATAGCAAATTTTCGTGATTCCATCGCAAAGAGTATACATATTAACACAAGTACTGATAACTTTTTGAAGAAACTTTAACACATAAGCAACAGTTAGAATATTATCATGTTTAAAATGTTGGCTCAAATAAAAATATAAGTTTGTTTTGTTATGTGGCTGAAAAACAAATATGTAAGCATATTCAATAAATTTAATATATATAATAAAATTTGATAATTGTTAAAAATGTAAGTTATTCAAACTTTCTCTTTTACATCATTCTTTTTGTAAATAAAATATTTAGGACACAACACAAAGTGAAACTGTTAAAAGTTATTTGTAATCCAAGAATGGCAATCCCCATAAAAGTTGGAGGAGAGCTTAGCAATTTTATAGTCAAATGGCAATTTGATTTATTTAAGTTATATTGCCGGTATATTGCAAGAAAAAAATTTAACTATTTTGAGGAAAAAAGCGACGAATCGTCTGATCAGTAGGTAAGAAGGTCACGACCCGGAAGTCAAAGATAGGCGCCGCTATGCTTCCGGTAATGTTAGGTTTTTGCTATTATTTTTTATAAAGGTTATTTAAATTTCAGAAACGGAAGCTTAAGGGGTCGGGATTTCAATCTTAACGCGAGGGGAAAGATGCTGATATTAGTAAGGAGGGAACTTTTTGTGTGCAATAGATTTTTTTTTTTTTTATCTGGGGAGGTTTCCGACCTTAAATTCAAGCTCGGTCAAGTTCAGGGTAGGAACAACAGAAACTGACAGACAGAAGGTAGGAATTGTTTGTTTATAAATACGTTTTTTATTTTATTTTTTTACATTGTAGGCAAGTTTGTGGACTATAAATAAACGATAAGGTAGAGAGGGACATGATTTCCTTTATTTTTTTCCGATTATTTTATTTTTAGAAGCGGTTTCTCTGAAACCCAACTGCTTTTTGTAGTCTTTCAATAAAATAAAGTGAAATACGATTTTACCGCCAAAAAGAGGAAATAAAAAGAGCTTCGCCATTTACTGAATCGATTGTAACTGTGGATGCTTTCCAGATAATATGTAATTTATAGGTTTAAAAACAGCTCTGCTGTCAGGAAGAAAAATTAAATATCGATTCTTATTCTAGAATTCCATTTAGTTCTATATATATATATATAAAAGTACTAATAATAAATGAGAACATTATATATTAAAACTATGGATTTTTGTGATAAGTTATTTAAAAAATTATACATATATAAAACTATATGTATATATATGATTTTCTTAATTTCAAATAAGAAATTTTACATCTATTCTGCTCTTGCTCAAAGTAATAATTCAATTATGATACAAAATTAGATGTTTTAGGTTAGATAACAAATATGAATGTAAAAATAACATATATGGACATCATCTTTTTCAAATATACATCATAATAGATATAGTATATCAAACTTCATTAATGACTTCTATTTACATTTTATAATAATCTGCGCTATTGAATAAGAATTAGCTAAATGTGATATTTGTAAAAACTATTTTAGATATATTTTTGATTATTGTAAATGTTGTGAAATATTTGATTGCTTTTATAATTAGGATCAAAATTCAGATGCAGATGATAAGCAACATTGTTTTTATAAGTAACATTAAAATTAATTTCCTATTGTGTTTATCAATTTAATATTTCAATTTGTCAACCCATCATCATATAAATCTCTGTTACATAATTTATAAAATGAATTCAGTTTGAATGATTGTAATATTGTTAATGAATTTCATACGATTTTATAATGGAAACTGGTGTTTACGGTGAGAAAAGAGTTTTCTTGACATATTGAAAATACTACACGTTTTTTTTATTTCATTTCTTGCAAAACACCTTTTCGAAAAATAGCAAAAATGTTACAAGAAAATTCAATTCTATTCTTATGAAATAGTTAATAATTTATTTTCAATATTTTTTATAACTCTGAGATTTCATACGATTTTTAACTAGATATATTAAGCAGTTATTTTGTGATACTTCATTGTACCACAAAAAGTAACAGAATGTGTTTTGTTTATCACATCTATTAAATACCTTTAAATCACTGAAAGGTACTAGGGCAAGTACTCGTGTGAAAAAGTGAAAAATCCTAGGTTTGATTCCTGCCACTACAGGGCAATGAATACATATTGCGCCTCTGCTTTCTGTATGAATACATCTTCTGAGGTTGCTATATGGGAGTTTTGCATGTTTCTTTTCTTACGAAGAATGAATACAACCTGCTTCCCATGCAAGGTTATCTTTGGCATTTGCAGATAATACTTTGGTACCTGGACA
Organism: Latrodectus geometricus; assembly: GCA_026290005.1. Taxonomy (NCBI): domain Eukaryota; kingdom Metazoa; phylum Arthropoda; class Arachnida; order Araneae; family Theridiidae; genus Latrodectus; species Latrodectus geometricus. Next base: position 201,229 of record JAPDSC010145984.1, on the reverse strand, counting down.
CATCCATCAATTAAGCCATTTGCCATTCATTGTCATTTAATTAAAAATGTACATTTTTTTTGGATGATAATTTTTCAACAATATTTCTTGTATTAAGACCTTATGTAGAGAAATATTTTTCTCAAATAATGTTTAAGATTATGATAAATTTGACAACCTTTTTTATTCTGCTTCTTTAGTGTAAGCATAGTTACAATCTTAATTTATGTTTTAACATTGCTACTGTAGACAACTGTTGGAAAATAGAAGTTTTCTTATAATTTCCTATTGTATACTCTGAATTGTATATCGAACATTACATTGAAAAATCATATATTTATCAAAAATAAACTATTCATACAAATAAAAAACTTATTCATAAAATCAAAAAAAAAGTTCATTTTAGTCTGGTTCTCTAATTTCTCTTATTTTTGGTCGGCATCATCATATACTTTCTGTTATAGTATTCATTTATCTAAGACAAATTTTCAATTATTTTTCAACAATTATCAATAATTTTTCACATGTTATGTTATGGGCGTAATAAAATAGGAAATATACATTTGATAATCACAACTGATATACTGCTGAGTTTTATTGTAAGGTTTTTATGATGCATTACAAATTACGAAGGACAAATATAAGCTGTCACTAATTACTACTTTGGAAAAGATTTCCTAAATATGAATATTTGGAAAGAATTAAATAAAAAGATTCTTTTTGTAACAAAAGTGTTGGTAATATTCTTGCACATGAAATAGAAAATTTCTTACTATTACAAACATATTTAAATTTTTTCAAATCATTGGTAGGACTTTTTGCGGCTTATTCTTAGCATTGAAAAGATCAAAAGTAAAATCTGTTGAATATTTCGTTTGTTAGAAATTTAATTAGCAATCAGAAAAATGGATTTTGGATTCAGTTTAGAAAATAGTCCATACTTTTCAAATTTATTGTTCATTTTCGTTTAAAAGATAGTAAATGATATAAATGGCTCTTTCAAACACTTCTTTCAAAAGCTGTAAATTATAACCTGTGAGCTAAATATATTGGTAAATTTATCAATTTTATCTTTATATTGAGACAGAGTAATGTGAGATTAAAAAAATCTTGAGTGTCTTTATTTTAATATCTTTACAATCTACAATAACTGTAAAACAAAAATTCTCAATGAACATGCTATATGAAAGAATGTGTTACAGATATATTATTTGTAATATTTTCTTTCTCGAAAAATGTGAAGTAATTAAATTACGCAAAATCTACGTTGAGTAATTCTAATATTTCAAAACTCTTCATAAATTCAATTTGTAGTTAGATTTTGCATATATGAGTTTCTTATCAAATGTAAATTGTTTCTTGAAAGTTAAATTATTCAATACAAAAATCATTTAGTAAAATCCTTATTCATTATTAATAAATTAATTTCCGATAACATCTGTAGTTAATCAAAAACTATTATTTTCGTTACTGAGAACAGTATTGAGAGTTAAAATGCTTGGCTTTCTAAAAATAAGTTAATGAAAAATAGAGAAAGTCATTAGATTTTATTTTTACTTACCGAATAATATTCCAAAGAATAACTGTAAATTTAAAAACGAAAGAAAATATAAAATCAGTTTTCTTTGAGAAGATATTAATCAAATCTGTAACAATAACTAAAGGGTGATAAAGAGATTTAAGAAAATTAATATTAAATGGTAAAATAAAACGCTACTCAAATCAAACCAGACTCTGTGTTGCAATTACTCATGCAACTTAGGTAATGAGCCATTTACATGCTATTACTCAAATGTTAAAGAAGGTAATGCTTGAGTTAAACTTTACTTCTTAAAAAGGGATAAATAAAGGATTATTTCTTGTATTAGAGTATAAATTATAGAAGACATTATTTGATATAGAATAAACAAGGTAACCATATTTTATTCAGATTTGTAAAATAGATTTATTTGTAAGAGAAAGCGTCTGTGTTTAGATTACATCAACGCACAAATCAAATGTTCTTATTTTTCAGCATAGGATTTTGATGTTTATATCTAAGAAGACATTTTTGATATTCGCATAGACTTTAATTGTTGGTAAAGAAATTACTTTGCTTCAAAGAGGACACAAGATGTTCGTATCGTTAACGATTATCTGCATCACTAAAGTGAAAGCGAGCATTTTAATGGTTGTAACGGTTAGGACTCTTGGCGTTTCAAAAAATTGTTGATTGAATTTGTAACTAGGCTATGGCTCTTTGAAGTAACTTGAAATCCAATTTAAAATAAATCTCAGATGAACGTTTTTTTTTTTGCAAGAAATGACTATGAAGTGATGATTTAGCAGAATCAATCAGCACGCTCAAAAGTATTTACTAATTAATTTATCAGACTTGAAACATTTTGAGGATATTTAAATCTTTTCGAGGAGATATGCATCTCTTCTCAAGATCCTACTCCTCTGATTCTCAGCACTCTGACAAATATTTTGCAAGAGCAATGCTTCTCGCATCTTGTCGAGATATTAAATCAACATTGACAGCACCATAAATCACTGTGATATAGGATTAACCAGAGTGGTTACATGATGCATATATATATATACACACACACATAGAAAGATATTTTTTTATACCCAACAGACGTAACTTTCTTTAAAATCTAGAATTTACTTATTCCTATTATAATTGTGTTAAATTTTACTTTGTCAATAATTTACTTTGTATTGAATAGTAGGGTTCAATTGCATTAAATTCTAATTAAATTGAAAATCTATTTAAAAAAAATTAAGTAAAATATTAACTGCTCAAAAATTATGTATACATTATATTATACTATTTTTAAGCAATCGATATTCTAACATTTTTTAAATTTTTTGGAAACTAATGTATATAATTTAAAAGGAAAGTATAAATGAACTTGCAAAAGGAATACATTTGATTGGACATAAAAAATGTGTCTGCTTTTAATGTGCTTTTTTGTGCATTTTCTATTTATTTTTAAATTTATTAACAAGCATGAATTAAGCTTGGTATGTCAATAAGTATGTCTTTATTAATATTCCAAGAATAATTGGTAAAATATAGCACTAATTCTTACTTTCATTCTATTTTAAAGTGGGATAAATGTATATTAACTCTGTTTAGATATCTTCGCAATCGTAATAAAAAGATATAATGTCTCTGATAAATATATTTTACCTTTTGAAAAATAAAAATAAATTTTATCTGCACTTCCTACGCACTGTGTCTATAAAATAAAACTAAAAAGGATTTATTTTAAACTCAAATTTCAAATTTACTTTTGCTAATAAGCAAACAATTTTTGCTTATTAAATAAGCTTGACATTTTCACTATTTAATCAATAGAATAATCAGAAAGATGTACCAAGTTTAAGGCAAGCATAAGCAGCTCACCTTACTGCAGCTGATTACAATAGTGCTTACAGATTTTTATTGTAAATTTTTATATTTGAGCATAATCTGAGCTCACGTGATCTTTGAACTAATTTCACAAATAAAAGTGTTATCAATTGAGAAATCAGTAAACCTTAGCGGAGCAAGATATTTATACTATCACTGTTGACTGAACTATGACTCATGAGCTCTGACGTGCTTCTGCTCATGTTTAGTTTGCTCCCATTGTTACACTGATAGCGCTTCCAAGAGACTATAGAAGATCTTTGCATTGCTTGTTTTATTTTAGCCACATTACAGGTATGTTTTGTGTGTGTGTGTGTGTGTGTGTGATGCAGCAAATAATTATACTGTAATTAATGAATTTATACGTCAATTACACATATTTATGCACAATTTTCGAGCCGTTTTACATCTTAAATAATACGCCATGGATTGATTATTATTTACAAAAATGCATTTCGCTCCAATTCTAAGAATGCACTTCAAGGCTTCTGAAACGAATTTTGATTAATGGATTGATAGTAATTTACCTCCTACATTAGATTCAATATAATCTATCGAAAATCTGTCATTTAAGACGAGACAGGAATAAATACTTGCCAGTTTTATCAATTTTCTGATGTAGATTGAAAATAAACAAATAATGTATGGTATTATGCATTTTAAAGCATTCAAACATCCACCTATTATTGTATGCCGCGTATTGTTTTTATATTACGTAATTGTCTTTATTAGGGCGGCGGGAAAATAACGGTCTTTATCGCTTCATCCCTCTACTATTAGCATAATAATATTCGCTAATAATTACATTTATGCTGTAGACTGAATATATTGGCAAGCATTCAAGGCCAATAGAAACACTATTTCTCTGATGCCGAGACATTTATAGCGTGATGCCGCCCAAAAAAAGATGTCTTGTTTTTCTTTATATTTTCTTTAAATTTCTAGCTTACTGGATTTATTTTCTCTGGAAAATGACTTTGTTCTATCCCGTGATAGAAAGATTGTGTGGGTTACGCTGAACTGCTCTGACATAGGAGAGGGAGAAAAAAATTACAGGGCCTATTAAGACCGATTTCTCAAGGTTGACAAGTTTTGAGGAAGAAAATAAACAATTCTACGTAATTCTGAAGATAATATCCCTCGCACCTTGCCGCTTTTTAAATGAGTCATTAATGTGGATTATCCTTAGCATCCCAAGGCAACTAACTGATTTGGGATGCAAGTTTAATGATATAAATAAACTTGAACCGTTTTAGTAAAATTTAAATAAATGAAGAAAATGTATTGTTCAGTTTATATCAGTGCTAAATTAACTAAATGATTTTTATTTACTGAGATAATTACTATTTTATAAAATTATTTCCATTCATACTTTTCAAAATTTCAATGCATTGAGCCTTTTCTATAAAAAATCTAATTTACAGTTCAATAATTTATTTATTTTTCTTATCATTCTTTAATTAAACTTATTAATATAAAAAATGTTCTGTGGTATAAGTGTTATATAATATATTAATTTAGTTCACATAACGGTTATACAAATGTCATAGCAATGAACTAGTATTTGAAGATGACTATATTAAAAACTCATCTTCAAACAATATTTCATAACACCAAACTTTGATGAAGTAAGTGAAACGAGAATTGAATGAAAACTTCCTTTTTCAATATTTCTTACTACACCAACCGAAGAAAACCAATATAAGAGCTATAATTAAGCTTTTTAACATTTATTTTAAAGATGGTTTTAAATGGACAAAAGATGAAACCAATAAATTGCTTATTAATATTGAACGAGAATACATAATCACTATTGACAGCTGTTTAGTATAAAGTGTTACAAAATACGACGTGAATGGATACCAGGAGACATCACTTAGTTAATAGTTATGTTCAATAACCATGAAATATCTCTTAATTTAAAACGATCATTAAAAGATAAGGTCAAAACTTGAGCTGGCACTTCTCTCCTTATGACACCGATTGAGAAACATTCGACTAATAATTTTACTTACATACAGATTTTTTTAAAATATCTGATAAGGTTAATAAATCTCAAATAAGATCTATTCTACTAATAAGTAGGTACCTGCAGACGCTTACAGTCAAATGGTTAGCGTTATGATTTTCGATTTGAAAGTTCAAAGGTTCAAATCCAATCTTTTATGTTTGTAGTGGATGGAAAATACACTTTAATTGTAAAGCTTGACCCAATTAGATTCCGTGGGCAAACAAATGACAGTTGAGTAATAAACCAAGCCCAAACCTGCAGTATCTTATGGGAGTAAGTATTCATCCTTTGAAGAAAGGTTTATAAGCAGTGATTTTTGCCTAACATTCAGAATAAGAAATCCAACAAAAAGCCAGTGCACTAAGTTACTCTAGTTCTCAAAAAAATAAATAAATAAATAAATAAAATAATGGAGGCAATATTTACAATTTTTTTGATTATATTTACAGATAAATTTAATGTGTCTAATAATAGAATTATTCTTTCAAGTTTACATTAGTGGAAAAGTATGGCTTTGTTGAACAATTTGAGATAAATGGCATATTTGAAGTTTCTGCATAATATACCATAGGAAAATTTTCAACTCTTCTCTTTTACAGTACTTTAATACAGTCTATTATTTTAAAATACCCTCCCGATGTTTATCTAAATGCTTACAACAATCTTCAAATGTTGAGTTATCCTTAGTGCAATGTATATTATATTTATTGATGAATACTGTCAAAATTTAAATAAGGATCATACGTTATGAAGTAAAACCTTTTGGGTTTGATCTATTTTAAAATAATGGGACATGGATTCTCCACTTTCAGTATACATATCTGATGTGATGTGTGTGCTTGAAAGATTTTCAGACTACTTTCCCTTGCATAAGAGAAAACTGTTCCACTATTTATGAAAAGCACTCCCTAAAAGCAAAAGTGGTAAATGTACAAATACCCTAAAAACTTTTCCAACAGTTAAGTTGTCCATTATACTTTTTTAAAAGAATGTTTGTAGGTAATTGAATTACAACTGAACTCAACATATTATTAATTTACAGTAAATTAATTTTTGCACAAATATATTATAATTTTACGATTTCAAATTTTAAATATAAATATTTAATAAATAAATATGCATTACATAATTTTGAGAAAAAATTCATAACTCTTAAATTTCTTACCTTTTTTGTTACATATATTTTCTCTGCTCTTTAGAGTATGAAACACATAGTCTTCAAAAAAAAGAGAAGTAGATCCTGAAAACACATGAAAATTTACCTTTTCTCATAAAAATAACATATAAAATGTTTAAATCATATATTATACACCTACATACAAATACGTGTGTGTTTGTTTCAGGAAATACAGTATCTTCAATAAAAAATGACATGCATGACAATGCAAAACATGATGTTAATTCATTATTTTTAATTGAATTATTTACTTTTGCACGGTCATTTTTAAAACTTAAGCTTTTCAACACTATAAGAGATGGAATTGAGAATTATTAGTATAGAAAGAGCAGCACTCAGAAGTTGTACCATTATTTAAAAGTAGGTTCTCGATACTTAGAAATTGGAACCGTAAAAATAAGCCTCTTAATTTGTAGCTAACTACCCTCAAAAGTATCATTTCATTTGGATGATATATATATGACTTTGGCATAATTTGTTTGTTTACTCTGCCACATTAGTCATCACGCTGTTTTTCGAATTAACCATATTTCGAATTTATTTGAAAAATTTACTTGGAAAAAGATTCTAAGACTTCACATGGACACTCACTACTTCTTTAAATGAATTACAATATATTTTGACGTCTTTTATGATTACATGTGAAGCTTATTCTTCCACTTTAATTAAAATTAAAGAGAAAGTATTATAAATTTGCAAAATGAAGAACTCATCAATAACTATAAACGGATACCGATAATGAATTAAATAGAATGGGAAATGAAATCACTGTCAAAATTATTCAATCTAAGAACATAATTTTATTTATTTATGTAGAAATATGATATAATGCATTAATTTGCAACAATACATTTTAAACGTTAGAAATTACTTTTACTTTTGGCAATTTTATGAAAAGTTGTGATAAAAAATATAACAACCTAAACATAAAATTTCACATTGTGGCAAAAAAAAAAAAATCCATTTACGTGAGCAATGAATTTTCACAGAGCAAATAAAAAAGTGCTTTCAAATCAGCAATTAGCAACGCAATAAAAAAACGAATTATTTTTTTCCTCTACACTTAAGAAATCTCTCTTCTATAGAGCTTCAAAGAGCAATAATAAAAAAAATGCCTTGCTTGAAATTCAATTCACTCATTCACTTTTTAACCTCTGACGAAAGAGAAGTACCACGCCAGATATCCAATCATATGCCTCTTCTTAGAACAATGACCCATAGCCCTTGGAAGTGTCTTAAGAGGGAAAGTAACATGTGATATAGAAAGTTTAATGTATGCCTGTATGCTTAGAAACCAAGTTAGGAATACAAGCTACATAAAGGTAGAACAAAATATAAAAATCGTGTGGGCCCATCTTTTCTTTGAAGATAAGAAAATAGAAATTCATTTCGAAATATCTTTCAAAGAAGAAGAAAAAAAAGGGAGAGGGACTTCAGGGATATAGATGATCATTAGAAAAAACTGGAATTTAAAAGGTGCAACCTATGTGGGCCTCAGCCTAACAGGTTGAGGTAGGTTGTAGGGTTATACCTTCAGGTGTTTCCAAGGGTTTCGAAATGGATCCGGCCATTGCCCAAGCTAAGAATTGTCTACCGTGAGAAGCTTTTGAACAGTCACGATACTTTCTTAAATAAATGATCATGCATATCCTTTTCATTGTACTTTTAGACCAAGGTATAATTGACAAATTCAACAAACAGGTGATATTTTCGTCCCTAAGTCAAGAATCCATTTTTAGGCACATATGTGAATTCAAACTTTAAAAAAAATAACAATAATAATTTAGCCTGTTTCCACAAGTATTTAGTTTTTACAATTCAAAATATCATTTTAAGTTTCCCAGATTACCAAGCATATTTTTTTAGAAAATGCAAAATTTTTTAATTCCTTAAATGACAATATTTGCGATAATTTTTCGATATAGGAAAGGATAAGAAATTCAAAAATCTTGTGACTAACTAATATTGTAGACATGGATCCCCACAATAATGTTCCGTATGAAGAAAAAAATATGTCATAAGGACAAAAATAAGACAATTATTAATAGCAAAACAAGAAATTTAGAGCAATTGAATTATATCTAAAAAGATGACAAATTATAATTTAATCGATAACCTAATTTTTTTTCCTGTTTTGATATTTATGTGATATTGCTATGGCTTTTTGACACTCCGTAGTGGGTAGTTTAATGACCGAAAGTCGTTGTAAATTATTTAATATCCACCAAATAAATTACCTTGCGGGCGAATTTTTCGAAAATAATGAGCCGTATTCAAATGTAGGGATGAAACCTGGAAATCTCTCAAGAACACACCCAGATAGACTTGTATGCAGAAGGCAGAAACTTAATATCCATCTCCCGTAGTTCAACAGTGGCTAGTATTAAACTCGGGAACTTTCGCCTTGAAAAGCGCAGTCTTACCATTAGCCAACGGCGTGAGAGAGTGGGGTTATAAAAGCTCCTTAAAAGAACTTAAAATAGTATTTAAATATTCTAAATGTTCTAAAAAGTTACCTCGAAGAAAGACCGAAGTGGCAGCCTTGTGATTAGCTTGTCTGGTTTTCGATTTAAAAATACATGGGTTTGATTAACGTATCAAGTTTGGATATTTGTATTGATTTGGAATCCATTTAAACTGCAGGTTCCAGCGCATTTAACACTTGCATCATTTAAAAAAAATCAAAATATACAAATAAAATACTGCACTGAATGATATGTATGATACGATTTTTGTAAAAGCTTGATTCCATATCTATATTAAATATTTTAAAATATTTCATATCTATATTTTACTTTCTTAAAATAATGTTTAAATAGAAAAGTAATCATATTTAAAGAAAAGCGTGATGCTATATGTTTTTCCATTATATTTTTAATTACACATAATATTTTAATAAAAAATATTTTTTACAGATTATGATTATAATTTGTATTTTGCTTGATAGAATAATTTTAACTTAAAATTAATTGTAAAAAATGTTTTCATATACTACATTTTTCACTGTTTTGAAATGTGTTTGAAACAATAACACATATAGATCATTAAAAAAACAACCAGTTTTGTAAGAAGATATTGAGAAACAACCTTTCAGTAATCATGCTCAAACTTGTATCAAAGTAAATACTTTTAATCGTTTCTTCCCAGTCATTGATAAAAGTTCCTTGAAATCAGTGAGCTTTAGAAAATAAATGACCGTGAATCCTCCAAATTCCACCTTCAAACTCTTTCTCAAGAGTCTTCTGAGAAGAAAACTGTTTAAGTAAACAGATGAAATCAGTAAACAGATAGAAGTTGCGAGGGAAATGTAGCATTACCGTTCTTTTCAAAATCAAATATCTTCCAGAAGTTACTATTTTTATTTTTAAATCAAATCAAGTAATAATCCAGAATACGTCAAGTTATAATATTAGTTGCAGAATTTCAGAAGAATTCAGTTAGTTGCTGAATTACACAAAAAACTTTAAATACATCAATTCATTTTAAAAATAATTTGTGTTTATTAAGCATTAAATTAAGTAATAATTATAATAATTATTGCTTGCTAGAGTAGTAATTATAAATAATTACTACTCTAGCAAGTTGAAGCATGAAAATGTGGTTAATTAATCTTAATGGTTAATTTTTAAGTAACCAAGTCATCAGATAAATATATGCAATTAATAGAATTGCAATATTAATCTGTATTGCTTAACACAGAATAATTATAAATGTGATATATTATCATTGAGTGATTTTGAATTAATGAAAAAAATGAAACCTTTGATTAATTATCTATATTAAAACTGAATAACGATTGGAAAATTTTTCTTCAATTTTATGACTATGTAAAGCAGATGTAAAACATACATTTTTAATATTCTAGTGAAAAAATTTATATCAGATTTCAAGACACAACATATTGTGAAAGCAAATGCATGCAGGAAATTGTAACACGTTTTGTCAAATAATTGCTTTAGTTTCTTATTACATTTTCTAAAAAATATGATTATTTTAAATTATGGGAGAATAGTAGAATTACTTAACATTACATCTTTAAAACAATTTCAACTTCATAATAAACATCACTCACAATTCCTATGCTTGAATTTATTAGAGTTAAAAGCAAACAACCATTCACTTAACACTATTGTGTAATTTTGTGCCCCATTATCCAATGTTTTTTTTTTTTCTTGTTATAAGAACAGATAACAACCCACAAAAAGAAACTGCGATTACCTGAGCGATGCAAATAAAATATCCCCCAAAATGGCAGTCAGTATATCATTCACTTGACTAAACATGACATACTTTTAGAAGATTCGGCTAAAGCTACACCCACTGATTCCTTCTGAAAAAGAAACAGCTATTGTTCTTTAAGCTTTTTTTGGTCCGTTCAAAAAATGAATGTTATCTTTCGATTACAAAACAGCATGCGGTTCAATACCACTTTAGAAAATGGAGCTTTCTTTAAAAGAATTTTTTTTAATATAATAAAGTGAAGCTTCGTTACGTAATGCGTGCGATTGTCGCCCTCTTGCCAAACCTCTATAAAGAGGACATCTAACTTTGCCTTTTGCCGAATATGGCGGTTGGTGGTCATGTTCGATTGTCTTCACCTGCTTCTTACCCTCTCGAGAAAGGGACTCTGATTCTCTTTCAAGGTTGAGATGCCACTTTCAATTTCAAGACTCCTGTGGGTTTTCGGTAATTATCGGAAAAATGTAAGGAAAGTGAGGGGCTACATACGGGGATAACCTCACGTGCCTCCTCTATCTAATCATGAACTGGATTTGTGACACACACACACCGTTGGGCATTCTTTCAACTTAAACCCTCTTTCCCTCAAAGAATTTTTCTGCAGAATTGTGTTAGTCGTATTAGAGAATCGATTTCGAAATGCAGCTGCTCCCAAATTGTCTTTGGCGAATGGGATAGTAAGAATATATTCATCATTCTTCATTCTTAGCAGTAATTTAAACATAAATCAAGACAAAACAGCAGGCATCATTTTAATAACATGTCATCTGAGGTAGTAAATTGCAAACATCCTTTTTTAATTATTGAGGTTTTGATTATAAATATTTTTTCACTTTTGTAATTCGCAATTCTAACACACACTGAAAAGCATTATAATTTTAGTAATTACCCTTTTCCATTTGAAACAAAGCAATTTTTTTAATACAAAACTTTTTAATAGCTTGAACTAAAGCAATTGCACGTTTTATTCCAAAGAACTAAGATTGATTCAACAATCGAGTGATGATATACTAAAAGTTAAGATAGCTAAAATTTTAACTAGCTTAGCTTATAGCAAAGCATCATTTTGATAGCAATAGTATAAGAATATAATTTAATAATATTGGTTACTAAATTATAGCTTTATATTATTGCTAATATAATGATGCATGTCTTACAGTAGTAATATGGTTGAATAATAAGCATTTTCTTAGAATGAAATTTTTGAGATCCAAAAAATAAAATTGATAACAAATTTATCACTGATATGTATATATACATGAACAACTGTTATTTTGGATAGTTTGAAAACTTTTAGTTTTCTTTCATTGCAATGTACAATTACTGGTAAAAAATTCTTTATATTCTATATATATATATGAATCAGATTCTTACGAGTTGTTACTTGTTACATGAGAATATTTCGAATTTTCTCTTGCTACTTCTAGAAAATATTTGTTAATATGTGAAAAAGGTCCTTAGAAAACACATCCAATAATTCTTGTTCTTCATTATACAATTAACTTGTGTACACTGTGGGATATTTATGAAACATAACCCTCATATTATAGATGTTTCAAAGATTATATAAAAAAATAAAAAAAATATTTTGTTTGGATTTAAATAAGAAAGATATGTTTTATTATAAAGATGCTTTAATACTACACATAAATTCAGTAATCTTATCCATAGCTTTAAAATTATAGACAAATAGAAAAAAAGTTTTATATATTTATGTAATAAAATAAAATAAATTCAAATAACTTCATAATTTTCCAAATTTAATTGGATTAAAATATTAATGCTAATTCGTTTTTTAATTGAATTTTCCTTTATATAATGATACCATAACTAAACAAAATTGTCTCTGGTTTTTGAGATAAAAAAGTTTCTTAAATTAGAAGGAATTCCCAGAACATCACCATAATAAAAGTGTAGAGTTTTCAAATATTTCAATTAATTCTGATTTATGCTGTCAGTAATTTCTACAAAATAGCATTTCGCTCGATAAGCCCGAATAATTTCTTTTAATTCCTACATTATTGCTTTTTTCTAGCATCACTGTAACTTTTAATTAAATAAAACAAATTACTTGGCTCATTCATTTAATTAAAAAATATCCATTCTCCGGAAACGGTGATTTCCCCTACAACAGACTTTCACTTATCTAATTTTCTTGTTTGTAAAACATAACAAACATATGGAAACAATGAATAGATTAAAAAGATATCAAGAAATTTATGCTCAGACAATTTATTCCGTCACAGCAATGAAAGAAAAAGCATCTTCCCACAGAGGAAAATTGTTTGTTTCTAACGAAACAACAAGTATTTCCTCTTCTTCGAAGTCAACAACAGATGTAGCCGATTTCTCCCCATTCCTCCAGGCTTTATATATTAATTTTTCTTGATGCAAAACTGACAAGTTATGGCCACCGTGAAATCTTGTTTTCTTTTGACTAGCAAATCATTTCAGTGGATCTCTTCTTACATTGTGGCGGAGGTAAAAGAAGCTTGCTCAATAAATAAAGGGAATTCCCGTAGTGTGAGGAGGCAATAAAAAATATTTTTATCCCTTTAGGAAGCAATGAAGAACACAATGGAGAAAGTAATGATTGTTTAAAGAGTCGCCAACATGCAATGCAGAAGTCACTTACTTTTATGGTGTTATACGCCTTGTTAACCCGGAAATTACAAAGAATATGTGTCAAAATGTTAAAAAGTTTACTAAGATTTTATAGTTAATTTAAAAAAGTAGATTTCAATGTTATTTTATTAAGAAGTATGAGCTTTGGTTTAAAAATTCGTATTAAATCTGAATTTCGTTAATTTAATATTCTGACTGTGGGAGATTTTACCAAAGAAAACGTTTTGTAATATATAATATTGACATTTGTCATAGAGATAAGTAATAGTACTAAATGTTGAATTACAATAACGCTAAAAGATTAAACAACACTTTTTTTCTCATTTAATTTGTCCAAGTAACTAAGATTTTTGTTTTCTTGCAAACCTAAGTATTCCAGAAAACAAAGAATCTAACTAATCTAAGAATCTATCTAGAATTTCTAAGAACTAGCGAAGAAGAGTGATTTTGTGATATCCTTGATCAGAAGTGACTCAATATTCTTCATTCTTATATAATGAGTATTTATGTATATGTCCTTAAATTCGAATATGTAACACAAAATAATGCTTTTTTCATTTATTAAATGTTAGAAAAGTATTATTAAAACAAAGTTTAAAGATATGATTTTGAAGCTATAACTAAAACAAATTTGTTTTCTTATCTCAAAAAGAGAAATTGTAGCTAAGCAAACGAAACTTCATTTGCATTTACATCAAATGTAGTAATTCATTAATTTTTGGAGTAGTTGATATTTTAATTATATTATTTTTTTTATCCATCAGCAAATTCTAAAAAAAGTAAAATACTTTTTTCGATTACCTTAATAATGTAGCTAATCACATTCCATTAACATTCATTTTTTATTTTTAGGCATTAACTGAATAATTTAATCTTTCACAAAATGAAATGCAACATTAATTTTCAATTGAAATACCAAGAAAAAAGCTCTCCTATTTGGGAACCGAGTAAACAATGAATAAAATATATAAAGACTACTGATATTAATAAATTAAATTTGTCAATTATATTGGATTATAAAATTAAAAGAGTTTTCATTTGCCAAAAATAATCCGAAACATATTATACGTTTGGAAAACCTGAAGAATTACATCTGCTACATATAATATCAATATGTGATTATTGAGATTTTAGCAATTTTACTAAACATTCATGGTAGAATTAAGAAGACGAAAAATTATATGTATAAACAAATTTATAAATTATTATAAGGAATAGTTGATGATATGAATACTTGTGAGTAAAACACATTATTTAACTACAGTAAATAACTTATAGGCACAAATATTTATTATAAGTTTTCTGTTTAATTAACTTGTTTAGATCATGAATAATAATAAAGTAAGAATTGTCATTAGAAAATTAAATATTACCCAATGCTCATAGATTAAACATTGTTGCAGACATTGATAATTGCCTGAGTGCCCTACAGCTACAAAATTTATCATAGAATCTAATACATATATTTATAACAAATATTAAACTTATCTAACTTGTATTGTAAATATATTTTACAGCATAAACAGTTTCAGTAACACTAAAGGCTAATGATTAAATAATTTTATATAATGTATTACTATTAATGAGATAAAAATAGTTAATGGTTTTATTTATATGAATAGATTCAGAATGCGTTTTTTTAACATTATACAAAAAATATTAGATTGAATAAAATATATTATGAAGGAAAAACTATGTGATTATTAAAATTTAATTCTAAATCAATAGTTAAACAAGAAAGATAAATACATTGATTCCTATTTAAAACTTTGCTTTTAAAATTAATTTAAGGTACAAATTTACTCATGCATTGCAAGCATTTATAAACTTTATTAATATTTAGGTGAAATTTACTTAGCCGAGCTATAAAATCATATTTTGAGAATTGTATTATTCAAAACTTAATTAAATAATTTAACACAATAAAACAATTTAATTAAATTACTTATATAAATAATTATGAGTATTAAATTATTAGTATAAAAAGTAACTAAAATGATCTGTTTTAATAAATATTTGGTAGAGCTGAATTAATCTAATTCATATAAATAATTATTGCTTAACGCTATTAAAATAATAAATCATTGTTAATTAAAATAAGGATCATCGTTAAACATATTATATTCAAGTTTAAAGAGTTCATTAAATTAATGTTTTAATTCGAAAATTACTTGATTGATTTAAATTTATTTGTAGATTAGTGAGAAGTTAATAATAAATTTTCGATTTTTACAACATACGAATTTAAAAATTCAATCAATTCTTCTCATACAAAAATAAAAGATCCCCTTAAGGATGATTTTGGTTTATTTAAGAAGACGAAATGTTTCTCTGTTACTTTAAATTTAAAAAGTAGTTGAAACTTTAAGTCCACTTTAAATATATACGCACCAGCTTCATATTCTTTTGAAAGTTGTTGAATTCAGTTAAATAAGAAACGAAATATACAATAACGATGTGCACAAATGTACTTGAATTGCTGAACTAGCCCATGGAAAAAATTTCTGTTATGGATTCTAAATTAAAAATAAATAAAAATTAATAATATTAATTCCGAAATTTTAACGATGTCTTATCAAAACATGTATATATATATGACAAGAATTATATTCAAGAACTATGAAATTTGAGTAAGTAAAATATTCAATAATGATTCAAATTAAATAAATGTTAAAATTAAGCTTAATACGAATGCCTATAACATATGTGTATGATCAAAGTAAACCACAAATATAAACAAAATAAATGGTTTGCAACACTCTATTGGTCATTTGAGTTACAAATTACTCATTTTCAGTTCAAAGAAATGGTTTAATTTTCTAAGTCCCCTATTCCGATCCCGCAAGAAGTTATTTGTCTAATTTTGAGGTATTAACAAAATTTATGGAATAATGTTAGTTAAAATCTAAATTTAAAGTAGGATAAAATCTTAAGGACAGTTAGGTTTATAATGAAGTGATAGTTGAAGAGTAATTTAAGTAATATGAAAAAAGAATTAAAATGTAAAACAAGTCTTATATAAAAATTACAAAGCTTTTAAGTAATTTAAAACTTAAATGTTGCTAACATCATTTTTGAGAATTATTTTGGAAAACAAACATTTTTATTGTATATTCAGCTTTCATCAAGTAAAAGAAAATTTAATTAAATTTAAATGCAAATAATGCATAAAAATTATATATAATTAAGTTTCCTTACTACAATAATAAATTTAAAATGTTTAACACATGTAAATGTGTAAGATGCAATTTCAATAACATAAACAATTACGTAAGATCTTTCCAGAAGATGAAATTTTTTTGCCACAAAGATTTCATTTGAAAAATACTAAAATAAATAAACGAACAACGCTCTTTTTTTTCTTCCTTTCGAAAATTGCAGACCACAAAACCATCCCTATGCAACAGAAGGTGAAAAAGGAAGAAAATAAATAAAGGCAACAATTTGCAGTAAAAAAAAATGCCAACTCTCCATGGAGATCACCGCATGTTTCCCACAGAACGAAGAGGGGCTCTTCGTCAACAATAACACTTCCGGTTGTAAACAAGAAAGAAGACGAAAGTTAGAAGCGAGAGTGAAAAGTATTTTAATGGTCGCCGTCTCAGGAGAGACGAACCACTGCAAAACAATCTTCTCACATTCTCTACCCTCCTCTTCCACCACAGCTGCAGAGGGTACCTGGGATGAGCTGACCTTGGAGAGTGTGGGCACCACCTCGTGGATACCCCTCATCCATCATGGCTCGGCATCTCTGCAACAGCATCGCTTTTCCAGACGACGCGCTTGTTTTCATTATTATGGTAAATAGTTCATTTGGAGGATGCTGGTGATCCGTTATAGTGAAACCAAAAGACGTGGCTTTTATGGTTCACCGACAAAAAGAAAAATGCCAGGTACTTACGTAAGCAGTCAACAAGGAAGTGATGCAGTTGAAGTAAAAATTAAACAATGGTTAAAAAAATGGAAATTGATGTGTTACAGATGAATTGACGCTCTGCAAAAGTATTTTTCATATTCATTATGAAACAACATATGTATTTCCGATGTATGTCGGTGAATATCAAGGAATTATTAATTGCTCAAATATTATTAATACAATAATATATATGAAATAATATTATTAATGAAGTAATATTTTGAAATCATTTAAACAAAAGTATAAAAATGTACTGCAGAATAATCAGATGCGTGACACATGATTAATGATTTTAAAATTAAAAAATTAATTATGCTTTTTATTACACTCATTTTCTTTTCAGTTTTACTTTTACTTACTTTCTATTGTAACCATGCTAACAAAACATTAATGTTTATAATAATTTTTAATATTATATTTCAAGTTAAATAAAGGAATCTAAGTGTGATATACAATTTCATTAAGTTTGTAGTTTCTCTAAATCACTAATGCCAAATTGCGACAATATAGGAGAATGAAAAAAATAATTTATAAGAAATGCTTAAATCAGACTGAAATTTTTCAAAAATATACTTTTCTACTTAAAAAAAATATTATTCAAAAAAAAATAAGTTTATTTATAATAATTTTTCGAAGTTTCTCTTAATTGTTAGTACTTAATTTAATAAAATAAGAATTTTTGAATAATTTTACAATTTGCAAAATTTTTATATTAATTAAAAAGTTATGAATGGTTAATACATCGGGTAGTTTCTTCTAAGTTATCACTTTTATAAAGAATTAAAAAGGTATATTGGAAAAGTCTTTTAAAAATTACTTCTTGAAAAATAAATCTATACAAATACTTTCCAAAAATAAAATAAGATATTCAAAAATAATTAAAATACATGAAAGGTAATTGTTTTGAATTAATTTTCATATAGAAATGCAAGCAACATTATTCTATGTGAATGAATTTTATTCCAAATGAATATTTCTCATAAATTACAATTCTCCATTGTAAAATTAAATTCATTTTGAGTTCATTTATAATTGTTATGGAGACATAATTTGTTAAACAATTTAAAATTTTTAACAATGAAAGTTATGCAGTAAACTTCTAAAACATTTTAGAAATATAACTTTACGCAACCGTATATAAACTTCAAGCGGAGGTAATTATCTTTTTATAAGTGCTAATTATCTGGTAATTACATTTATAATAGTTTTAAGAGCTATTATGGCTACTTTAAGGCAAAATGTTTTTTCATATTTAGTTGTGTAACTTCATTCGTAAAAAATAAATAAATAAATAAACAAATAAAAATAAAAAACAAGCCAAATAACCTTTTATATTATAAGATTAAATCAAAAACTTATGCTAATGTGATGAAATAATGTTTATTTTCTTTGTTGTCTTCTTCTTTGTCATACTTAAAGAAAAGACTTTATGTTCGGAATTTAAGACTTAAAATGGATTTTCTCCATATTTTAAAAAAAAATTCAGGTCTTAAGCGAAAGTTGAAACCTTAAACTCCTGTGGAAAGCCCTAATCATTCAGTTACTATCTGTTATTATAAAAATAAAAAGAGATTAAATACTTAGTGATGCAATTTTTTTAATATTTCCATTACCTGACACTGTAATAGCATTCATCCCCCCATCCATTTAATAAAAAGGAATATCACTTTCTTGCGCAATAAATTTAAGAACATAATTTAAAGTTTAAGTGACGCCTTTATATAATATAACACAAAATGCACAAAAAGGTATTTTTTTTATTAAATTTTGGTTCAGATAGTGAATAAAAATAATCTGACAGTTTAACAGACAGTTTTATTTAGAAGTTTTTCATGCCAACTTTATTGTTGAGAATCATATCAAAGGATGCTAAGCAGTAAACAGTATATTGAGAAAAAAGAACGTTTAACTATTTATGTAATTTTAAAAACATAAAAAATAATTAATAAAATGAAAGCAAAACTGTTTATTATCCAAGAATATTCTTCGAGAATATTACAAGCAACAAATGAAATATACTTAAATGTTATACAGTATTAATAAAATCTCATAATGTATTAAAGCAATTAATGAATCCTTTTGGAATATTGTGCAAGGGATTTTAAGAGATAGTTTCGAAACATCATTATCTTGGTAGATGATCTGATACTTATTATCGTTATATAATTTTGTTTTAATTAGTCATAAATTTGCCCTATTTTATTATCTACTAAATGTTTTTTCATTGTTACTAAAATAATAAAGTGCAAAAGCTATATATTTTTGCTCTTTAAAGTAAAGTATGCATGTTTTGCTATAAAATAAATAGTTCTACTGATCTTTCGGTTCATGACATATTAACACTCAAGTGCATAAAATGACATTGAGTGACAAACAAATGTTAATAAATTAAAAGTGTATTGGGAATTAAGAAAAATTATTTAAACTAACTTAGTTTCCTATTTTTAACTAAATTATGCAGGTAACTGTTATTTTAGGTCATAAAAATATATCATATTTTAAACCTTATCTTAAAATGAGTCTTTGAATTTGTGATGAAATTTGCGCGAAAATATTTGTTTTCAGCAACTCTTCTTTCTTCGTCTTGCCAAGAATAGTACGAAAGTCAGGGGTGAGACAGGGAAAAAGAATAGATATTTACGAAGATTTCTGAATGACTCACCTGTTCTTTGTTGAACAGCTCCAGAGAAGAAAGCGTCAGACTATCAAGGACGTCCAGTATTTAAACGCCCCATCTTTTCCACCTATCGCCTCTTATATAGAGAAGATGATTGCTTCCTTTCTAAATTAATTTCATCCAGATATTATTTAATGCCTTTTAGTTCTGTTTGCTTAGTTACCGTCCTGGCGGGATAATTGCTTAAAAGGATGATATGATCACAATGTCTACTTTTACATACTGGTCTACATCAATATAAATGTGATTAGACGAAGATTCTAGAACTGTGAAGAAAGGAGGGGAATTTCCAAGTTTTCGAATTCAAACCCGAATTTTCGGAAGTTAAGCAGTATTTTCTTAAATTGGATCAATATAGTGTAAGAATAATAATGTCTGATAATTCAGAATTTAGTTTTTTTTTAAAAAAAAATTGTCAAACCAAAATGACATAAAAGGAAGAATTTTCAAAGAAATTACATAAATTCATTAAATAATTTGAAATGAGATCCCCAATAAAGATAAAAGTTTTTACAAAGCTGTATATATCTAGTTAAGAAATCATCTTAAGGTTAGACCAAAAATATGACTATAATTCTATCGCAATTTTATGTAGTTTATAAAAACAAAAAATAATATTCATGAATTTAATTTTAAAAGTTAATTAAAAAACATATATAAAAAGTTGAATCGCTTTCTAACTAAGCACAATACAGAATTCCCCACAGGGTTATATATTCTCCTAGGTAATATTTAGTGTACTTTTTAGAAGTATTTAGAAATGGAATTCCACACAATTTCTCGAATACATGCAATATTTTTGAAGTTCGAAAACTGGAAACTCATCTAATTGGAATGATTAGAATTTTCACTAAAGAAATTGTTGGACATTTTACACAAAAATTTGAACACCAAAAATTTTACTAAGCCAAGACACAATTATAACAAATAGTTTCATATGTCTACTTCATCTTACTACAATCCATGTATTTTCGCACACGTCAATTTCATACGGCCTAATATCTATGAAATGTTTTTCAGGAACTTAATATGACTGGAGAATGTCAAAATGCTCCACAATTGTGTGAACTACAAAGTGTAAAAATATTGCAAACTAGGCAAAGAAAATCATTGTGAGGAATAAAATCGAAACGCAATTTTTTATTTAATAACTCCACATTTAACCTGTTAAGGTTACAACGAAACCCAATTATATTTTATGATTGTATTGCGCAGTACATACTACCTTCTCTGTATAACGTAACAGGTATTGCAAAGCAATATGTTATGTGTATACGGAAGCTCAAATTCAGTTATGTTTCACCATATAAAAAAAAATCTTAAAATGAAAATAACTGGACAGATTTACCTTTACAGTTCTCTCTATCTGAGCTCTGACACTTTCAAAGCTCATAAATTAAAACTCTTCTGAGTGGACAAAGAGGAAGTGCAATAGTAACAACACCCAAAGCAAGAACAGAAGTTTCCCACTAGTGTAGTTATTAAAAGTAAGCTACACTACTAGGAAATGTTGAAGGAAATTGTCATTTGATAGTAGAAGTAATTACTATACTATTTGTGGTTAGTATCACTTAGTCATTAATAATTGCGGTTGAAAGGAAGTTTGGCCTTTCCAAACTGTATTTTTACATAGTATAATCGTATTAAAATTGGAAAAACCTTAAAAAAAATTATCGATGAACATATAAATAGAAATTCTGATAATTTAATTACTGTTTATACATCAGCTTTTTGTTTGATGGTCACTGCTTAGAAGACGATAATTTGAAAAATGAATTATTTTTTTTAGCAAAACTACATGAATTGTTTTTCAGCATCTATATTTTGAAAAGATGCAAATAATGTATAAGTAGACCTCACTGAAAAATCACATGACTCAAGGCATATGTTATTTAGTATTTTTGCTCATAACCATATGAATGGAATTGAAAACCATGCCTTATATATATATATAACTTTATACCTTCAAATTGGGTTGGGCAATAATATTACATTTAAACGAAATATTTTTTATAATCTTTTGTACATTTTTTGCAATATTTTATCAAATATTCCTCTGTGTTCACTTCAAACAACTATAGATTATATTTTATTCATCATAGTTTTATTTCCTTAATCTCAATTTTTCTAATTTTAGTTTGTAATTTTATTAGCAAATAATTTTTTTTTGATAAAGTAAATAAACT
Source organism: Latrodectus geometricus (assembly GCA_026290005.1). NCBI lineage: Eukaryota > Metazoa > Arthropoda > Arachnida > Araneae > Theridiidae > Latrodectus > Latrodectus geometricus. The sequence continues at coordinate 179,016 of JAPDSC010145984.1, read as the reverse complement.
CTACGAATCAAGAGAAGAAATATAATTAAAATTAATTAACAGATGTTAAAGGTAAACATAAAAAAATATTTTCATGCCATTACTATCTCTTTGACTAAATTTATCCGTCGTTAATTAGAGATTATATTCGTTAATGCTGACAATGTTTCTTTTTTGTATATTGTAACCAATTGTAAGAAAATAATCGCGGTAACTTCCTGGGAAAGCCTGTCGGCCAGGAAAAGGAATAGAAAATGCACAAAAAGAAGAAACAGGTAGATACAATGTTTCGGTTTTCCTCGAGTGAAGGGTGGCAAAAGATCGTCTCTGGCGGCGGTGCCACTCAGCAGAAATTTACGAACTTTTCCTCGGCTTCATTATTCATGCAAAGCGAACGGGGAATGTTTATTTTTGCAAAAATGGCAAATAAAACAAAGTCTTACTCAAGGTTCCAAACTCAGCGGGGCGTTCCATTGGAAGGTGCGGTGGCGAGGTGGCGGTAATAAAAATCGTCTGGACCGTTTTGGGATTGCGGTCGCCGTTAACCAGAGGGGGCAGCTGGCAAAGTTTATGAAATTGCTTGTTTCACTTAGCAATAATTTTCTAGAACGTACAGACAGTGTGGGGGCCGTTATAAGACCTTGCCGTACCACGTGATTGCAGTACTAGACATTGAAACAATAGAGTGATTCAGGGACTAAATATATTTCACGAATGGAGTGATTGAGGCTTGAAATTGGGAACTGGTATAAATTACGCTTTTCTATTTCATATTTGTGTTCTAAATCAAAGGATCTTAAATATTGAATAATATTAACTTTTGTAAGTTATAAGTTCCATTACTTAGTATATTTCATGTTTATTTACACTTTCTTTTTTATCTCAAACTAATAGACAAAACTAGATTTTTTAATAACATAAAACGCAAATTTTATGTTAGCAATGGTAAGCCCATAAAGGTTTTCAACTTATCAATTCGAAGATTCATTTTCTAACTTTGGAGTTGAGATTTGCAATGATTTGGAATCCGCTTTAAATTGTTATTTTTAGTCTCTTTAGCTCTTGTGTATACTAAGTGAACAAAGAGAAACAGAACTGAACTAAAAAGATTATAAAGAATCCATTTATCCTAAAGAGGATGATAGAATTCGGTACACAAATCAATGCATTGGTATTTCCTTCATTAATGAGTCCGTTCAGCCTACCATTAATTCTCTATATACCTTCCGCTGAAGAGAACCATTCCTCGTTCTCTAATGTCCGCCAATTATCGCAAATTATGGAAACAGAGCTTAGATGGTCTTTAAAAGAGGCAATAAGACTTGTAAGAAGTATATGGAAGATATATAACCTTGTGTTAGAATATTTACGAGTACACTTATTGCTGATTTCATTTTAAAGAATGAGGACTCAGAGCAACAAGAAACACATTTTCAGGAAAGTTAAGATATTTGTTAAATGAATAGCCAATCTTCAGACCTCTAATCTATATAACATGCTTATGATGATAGTAATTCATAACAACTTTCTGAAATACACTCAGTGCCTGGAAACAGATTTGCTAAATAAATGAAACTTATATAAAGAAACTCAAAAGTTGCTAAATTTCCTGCCTGAAATCAAGATGTGAGGCTTGTATTTATACAAAAAAAGGCTGCACTATTAATCCGATTAACATATTTTTGTTCGATTCAGTACATGCTGCTTTGCATTTTTTCCCTTCAATTCAATATAGTTCGTTACATATGATTATAATATAAGCATTGTGACTTATGAATCACAGTTATTTTTCTGTTTTTATTAAATCAATGTAAGTCTGAACAAAATATTTTTAAGATATCTCCAATCCAATGAAGATAATCAAACTAATTTGTATTTTTTAACTAAAAACATTAACATATTTAAAAATATGAATAATTATTTTTTGTTAACTTATTACAGAGCTTTTGTAATTTTATATATTTAGTAATTATATTGATTTCTTCAATAGGTAACGAAACTTGATGCGATGAAAATAAAATAAAAACAAAGAACTCAAACACTGCGTTGTTATAAGAACTGGTAAAATAATAATTGGCAGCTTTTAATTTTTTACCTTGTTCAGGAAAAGTTATATTTTTAGATTCTGTTTGCTAGATTCCTTCTTCTAGCAGGTGACATTCAAAAGTTGGGGTGTTGCGCAGCTGTAAAATTGCAAAAACCTGCCTCTTGGTGAGAAAATACACTGAAATTCTTCTATTCAATCCAACTGTATGCTTAAAGAGGTTGCTATATAAGTATTTGATAATATATTTCTTAAAATTCTCTAAAAATTCTTTAAATTATTTTATTTTCCACAAGTAAAGAATAATTTAAATAATATGGTTATTATTTTAAAATGATTCAGAAATTATACCAATATATTAATTAATAATCAGTATTAAATTAATTTGATTCATACAAAAAATTAAATCTTAAACAATAGTGAAAATTTGTATATTCAGGAATAGAGAGGGTAAAATGATGTATATCATATTTTTAATTTCACAAATAAATACAATATTGTTTTATATTAGTGTATATAGTAATAATCTTTATTTTAAATGCCTATAAAAGAGTTCATGAAAACCGCGAAAACAGCTTTATTATACAGAAAAATGTAAAATCCATTGCATATTATTAAATAAATGATAAAAAAAAATGAAATATACGAACGATGATGAGGTGTCTTATCCACATACACATATTATTTGATTGAGATGAATTGTTTTAATTCATTTAATTTTTTTTACAGTTTGATTTTTACCGAAATAATTTCAAACTTAATGAAGATTTCAGAATTAGTAATAATGTACTTATTTAAATGTGGCTAAACTTTTTTGATGTGTGTGATAAAAATTTAGCTTTTTATTGAACTGTTGGCGTGCAATTATTTAATAACGTAAAGATAAGGTTTTAGAAAATGGAAATTACATAATTTTAATGAAACAAGTTTCAAAGTTAAATTTTAATATTATATATGAAACATGTCTAAAAATATAATAACAAGAAAAGTTCTTATAAAAAACTTTCATAACATTACATTTTTTATTAGATATTTGATGCATAATCACAAACTTAATTTATAGAATCTCATTTTAAATAAATTATTTCAAAAGGATAAAAATAAAATAAATGATTCACTAGCATCACTACCGTCGGTTTAAAAAATAAAATAGATGCGAAGTTGTTTCTATCAATGCATATTCACTCTCCGAACTTTTCATAGGATTGCAAGTAGCATTGATAATATTTTGCATTTCATAACTTTCTCATTAATTGTTTCATTAACAAAGTTCTCAGATATATTTATTACATGGAAACATTTTCTTTCGATATTTAAAAATAAATTCCTTATAAAAAATAAATTGAAACTCAAAGCATATTCAATATTAAGTAAAAAAAAGTTGAATTTAAAAACATGCAATTTCCTTCTTTGGTTTAATGTAAGAACATGAAAACATTTTCACAAGCAAGTTTACCTTTCTCATGAATTACCTTGATTACCACGATTTAATTTTCAACTAATCGGCACCAAATAAAATAAAAAGTAGAGGTTATGGGAATGTCTACACGAAGCTTTTCTTTCAGTATTTTGCTGTATTCAGTATTTTACTGCTTCTCAATATTTTGCGATTTATCATTGTATAGTTACGCCCTCATCATTATCAGAGTTATTCACAAGATGTCTTTTTTTACCCCTAATTGGTGAGATTTTTAGTATATTTTCACATAAAATTGAAGTATTAAGCATTAAACTGTTATTAAGAATTACATTATATTCATAATTAAGAAATATTATTGAATTCATACACATATCATAACGATTCACTTGTCGAATAGAGGCATTTCTTAATGTCAAAAAATAATTATATTCCTGCAAATTTTGTGATTGTTACATCAAATTTAAAGTTTAGTCATTTTCTTCATTCCTTGTCCTCTAAATTACGCTATAGAAACCGTTTGACTATGTCTTTGCATAAAAGTAGTTTACAATGTGCACAGTTTACAATAGTATTATGTTTTAATGGGCGTTCGACTGAATTTTAACAAATTATGAGTTAACACTATTTTTATTGAAATCATTTTAATGTCAATATTTTACTGTTGCATAATTTGCGATATGACGAACTTCGTGCAATACGTTAGTTTATATAGGATAAGGGTAAACTTTGATAGAAATGGAAATGAACAAGAAATGAATTATTTCCTGAAACATATTATATTAAAAACGCCCCACTCTTTCTAAATTCCCAGTCTTGAAAGTATCTCTAAAATAATGAATTCTCGAGAGTTCGAGAACATATGCCTAACATAGATAAAAGTGACGTTTTAAAAGAAGAGAGATTAAGTGATGTTTTAGAAGAAAAGATATAAGTTGTTGCGAAGAGAGAACCAAATTTTTTTGTGCCTTTCTAGTACTGAAATCAGGCCGGATTAAAAAAATCAAAGAAAATTAAATTAAGCATTTTATAATAAACCCCAGATCTTTTAAAAATCTTTTAAAGATCTTTTAAACATGTTCAAAATCAATTGGACATGTTCAAAATCAATGAAAATAAAATCAATTGGAGATTTTCTATATTATAACCAGGAGATCATATAGTATATTATATTTCATAAATTCTGTATTTTATCCTGCTTATCAAAAGTTAAAAAATACACATTTTAATATTAAGTCATTACATAGCTAGTTTTCAATTAATATTTCAGGCAAAATAAGCCCCATTTAGATAATTCTTAGAAAACTAAAGTGGAAACTTCAGGAAATTTAAGGAAAATTGCCCAAGATACCCTAAATAAGTATATAAGGTTAGTTTGAAAAACTCATTATAATAATCTTATGTAACAATATAATTTATTTTATTCTAAACTAATCATAACAATTAGAACAGTTTATAACAAAATCTTGTTGTTATAATATGCATACGAGTACTTTTCACACTGAAGAAATCATGTGGATAATGCATATCGTAATAGCTAATGAAGTAAGAGAATGCATTTTTCATTAGTTTTCCTTCATTACCATGTTATATAAATCATGTTTTTGAATATTTTACGTTTCAGAAATGAATTTAAATGAATCAAGATCAGCGAAATTGCCATTGGTTTACTATCATTATTACCACTATTAAAATTCTCTGTTTTCATTTTAGAGTTAAATAAATAAATCATTGATTATGAAATTAAATGCATAAGAAAAATTTAAGATATCAGGTCATGAAAAATTAATCATTGACTATAAATATGGACATTATTTAGGTTTGATTTGTTTGTCTATCTATATGATCTTATAATTTGGAGTTTCAGTTTAAAACAGTCAAAATATATACATATATATTCGATGTAAGAATCTAACAAGAGAACAGTTGAACTGAAAAATTGAGAAATAATCATTCAACCACATGACTCCTTGAGACTATTTGGACAAAGTCAATTTAAAATTTAATTTTAGTCTTATGCACTTTTATAAAAATATTTATAATAAAAATGAGAAAATATTTTAAAATAGCTTTAATGCATAATATATTATACTTTTAT